>CM064892.1:1736554-1781554 GCA_030347415.2 Decapterus maruadsi
ACCGGTCCCTCGCTTTAATGTGTCCCCAGACCGGTCCCTCGCTTTAATGTGTCCCCAGACCGGTCCCTCGCTTTAATGTGTCCCCAGACCGGTCCCTCGCTTTATTGTGTCCCCGGACCGGTCTCTCGCTTTAATGTGTCCCCACTGGTCCCTCGCTTTAATGTGTCCCCAGACCGGTCTCTCGCTTTAATGTGTCCCCAGACCGGTCCCTCGCTTTAATGTGTCCCCACTGGTCCCTCGCTTTATCGTGTCCCCAGACCGGTCTCTTGCTTTATCGTGTCCCCACTGGTCCCTCGCTTTAATGTGTCCCCGGACCGGTCTCTCGCTTTATTGTGTCCCCGGACCGGTCCCTCGCTTTAATGTGTCCCCACCAGTCCCTCGCTTTAATGTGTCCCCACCGGTCCCTCGCTTTAATGTGTCCCCACCGGTCTCTCGCTTTATTGTGTCCCCAGACCGGTCCCTCGCTTTAATGTGTCCCCACCGGTCCCTCGCTTTAATGTGTCCCCACTGGTCCCTCGCTTTAATGTGTCCCCACCGGTCCCTCGCTTTAATGTGTCCCCACCGGTCCCTCGCTTTAATGTGTCCCCACCGGTCCCTCGCTTTATCGTGTCCCCAGACCGGTCCCTCGCTTTAATGTGTCCCCAGACCGGTCCCTCACTTTAATGTGTCCCCACTGGTCCCTCGCTTTAATGTGTCCCCAGACCGGTCCCTCGCTTTATCGTGTCCCCAGACTGGTCCCTCGCTTTAATGTGTCCCCACTGGTCCCTCGCTTTAATGTGTCCCCAGACCGGTCCCTCGCTTTATTGTGTCCCCACTGGTCCCTCGCTTTAATGTGTCCCCACCGGTCCCTCGCTTTAATGTGTCCCCACCGGTCCCTCGCTTTAATGTGTCCCCACTGGTCCCTCGCTTTAATGTGTCCCCAGACCGGTCCCTCGCTTTATTGTGTCCCCACTGGTCCTTCGCTTTATTGTGTCCCCACTGGTCCCTCGCTTTATCGTGTCCCCAGACTGGTCCCTCGCTTTATTGTGTCCCCACTGGTCCCTCGCTTTAATGTGTCCCCAGACCGGTCCCTCGCTTTATTGTGTCCCCACTGGTCCCTCGCTTTATCGTGTCCCCACCGGTCCCTCGCTTTATTGTGTCCCCACCGGTCCCTCGCTTTATTGTGTCCCCACTGGTCCCTCGCTTTAATGTGTCCCCAGACCGGTCCCTCGCTTTATTGTGTCCCCAGACCGGTCCCTCGCTTTAATGTGTCCCCAGACCGGTCCCTCGCTTTATCGTGTCCCCAGACCGGTCCCTCGCTTTATTGTGTCCCCAGACCGGTCTCTCGCTTTAATGTGTCCCCACTGGTCCCTCGCTTTAATGTGTCCCCACCGGTCCCTCTCTTTAATGTGTCCCCACCGGTCCCTCTCTTTAATGTGTCCCCAGACCGGTCTCTCGCTTTAATGTGTCCCCACTGGTCTCTCGCTTTATTGTGTCCCCGGACCGGTCTCTCGCTTTATTGTGTCCCCGGACCGATCTCTCGCTTTAATGTGTCCCCACTGGTCCCTCGCTTTATCGTGTCCCCAGACCGGTCCCTCGCTTTATTGTGTCCCCGGACCGATCTCTCGCTTTAATGTGTCCCCAGATCGGTCCCTCGCTTTAATGTGTCCCCAGACTGGTCCCTCGCTTTATTGTGTCCCCGGACCGATCTCTCGCTTTAATGTGTCCCCAGACCGGTCCCTCGCTTTAATGTGTCCCCAGACTGGTCCCTCGCTTTAATGTGTCCCCAGACCGGTCCCTCGCTTTACTGTGTCCCCAGACCGGTCTCTTGCTTTATTGTGTCCCCACCGGTCCCTCGCTTTAATGTGTCCCCACCGGTCCCTCGCTTTAATGTGTCCCCACCGGTCCCTCGCTTTATTGTGTCCCCACTGGTCCCTCGCTTTAATGTGTCCCCGGACCGGTCTCTCGCTTTATCGTGTCCCCAGACCGGTCCCTCGCTTTAATGTGTCCCCACCGGTCCCTCGTTTTTCCATATTTAATCCCGTTCCTGCTCCTCTGCAGCTGTCGCGGATAAAAACAAAAAGCTGGAAGACAAACTCAGACTTTCTCACTTTCTCTGCTCAGATCCGTCTCCCTCTGACTTCCTGCCTTGCTGCTCTGACTTAATGAGAGCGGCCGAGGCCCAGAAGACGTTGCACTCGAGCACAAACTTGGACAGTTGTCAGTTTTACAAAACACTTGGAGGATGAGGACCAGCTGGTTGGTCATGTCAGGTTAACTTCAGAGAGCTGCGCTGCCTCCCGTTGCCAAGACACTTAACTCCAGTCTCTCTGACAAGTGAGAGAAGAACAACAACACTGCAAAAACTCTAATGTTACCAAGTCTATGGATACTCTCATTCATCCAGGTCATCGTTCTTTTCTGGGCAAATTGAATCGTAGGCAACTGGACTTATTTTTCTGGGAAGAGATTTCTCCTCTTATCCAAGGAGCTTCATCAGTTTGTACCCAAAGAATCTTATTTCTAATCAAAACGAATCTCTTTATACTTAAAATGAGACTCATCACATAAAAAGCAGCTTGTTTTTAGACACATTTTTACTTATTTCAAGCCTATTTTCATTTGAAATAAATAGAAAAATATAATGAGTTTTTCTTTCTTATTACAAGCACAAAAAAGGGTGATTTTTTAAAAAACTTATTAAATTATCTAAAAACATTTTAGTGGAAAGAGATGACTTTTGACAAGAAATGAGACAAATATTCTTGGAAAGATTTTGAGTTTTTGCAGTGAAGAAGAAGAAGAAGAAGAGGAAGAAGAAGAGGAAGAAGAAGAAGAAGAAGAAGAAGAAGAAGAAGAAGAGGAAGAAGAAGAAGAAGAAGAAGAAGAAGAAGAAGAAGAAGAAATCCCATAATGAGCCTCCGTAGCGTAGCGTAGCTCTGAGCAGCTCACGGCTCTGCTCCGCCGTTCTAAAAACAGCTTGCACCGACAATTAAAGGTAACGAACCTACTGCTATGACTATAGGGGTTATGGTGATGGACCAGTTTGATAAAATGTTGAACTATCCCTTTAAATTGAAAGCCCTCTGGTCTGAGGACTGGATGTTTCTGTCTTGACTCCGTCTCTGCTCCAGACGAGCAGCGTCCGGCCTCTGGTTTTGGTTCCCAAGAAGAAGAAGAAGAAGAAGAAGAAGAAGAAGAAGAAGAAGAAGAAGAAGAAGAAGAAGAAGAAGAAGAAGAAGAAGAAGAAGAAGAAGAAGAAGAAGAAGAAGAAGAAGAAGAAGAAGAAGAAGAAGAAGAAGAAGAAGAAGAAGAAGAAGAAGAAGAAGAAGTAGAAGAAGAAGAAGAAGAAGAAGAAGAAGAAGAAGTTTCCAGGAAGCCGGATCCTGGCTGCTTTTCATCAGACAGGGTTGGTTAATGGCGGCGAGCGGCGAGCGGCGAGCGGCGAGCGGCAGCGGCGAGCGGCACGTACAGGCCTGGTGGCTCTGCCTTCACAGCTCAGTGGTCTTCATTAAGAAGATGACTAAGAAATTATCTGTCCAGCATCCCACCGCCAATCTGCCCCGCAGCCGTGAGTGTTCCCACGATCTGCTGGCACTCGAACACACCGAAGCACACACAGATTTACTCCATCGCACACAAACCCCTCGGGCTGTTATGTCACTCTTCAGTGCAATTCTGAAAGGTCTGGAAACTGGATTTAAGCTACTTATTGTGAAGAGGGGGAGAGAGGGAGGGAGGGAGAGACTGAACTCCTTATCGTGGCTTTAAAAGAAGAGAAAATGTCGACTTTATTTTAGGAAAATGTTCTTCCTCCTGCGGCGGTTATTAGGCCTCTTATCCGTTTCCCTCTGGAGGCTGCAGATTCCCCGGCAGCGCTGCTTTCTTCCAGGGGGTAATTGTGAAAAGAAATATTTTCCTTTTTCTCTGCAGCTTTCCATTGAGGATTTCTTCCTCGCTGCCAGAAAAAGACGACTGTTTCCTGTTGAATGGGTTTTTGTATCGCGGCTCGATTTCACGACTGAACAGCTCGCTGCATCGTTTCCCTCAGAGCCACGAGTCGGAGTCACGGCAGCTGAAACCAAAACCAGAGGCCGGACGCTGCTCGTCTGGAGCAGAGAGGAGCAGAGACGGAGTCAAGACAGAAACATCCAGTCCTCAGACCAGAGGGCTTTCACATTAAAGGGATAGTTCAACATTTTGGCAAATTGTCCCATCACCATAACCCCTATATTAGCAGTAGGTTCGTTACCTTTAATTGTCGGTGCAAGCTGTTTTTAGAATGGCGGAGCAGAGCCGTGAGCTGCTCAGAGCTACGCTACGGAGGCTCATTATGGGATGTCTTGGTTTCACACTCATCAAATACACAATCCAACAACTCCACAACGCTCTGGTGGACAAGTTGTGACCTGCACATTCACCACGCTATGAGATAATAACACAACGTTACCACACAGAGTTGTTTTAGAGGGAAATTCATTTGCTAAAACGTATTTTCACAGTAACTGTTGACAGTGACAATAAAGGATTCTGATTCTGATCAGACTTGATTCAGAGATTTCAGACTTGAGACTAAAGTGAAGTTGATTCCTGAGACTCCAGACTCGACCTGGACCAGAAACTGGACTTTGTGTTCAGCTTTTGAAACAACTGATCATCACAGTTTCACTTCAGTCACACAAGAAGTCTGAATATTACAAGATATTACAACAACGACCGGGGGAAAACACGCACACGCACACACACACACACAGGAGGAGTTCCTCTGGACTATTTATAGAAGCTGCCCTGGTTTCACCATCTGCTATAAATAAACTCACCTACACTGATTTTACTCACGGCTGCAGCGTCTGGTGTTTACCAAGCTGCCAGGAACACACACTAATACACACAGTAACACACACTAATACACACGGTAACACACACACAGTAGTACACACAGCAACATGTAGCATTGAGGGGTCAGAGGTCACAGAGTCGTCTGAGTGACGATGGAAGGAAGAAAATCTGAATGAAAGAAAAGTAAAAGGTGAGAAGGAAGAGAGGACACACACACACACACACACACACACACACACACACACACACACACACACACACACACACACACACACTTATACAAAGAGCTGGTTGATTTATTATTCATATGGCATTTACAATATTCATCAGAGGATGTGTGCTCATTCCAGTTTAATTGGCACTATTAAAGTGTGTGTGTGTGTGTGTGTGTGTGTATGTGTGTGTGTGTGTATAAGTGTGTGTGTGTGTTCATTACTAATTAACTCCTATGATGAACGTTTCCCGGGCTGCGTGCTCTCAGTCAGATCTTCCCGCCGGCAGCAGCCGCCTCGTCTCTTTGATCTGCTCTCTCTCTCTCTCTCTCTCTCTCTCTCTCTCTCACACTCTCCATTCAAACCATGTGTCTCTCGCCCTCTCGATCGCCCGCCAGAACATCACACACACACACACACACACACACTCCGTCATCCAGGAGAGAGAAATTGGATTTTAGTCCAACATGCAGCATCGCTTTGTGATGTGATTGAACATCACCTGTCTGATCCAGAGAGGGCGGAGCTTAAAGGAATAGTTCACCAAAAAATGAAATCCAGTCATTATTGACTCTCCTTCATGCTGATGATTTCTCCAGAGTAGTTTTTTATTCCTCAAAGTGCATCTGGAAAAAAAAAAAAAATCTGGCAAAAAAAAGTCAGGCAAAAAAAAAATCTGGCAACAAAAAGGTCAGGCAAAAGAAATTTAGAAAAATCTGGCAAAAAAAAGTCAGGCATTGTTCTCAAACTTGACCAAAAGCAATCAACTTCCCAAAAAAAAAATCTTAAAAATCCATTCATAGCAATCAACTTCTTTAAAAAAAAAAAAAAAAAAAAAATCAACTTCCGGTAGTAACTTCCGACAAGCGACTGACGGCTGCAACAAGCAGACATCACAGAAGGGACAACACGGAGCCAGTTTATGGAGTTTGAGAACAACGACGACTGGTTTCATTTCGACGGACACCACTATCAGTTTGAGACCGAGTTTAATGAAGACCAGCTGAAGGAAACGGAGGAGAAAAGTGAAAGACGGAGCTGCTGCGGTGGAGGCTACGTCCTGGAAACGGAGGCTAACAGTGACAGAGGGAGAGAGCTGGTGGAGTCTAAATGCTGGAGCTGGTGGAGTCTAAATGCTGGAGCTGGTGGAGTCAGGTGGACAGTGTGGTGGTCAGTGACTGTCGGTGGCAAAAAAAAAGTCGGCAAAAAAAAAAATTGTCAGCGCCTGGAAAAAAGTTGCTGCAAAAAAGAACTGGAGCAGAGCGGGTGAGTTGTTTACGTCTCATTTTGATAGAAACCAGGCTAAGCTAACAGGTGTTTGATGCCTCGTATTATGGGATGGGACCCTGTTTGTACTGGGTTGATGACGTTTGGTGCTGTTCTGAGCATTATCTGTGGCTATGAGTAGCTTTTTGATCCGGTGCGCTGTTTGTTATGGTGACGTCATTGCTAACGTTGCTACAGCTAGAGAAGCTAGCGGTTAGCAGTTTTTAGATGTCTGTTGTTTGTTGAGATGTTTCATCTTTTAACACCAGGTGGGAGGAGTCTGTTCACTCCCTAATCCTCACTCAGCTCCACCTGAAACACAACATAGATTAAAGCAGAAGTAAAAAAGGTCCGGTCAAAAAAAATCTGGCGTTCCAGGCAGGCTTTTGAAATCGTAAATTAAAGCTTCAAGTCACAAAAAACGACTTTGTAGTCCAGGCAAAAAAAAATCTGTTTTTCCGAAAAAAATTTTACCGGTGAAAGTCAAAACAGCCACAAGAACTTCCGACCGGCTGGCACAAGATCGAAAAACCACTTCACGGTCGGAAAAAATCTGGCAAAAAAAAAAGAAAGCACCAAAAAAGTCCTAGTCCCAAAAAAAAAAAAAAGTCAGCCACATTCAAAGCGTTCCTTGGCTGCACAAAGCCCTGCATGCAACTCTCCCTCATTGGATAAAAACTGTAGGATACGATAAATGTTTTCTCCTCGGCTCAGAGCAGAGCAGAGTGACTGACAGACCCGTGTTTTGGTCCAAACACTCTATGTAAGTGATTGCTGTCGGAAGATATAACTATTTAAGACTTATATTAACACAAATATATCACTTACTTCTGCTTTAATGTACAAATATATATATATATACCCCCCTCTCCCTCTCTCCAGGTGAGTCAGTCATAAATCACATTATCTCTCTCTCTCTCCGTGTGTGTTGACTCACAACAGTCTTTTATTAGCAGCTCGTGAAATCAGTGCAGCTTCTATAAATAACCCAGAGGTACTCCAAGAGAGAGAGAGAGAGAGAGAGAGAGAGAGAGAGAGACCCCTGGCCGGTGTGGGTTCAACAAACAGATGGTGGTTCGTCTCAGAGACAGAGGAGAGAGAGTTTAATAGAGGAGGAGGAGGAGGAGGAGAGTTGTTTAGGAGGAGGAAGATAGAAAGGAGGCTAGTAACAGGTGTTTGAAGAGGAGGAGGAGGGATAGGGACCCTGAGGAAGAGAAGGAGGAGAGAGTTTGGGAGGAAGAGGAGGATCTGTGGCTAGGAGGAGGAGGAAGAGGAGGAGGAGGAGGAGAGTATAATGTATAAATAATGGCAGTGATTGGTCCTTTACTGTGTTGTTGTTGTTGTTGTTGTTGTTGTTGTAATGATGGATCACATCTGGACAGATGTTCACGGAGCTGAGACACACACAGCTCCACCTGAAACACAACATAGATTAATGTACAAATACACACACACACAGTGGAAGTTTTCCCTCCCCCTCCAGGTGAGTGTTAATGTTTTCATCACATAACATTACATGTGTGGGTGTGGACGACATTATAACATTATGTAATGTGTGTGTGTGTGTGTGTGTGTGTGTGTCTCCCTCCTACATGTAGAGTCTGTAGACGCTCCATCGTCATAGTTACTGGTTTAACTCTACACACTCGTCTCTGTAACACACTAACAGTGTTGTTTCTATTCCCCAGAGTCTCTTCAAACATTTAAAGGCCCAGTCCGTAACTTATTAGTCTTTTTATGATCAAAAATCAGTCTTCCATAAATCCATATTCCTCTGAAGGTGAATCACCTGCTACACATGAAGCTTCCTGGTTCCTTAGAAGGCGGCCATGTTGCATTGTGACTGTAGGTAACCACGGAAACTGAGCGGAGCCGTCGGCTCGGGGAGCTGCCGTCCTTCTGTTCCCTTCCTTCCTTCCTTCCTTCCTTCCTTCCCTCCTTCCTTCCTTCCTTCCTTCCTTCCTTCCTTCCTTCCTTCCTTCCTTCCTTCCTTCCTAACTTCCTTCCTTCCTTCCTTCCTTCCTTCCTTCCTTCCTTCCTTCCTTCCTTCCCCTCAGTAAATAATGGCAGTGATTGGTCCTTTACTGTAAACTGTGTTGTTGTTGTTGTTGTTGTTGTTTCATTCTGGATCCCATCTGGACAGATGTTCACTTCCTTCCTTCCTTCTTTCATTCTATCCCTTTATCCTTCCTTCCTTCCTTCCTTCCTTCCTTTTCCTTCCATGTTATTCTTTTTATCCTTCCTAACTTTACATGTGTTCCTGTTCCTTCCTTCCTTATAACATTATGCCCCAGGCAGCAGGAGGGTTAAAACTGTCTCCACTGTGTAGTGTGAGGAAGGACGGAGGCTGTGTGTTGCATTCAGGTGCAGTCAGACAGACGGCCGTCTGCAAACCAACCGGATGTCGTTTTACTAAAACAATACCACATCACCATGACAACATGTTGTTTATCCTGGTGCTGGTGGAACCACTTGTTTACATAGAGGTTGTTTATCCTGTTACTGCAGCGTCTGTTGTCTGTCTGACGTCTGAACGCAGCATCAACAATACCTTCAGATATGCAACCGCACCGCTTCCTACGTACTGTACCTTTAAATATCAATTACATAAAGACGCATTTTCAGTTTTCAATGAAGTTTTAGAAACTCAGGTGTCAGTGTGTCTGTGTGTGTGTGTCTGTATGTGTGTTTGTGTGTGTTCTGACGTTTGACCTTGACTCCACCGTTGTTGTGCTCAATCCTTGGCTCTGGTGCCCTTGGCGATGCGGTCGTTATGGCAACCGCAGGAGGCAGCTAGCAGGCTCATTGGCTGGTGTGTGTGTGTGTGTGTGTGTGTGTGTGTGTGTGTGTGTGTGGAGCAGACAGCATCCCTGAGATCAATGAGGCTGACACACCTGTTCTATTTCTGTTCCATCCCATTGTTTCAGTCCATGATTTACACACACACACACACGCACACGCACACGCACACGCACACACTTTCCGATGACTTCTCTCTCTCTCCTCTACTTCCTGTGTCTGTCTCTACGGCGACAGACTGAGCAGGAGATGAGGACGGACAAAGACCTGTTAGTGTCACATCTGATTCTCATTGAGGGAAAGAGAGAACACACACACACACACACACACACACACACACACACACACGCATCAGGGATCATTACACCATCAACAGAGCGGAGAGGACAGTGTGTGTGTGTGTCTGTGTTGTTGATAATGATGCCATTAAGCAGAGTGTGTATTTATAGCGCTCTCTTTGTAAAGGAGAACACACACTGACCCTCAGAGATGAAGATGAGGAGGATGAGGAAGAGGAGAAAACGACCCGACACTCGACTCTTCTTCGTGTGTTTATAGGAATATTTATTTATATTTGTTAAGGAAGCTGGAAACTGTTTTATTTTCTTCTGATATGAATCACGAGATTTAAAGGGATAGTTCAACATTTTATCAAACTGTCCTATCACCATAATCCCTATAGTCATAGCAGTAGGTTTGTTACCTTTAATTGTCGGTGCAAGCTGTTTTTAGAGCGGCGGAGCAGAGCCGTGAGCTGCTCAGAGCTACGCTACGGAGGCTCATTATGGGATTTCTTGGTTTCCCTCATCAAACTCATCAAATACTGGTGGACAAGTTGTGACCTGCACATTCACCACGCTATGAGATAATAACACAACGTTACCACACAGAGTTGTTTTAGAGGGAAATTCATGTAAAACCTCTGATGCACGTTGCCTTCAGGGACAGTTTTTCATCAACAGTCTCTGTATTTCCCTCTAAAACAACTCTGTGTGGTAACGTTGTGTTATTATCTCATAGCGTGGTGAATGTGCAGGTCACAACTTGTCCACCAGAGCGTTGTGGAGTTGTTGGGTTGCGTATTTGATGAGTTTAATGAACGGAAACCAAGAAATCCCATAATGAGCCTCCGTAGCGTAGCTCTGAGCAGCTCATGGCTCTGCTCCGCCGCTCTAAAAATAGCTTGCACCGACAATTAAAGGTAACAAACCTACTGCTATGACTATAGGGGTTATGGTGATGGGCCAATTTGACTAAATGTTGAACTATCCCTTTAACTGGTGATCCTGTGTCCCCCCCCCCCTCCTCCTCCTCCCCCCTCAGCCTGGCGCTGCACCCCGAGCGCTCCCTGGTGGCGACGGGTCAGGTGGGGAAGGACCCGTATGTGTGTGTGTGGGACTCCTTCACCGTCCAGACCGTCTCTCTGCTGCGCGACGGACACACACACGGCATCGCCTGCCTCGCATTCAGCGCCGACGGACAGGTGACACACACACACACACACACACACACACACACACACACACACACACACACAGTTAGAATGGTTATTCATGCACGGTGTGAGTGAGGGAGTTTCCTGTGTGTGCGACCAACAGATGGTTTGTGTCATTAACGAACACTCATGCACGATGATGATGATGTTTATTCATCACTTTGGTTCAGTAACTTCAACAGAACTCATGATGCACACACACAACTACACACAAAACAACACACACACACACACAAATCTCTGCCTCATTAAATCTACATGCAGCAGTGTTGTTGGGGCATTAGGGCGTTAGACTGAGGCAGGGTGTCACGGTGTTTGATTGTTGAGTTCAGTGTTGGTGTATTTAAGGAGGGTAACTGGGTGATAAGTAGACACATGGGGTATTAGGGTATTAGGGAGGTGTTGGGGTGTTAGAAGTGATGGACCAGATACTAGGGTGTTATAGAGAGTGTTGGGTTTAGGGTTGCAAAATTCCGTGAATTTTCAAAGTTGGAAACTTTCCATGGGAATTAACGGGAATATACGGGAATTAACAGGAATAAATCGGAAATTTACAAAATTGAAGGTTGGCCTTTAACAGGGAACTTAAATATAGTTGGAGAAAATATATTGTAGCATAATCTTGGCTAAAACAACCAGATTTAATGCAAGCAACTTGAATATCTCTGCTATTCCATGCACACTGCTTCCTGCAGGGCTGTTAGGCCACGCCCCCTACATGCACTGCTTCCTGCAGGGCTGTTAGGCCACGCCCCCTACATGCACTGCTTCCTGCAGGGCTGTTAGGCCACGCCCCCTACATGCACTGCTTCCTGCAGGGCTTCCTCCCCCACATGCACAGATGATTCCTGAACCCTGGAGGCCACACCCCCAATGCACACTGCTTCCTGCAGGGCTTTAAAGGGACAACCAGGAGTTTTTGAAATGCAAAGGGCTGTTCACACTACATTTCCCCTAATGACTGCTTCCTGCAGGGTGAAATTCACGCCCCCTACATGCACTGCTTCCTGCAGGGCTATTTTTTTTGGCCACGCCCCCTACATGCACTGTGCATTCCTCCATCACATTAGCAGAGATGATTCCTTGAACCCTGGAGGCCACACTTTTGAGCCCAAAGCACAATAGGAGGGCTCCTTTCATTTAAAGGGACAACCAGGAGTTTTTGAAAGCAAAGTGTGTTCACACTACATTTCCAATGAGCCTCCGTGCACGGTGAAATTCTTGGACCGGAGCAAGACAGACGAACCATAAACGGTGATTTGGTGACATTATTCCCATAACCCACAGGGCAGCATCCGCAAAACCAAAACTAAGAAATGCTGGGCGACCCGACCACTAAATAATAACAAAATAACGTTAAAGACACGATTTTTTTTTTGATACGGTTTGTTTCAATGACCCCCAATTTCTGGTTAATTCCCATAAATTCCCATAATTCCCGTGGAAAATTTCCAATTTGGAATATCTCCAAAATTCCCCAGCTTAATTTCCCATGGAAAGTTTCCCGAAATTTACCGTAAATTTATTGGAAATTTTCCATCCTTTGCAACCCTAGTTGGGTTATTGGGGTGTTACAGAGCTGGATAGTGTGAGGGTATTAGGGTATTAATGTCAGAGTATCAGGGTATTACAGAGAGTGTAGGGGCATTAAGGTGTTCAAGTGAGGAGGGGCTGTTGAGAACGGAGAGAGTCTGTGGCCGGAGCCGACATTTATTTATTAGAAGTTTAAAAGGTGCAGATTAAACGTCTGTACGCTTGTCTTAAAGGGATAGTACCATGTTTTTTTAAAGTGGGGTTGTATGATCTACAAATAGCCCCAAAGTACTTTAATTGCAGTAGAAGACTCTCTGCACTCCTCCCGTTAGCAACGCCAGCGCATAATAACCCTGCCCAGAGGTTTACAACATACAGTCCTAGACCTAACCAACTCACGTATCCCTCCGCCCAGGGTTAGCGCCCGCCGATCAGCAGTTGGTTAGCTCCAAATAAAAAATGTGTTATATATATAAATTATATTATAGCAACAATGTAACTGTGTATTTATTTTTCAGGTCAAACCTCTTTTAGGCCGTGAATATAGGCCGTTTCTTTGGGTCCATTCACAACACTGTATGTTGTAAATCTCTGGGCAGGGCTATTATGGGCTGGCGTTGCTAATGGGAGGAGTGCAGAGAGTCTTCTACTGCAGTTAAAGGTAGGGTCTGGAGTTTTGTCCCTATCAGTTTGTAAACAAAACAGTGAAACTCAGCCCCTCCCCTCAGGCTAAGCTGTGTAGCCTCCTGCTTCTGACAGCAACAGTTGTCATGACCATAAAGGAAAGGAATTACAGTCTGAAAGAAGTGCTGGAGCCGCGGGCTGATAAGCCGACCTCTCGCCAACACCGGGAGCCTCCGTGTGTGTTGTTATGCCGTTGTATTGTGGTGAACTAGCGGGTGTTAGCCGCGGATGCTAACCGCGAGCGCTAGCCGACGTTAGCATCGCGCTAGCTCACTAATATGGTCCTATTACTTGTTACCAGTGTCGGAAATCAGTCCGCGGCTCCAGCGCTTCACTCAGACTGTATTTATTGTTCTTTGTTGTCCTGACTGCTGCTGCTGAGAGAGATAGAGACTCAGTAGCATCAGACAGCTAGCACAGCTAACAGGCCTGAGCCTCCTGCTGCAGGTAGCTTCACCTGTAGCATCAGACAGCTAGCACAGCTAACAGGCCTGAGCCTCCTGCTGCAGGTAGCTTCACCTGTAGCATCAGACAGCTAGCACAGCTAACAGGCCTGAGCCTCCTGCTGCAGGTAGCTTCACCTGTAGCATCAGACAGCTAGCACAGCTAACAGGCCTGAGCCTCCTGCTGCAGGTAGCTTCACCTGAGATCCGTCATTGGCTGGAGGATGACACTGACTCTCTCACCATAGGTGTCTCTGCTCATTTGCGACTCTCTAGCTCCACCTAGAAACGTCCACGTGCACAGCAAAACATGAACAAAACAAACCAAAAAACCAAAATACAGGCAGGGGGAGGAGGGGCTGCAGACAGAGCCCCCACCACACAGCACTAGAAGCCCATAGGTGATGATTCAGACGGATTTCATTTGTAAAAGTCAAATTTTTATTTTTAGGCACAAAACTCCAGACCCTACCTTTAAAGTACTTAGGGTCTATTTGGAGATCATACAACCACACTTTAAAAACATGGCACTATCCCTTTAAATATAATATAATTTGTATTATTTACAAATAGTTCCTGTGCTCAAAAGACCAAGATTCCTTGCGAATAGAACATGCACAGAACACAAGTTATTGTTCCTTTCGATGGGGATGTCCCGATGGACTGGAATATGAGCATATTCTGGTTTTTCTGAAGGGTTATTGTTGTTAACATGGCTCATGGCCGTGCACAGCTGGGTTATTGCTAATATTCCGGTTATTGACTGCATGTAAACGTCGTTATTGTTCCTGAAGGTTTCTCCATTGGTCGCCTACAAAAACCTGAGTGTTTTCCAATTCACTGCAGCTCTGAACTGAAGTGAACTCTCTCACCGCAGATTCTTTGGCTACAGAAAAAAAAAGAAGAAAAAAAGCTGAAGTTCATTTTTCCAAAATTGGCAATAAAAACCTGTGAGTTGTGTTTGGCGTCGGTGAAAGTTGACGGATGAGATGAACCCAGACTGAGCTGTGAAGCCGGTCCATAAATGATCAGTGCTGTTGCGTCGTTGGCAGTTTTTTTTTTTCCCCGCCTCTGGCTTTGACTTTGTTTGCTGTGATTTAACGACTTGGAGTAAATCAGAGTAAACACAGAGTCAATAAAATAATCATAAATCCAACTTCATAATAAATCAGGTGCCGGGGCGTCGGCTGCAGCCGGATTCAAACATCCGTCTCTCCGAACCCTCCTCCGGCCTCCGAGGAGCTGTGGTCGTCCGTATCGTTGATTAAAACTACATGCTGTGCTTCATTTGTGGGGAATTGTCATTAATAAAAGTGTGAGTGCGACAATATTCCCAACGCAGAGCCCGGCTGTCGTTTGACTGAACTCAGCATCACAATTAATTAAATACGAAGCGATAAAAAGCAGTAAATCAGCACCGATGTGGAAAAAAAAAGGACCTAAAGCCAGTGAAGATAAATTAGAGACGTTATCAGATAAAAACTGAGTTTAGAGAAGAGCGTTTTGAAATGATGATTTGTTAAAGGGATAGTTCAACATTTTGCCATAATCCCTATAGTCATAGCAGTAGGTTTGTTATTGTCGGTGCAAGCTGTTTTTAGAACGGTGGAGCAGAGCCGTGAGCTGCTCAGAGCTACGCTACGGAGGCTCATGGGATTTCTTGGTTTCCCTCATCAAACTCATCAAATACACAATCCAACAACTCCACAACGCTCTGGTGGACAAGTTGTGACCTGCACATTCACCACGCTATGAGATAATAACACAACGTTACCACACAGAGTTGTTTTAGAGGGAAATTCATGCAAAACCTCTGATGCACGTTGCCTTCAGGGACAGTTTTTCATCATCAGTCTCTGTATTTCCCTCTAAAACAACTCTGTGTGGTAACGTTGTGTTATTATCTCATAGTGTGGTGAATGTGCAGGTCACAACTTGTCCACCAGAGCGTTGTGGAGTTGTTGGATTGTGTATTTGATGAGTTTGATGAGGGAAACCAAGAAATCCCATGAGCCTCCGTAGCGTAGCTCTGAGCAGCTCACGGCTCTGCTCCGCCGTTCTAAAAATAGCTTGCACCGACAATTAAAGGTAACGAACCTACTGCTATGACTATAGGGATTATGGTGATGGGACAGTTTGACAAAATGTTGAACTATCCCTTTAATGAAATAAAAATGAGTTTCAATAAATTCATTTCGTCAGTGTGAAAATAAGACAAGACGATATCGATCTGCAGGACGGTTCATGTGTGTGTGTGTAATGAGTTTTTTTTTTCATTTGGATTTATAACTCTCTCTCTCTCTCTCTCTCTCTGCAGCGTTTGGCCTCGGTCGGCCTCGATGCCAAGAACACAGTGTGTATCTGGGAGTGGAAGAGAGGGAAGATCCTGGCCACCGCCACCGGACACTCAGACAGGGTGTGTGTGTGTGTTTGTGTGTGGGAGAGAGATTGTGCGTGTGTGTGTGTGTGTGTGTGTGTGTGTGTGTGTGTGTGTGTGTGTGTGTGCTAACTTCTCTTCTGTCTCCAGATCTTCGACATCTGCTGGGATCCGTTTCTGCAAAACCGTCTGGTGAGCTGTGGAGTCAAACACATCAAGGTAACACACATTCACACGCACACACGCACACACACACACACACACACACACACACACACACACACACACACACACACACACACATTCACACGCACACAGATGTTTGGATGAACAGCTGTCGAAAAAAAGAAATTGAAATTCAAAGAGACGAAGAAATGAACTACAACTCCCATGATGCATTTCACCAACACCTGGCTTCAGTTTCTGCCGTGTGCTCCGTTCACTTCCTGCCTCTGACTCAGTTTAGAGTTTACAGAGTTCAGTTACCATGGTGATTGGGTGGGTGGGTGTTATGAATCTGCACAAGAGGCTCATGGGAAATGTAGGATATGAAGTTATCAATCAAACAGAGAGAAAAAAATAATAAACAGAGCTTCTTTGAAATTAGGGTTAGAATAAAAAAAAAAGAGCTTTCATTTCATCGTCTTCATCATCGGTTCATGATGATGGAGTCTGACTGGTTGTCATGGAGACGTCTCTCTCTCTCTCTCTCCGTAGTTCTGGTCTCTGTGTGGAAACTCTCTCACTCCGAAGCGGGGCATCTTCGGGAAGACGGGCGACCTGCAGACCATCCTGTGTGTGGCGTCGGCCAAAGACGACCTCACGTACTCCGGCGCCCTCAACGGGGACATTTATGTCTGGAAGGGACTCAACCTGATCCGGACGGTCCAGGCCGCCCACGGGGTGAGTGGAAATAAAACCCAAATGGGTCGTAAGTTAACTCGTCTCCATTACATTGGAAAACTGTGGAAAATTTCCCATTGGAATGAATGGAAGGAGGTGGAAAAAAAGAGAAATTATGCTACATTTTCAAACGTCTACTGCGCCGGCGTACTTTCACCTAGAGACTCTGTTCAAACTTTAAAATGTAGACACAGGCCTCATCTATTGGTCTGGTTTTCCACGCTTTGATAGGTTTTATAGTTTTTGAACAATCACTGTTCAATGACCATGATCGTTTTATGGAGAAATGTTGAGATTATAATGGGTGTGTATTGGACGGAATGTTCGGGCTGCAGTGATGACATCATCAGCTGGAGTGGGGAGAAGTTGTTCTGAAACTGTACGATATTTTCATCTTTCCACACTGCTCCCAGACACAAATTAAACTCTACACACGTGCTTTTTTCCACAGTTGTAGACAAACTTGTCCTCCGTCTCACAATGTGCTCAACAAAACAGAGAGACTTAGAGAATTTAAACTGTGAGTCTCTGAGTGCGGCCAGGTCCCTTCCTGCTCCCCATTGACTCCAATACAAAGATTTTCTGAGAGAAGCAGTTTTTAACTTGCAATGATTTCCAAAATATTTACTGTAGAAACACCAAAATCATATCATATCTATAAATGTTCCAGTTGGCTGCTTCAGATGTATCAGATTTGAAAAGCACAGGATGGAGCGATGATCGTCTCACCTCACAGAGCGGTCTGATCGCCTGGCAGCAGAGAGAGACCTTTTAATGGCAGAAGTAACGACAAAACAGCTTTTTAATGCACAAATAAAACATTGATACAAGACATGAATATTTGAGCAGGATGGAGCGGAGGAGGAAAAAGGAACAAACGACTGAAACTTCAAATGAGCTGCAGTGAAATCCTTCAAACTAAACATCAAACAAACAAATAAACCAACTTTCAAGCCTGTGGGGGACGACAACAGCCACACGATTTATCTTTTATATTTTCCTTTACTTATTTAAACTAATGAATATTTGTGTGTGTCTCTCTCTGTGTGTGTGTGTGTGTGTGCAGGCTGGTATCTTCAGCATGTATTCCTGTGAGGAGGAATTTTCCCACAGATGTAGACAAACTTGCATCCGACTGTGGGAATGTGACTCAAACAAAGCACCAAGATCGACCTGCGAAACTGTGAGTCAGGGATACAAAGGTCCCTTCCTGCTCCACCTGACCAGCTGAGACTGGTCCAACTATCTACTGTGGAGATACAGGTCATTTAATCTATAAATGTTCCTGTTGTGTTGCAGATGTATCAGGGAAAAGCTAAGGGTGGAGCGATGATCCAAACCTCAACTTTCCACCAACAACTGTTGCTGCACATGGAGCACAAAGGGATCCAGTGAAACATCATCAAGACATGAATATTTGAGCAGGATGGACAGAGGTTCAATACCTGTATCTCCAAATGAGATAGTTGGAATCCTCTAACTAAACATCAAACAAACAAATCCAACTTTGCTGTTGCAGCCACACAGAGACGTCAGCAGAAACTACAGACTTTTCATCCAGTTACAAGTTCTTTGGAGAGGCTTCAAGGAAAATTGTGTGTTGTAGTTTTTATCAGATCAATTATTAGGCCTGTAACGATGCATCCGACTGTGGGACGAAAACCGATCACCAAGATCGACTCTGAGACCGAGCAGGGAACTTGTGTACGCCAACCTGACCAGCTGAGACTGAACTGTCTGGTGTGGAGACCCATTCCAACCTCTTAGTCCCTGTTTTTTTGCCCGTGAGGACACGTTCCAAACCCAACTTTCCACCAACAATATCTCACAGCCAGAGGTTGGACACAGTTTATGAAATAATTAGATTCAACAAGTCGGTCTTATTTTACCTGTTATTCCCAGTTTATCAGGAGGAACTGAGACTTTTGATCCAGTTACAAGTTCTTTGTAGAGGCTTCAAGGAAAACTGTGTGTTGTGCATGAAGAACAGTTTTTACTCTGACAATTATGCGATTACACTGGTTCTGCCTGGTTCTGCTCCATTACACTGGTTCTGGTCCTGGTTCTTTTTCTGGTACTGGTTCTGGACGGGGCCTGGACTGGTACAGCGCCCTGGTACTTTCCAGTTCTGACTGGTTCTGGTACTGGTTCTGGTCCTGGTTCTGTGCTTATGGTACTTGAAACTGGTACATTGGTTCTGGTTCTGGTCCTGGTTGACAAAGTTCTGGTAGGGTTCTGACCTGGTTCTGTTCAAACACAACAACAACAATCTGACGGTCTGGTTCTGACTTCCTGTATCTGGCCCTTCAAATTAAAAGCCTTATAGCCTTTCTGGTACTGCCTATCAGTTCAGTCATATTGATTTTGACTGGTTCTTTCTGAAAAGACACGGTTCTGGAATGGTTTGTTTTTTTTCTGGTACTGGTCGGCCAATGAGATTTCTGGTTCTGGTCCTGGTTCTGGTATGGTTAATGGTTTGGTCCAGTTCTGAAATGGTTCTTTCTAAATAAGATTGAATTGAATCTGAATAATATTTTTGGTACGACTGGTTCTGTGTTTTGGGGGCAGCCGTTGTTGTAATTGTTAATGTTATATATTGTTGTTATAATAAATAACTCAGTTTTCCTGGTTCTGGTAAAAAAAAATCTGGTAAATTTTTCCTTTCTGGTACTGGTACTGGTACTGGTCCAGGTTCTGGTACTGGTTCTGGTACTGGTACCGGTACCGGTTCTGGTACTGGTTCTGGTACTGGTTCTGGGACGAATCGTAACTGTTCTGGTCCTGGTTCTGGTATCAATTATGTGATTAAATTCTGGTTCTGGTACCGGTTATGGTACTGGTTCTGGTACTGGTTCTGGTACCGGTACTGGTTCTGGTACTGGTTCTGGTACCGGTACTGGTTCTGGTACCGGTACTGGTTCTGGTACTGGTTCTGGAATCCAATTCTGGTGTTGGTCCGGTTCCGGTTCTGAACTGGTTCTGGTTCTGGTTCTGCTTCAATTGGTGGAGGGATGGAGCAGAGAGGAGGGATGGAGGGATGGAGCAGAGAGGAAGGATGGAGCAGAGAGGAGGGATGGAGGGATGGAGCAGAGAGGTTCAGGGACTGGATGGAGGGATGGTTCTGAGAATCGGTTCTGGTATGGAGCAGATTCTGGATGGAGCAGAGTTCTGGAGCAGAGTTCTGAGGGATGGAGCAGAGAGGAGGGATGGAGGGATGGACTGGTTCTGGATGGAGCAGAGAGGCTTCAACTGGTGGAAGGATGGAGCAGAGAGGAGCAGGGAGAGAGTCCTCACACCATGTTCTAAACAATTTTCAAAAATTAATATCCTAGATGGTGGTAAATCCCCCGCCCCCCAGTCTCAGTAAAAACAGGATGAAACTCCGGACCTTATTTGTCATTTGGTCCCGATGTCTACACCTGGTTCTGGCCTTGGTCAGCGCTGATTCAGTTCATTTCACCCAGCGCGCCCAGCGGGAGGAAGCATTTTATTAAAAACATAATAAAACAGAGAGAGAGAGGAAGCCCGTCTGTTCTCAGCCTGAACCGGCGTCTGGTCGGGGACGGTAGGTGAGAATTTATTACGTTTATTACGTTTTTTATATTAATTTTTTAACTTGGGGACAGAAAAGTCAACAGGACGGAGCCGTGTTAACCTGCTGAGACGATGCTGAGGAGGAAGACGATCTGGGACGAGGACAGAAGTCCGATTAGACGCCAAAATCAAACTTTGAGCAAAGCTCGATTAAAGGGATAGTTCACCCAAAATTCAAATTTCACTCATCATCTACTCACCCTCATGTCGACTAAGAGCTGTGAGAGTTTTCAGAGTCCTCCGTTCCTTCTCTGAGTTACGGGGGGTCCACGCAGCAGGATTTGTCCATATAATGGTTGTGAATGGACACCAGGTTTCTTCATCCAAAAGGACACACCCAAAAAACATCCAAATACCTCCACACTGCTCGTCTGTGATGTCCCTCTTGTATTGAAGCCCCGACATGAGAAATTGTTCCGAAAAAAATTAAATAAATCTATATTTTAAGCTTGTTTGTAGCAGAAGCTCCCAGTGTCTCAGTTCACTGCTCTTCCTGTGTCGGTGCAATACTCACGTGATTTGCACTGACACAGGAACAACTTCTCATGTTGAGGCTTCAATACAAGAGGGATCATTACAGACCAGCAGCATGGAGGTATCTGGATGTTTTTTTGGAAGAAGAATCCTGGTGTCCATTCACAACCATTATATGGACTCTGAAAATTCTCCCAGCTCTTAGTCGACATGAGGGTGAGTAGATAATGAGTGAAATTTGAATTTTTTTTGGTGAACTATCCCTTTAAGCTGTTCATGTAAACGTACTTCAACCTAGAGAAGCTGAAAATTACAGATATTGTTTTGTCAATTCTCACATTTTGGGGCCAGAAGACCAGACACAGACCCAAATATATGATACAGAGCCTTCAATCAGTGATATTTCTATAATGTGTCTCCTTTAACTAACTAACTAAATGTGGAGACGGGGTTTAAAATGATTTAATCGGAAGCTGTGTTGAACTTCATGACGACATCTATTGTGTGTGAGACCTTTAAACCAGAGCAGTTCTGTTCGGTTAATGAGAGCTGTGGCCTTTAGGTCGGCCGGCAGACGCTCGCTGGGCTTTTCTTCACCCTGAATATCAACGTGAATAACCTCCACGAGGCTGAATATCACCCATCAGTCGTCTGCATCCTCTCTCCTGGAGGATCGGGAGGAGGAGGCATCGCTCCTGAAATCCTCAGTTCCCTCTGAAAATGACCTGATTTCCTGAAGTTCTCCTCGTCCCCGACAGCGTCTGAAGGAGAAGTTTCTGGGTAACGAGGGGAGCCGAGGTGTGAGAGGAGAAAAGCACTGACCTGATTTCGTATAAAAACCCAGAAGTGGTGAACACTTGAACGTCTCCCCTGCTTTTCACTCTTCAAATGCCAACCCCCCCCTCCATCCCCTCGCAGCAGGAGATGGAGGTGCCGGGGGGGGGGGAAACCATAAGATAAGCCCCTGGCTGCGTTTTTCATGTCTCCTCCCTGGAGATTTTCTAAGGAGAAAGTTAGAGAAGAGAAAGTGAACGCAGGTGAAGGTTCAGTGATCTCTGATCCCAGTGAGAGTTAAATGAGAATAACCTCATTTTTTGTTGCTTCGTGAGCGCAGACGGTTTTCATTTTAAAACAATGATTTAAAACAAAACCGATCCTCAGGTGAGTCATCATGGAGAAAAAGGCTGTTTTATTTCCCGCTCTCGCGCTGTTATTATGTAACTTTATAAAGTTTTAATATTTTTTCATGCGAGAAAGTAACTGTTAAGAGCCCAAATATACAAAGATACCAGTTTATCCAAATGACGGCTGGCTGATTAGAAGTGAAGCTCCGCAGCGACCGTGACATCACAGAGACAGTAACCGGTCTGCAGAGCTGCTCGGTCGGCCGACCTCCGTCGTCATCCCGGGGGAGAAAACGATCGATTTTAGAGGTTTACCACCGGCTGGTTAAATTGTTTTTAGGAGATAAATGTTAGTGTCATTGATGAAATCTGATCAGTCTTCATTAAAGGCTAGGGAGGCAGCTTTTTTTGACAGTATTAGGCAAAAACTTACACACTAATTGGGGATAATGTAAATGAAGTGATGTAAAAAAAAAAAAAAAAAAAGATCAGACGTCTGCCTCTCCCCTAGGCTCTGTTTTCAGCCTGCAAAGAATCTACCCGTGACGGTAGATTTTGACCAATCACAGAGCAGCAGCTCTTATTCGTATTATTTGGACGTAAAACGTAAGAAAGTGACGTTTTTTCTCTACTCGCCGCTCAGGCTGAGGGGATGAGAACCATGTGGACTCAACTTGAAGCTTTGTTCTAGGTTTCTGGCCACCTAGCCTTTAAGTTATTTTATTAATTAAACTTTATAACATAGTTACCGTGCACGGCAAAGATACTTTGGACGTCAGTAGCGCATTTCATTGTGGGATTTGGACCTGATGGTTATGGAGTTGTTCTTCGTCTCTTTAGATGAGGAAAAATTCCCAACAAAGGTTTAAGGGTTGATAATAATAATATCATATCATAATGGAAGATAATATGAAAGGTGAGAAATTTAGTGCTACAAATGGAACAAATAGTTCTAGTTTAGATTTTTCAGGATAATTTTTTCCAGCCTCGAGAAATTCATAATTTTACCAACATGACATCAAAAGACCACAGACTTTTTGCAAACAGCTGGGCTCTGTTTCAGAGAGCAGGCTCAACAAAGCCTGAGCTTTATCTTATACTTCAGTCTTGCAATATTTGGCTCAGGTTAATTTAATTTCTGAGTGAAGCTACTGTATGTCTTTAGGTTAGGTTTACTATGTCTTTAATGTCATGCATAACAATTTCTGCTCTCACTGTCTTGTCTTATAACGGAGCGCCGTCGTCTAGCGGATGCGTTCACTGTCTCGGGTAAAAAAAAAAGAATAAAATAAACACTTTAAGAAGCTGCCGTGGGTGAAGAATCCCCTTGAAGCTGAACGTTAAACGTCTTAATGTGATGATGATACAGTGAACGGAGGCGGTTCAGGTTCAGGTTTTCCTCCCGGCAGCCGTTAACACTTGTGAGACGACACATCAGAGATTCCTCCTCGCTCTCTCTTTCTCTCTTTTTCTCTCCGCTGTGAAACTCTTAACCAATTATTTCCAATTTGCTTCATAAACTGCTGTGTGTCTGCTCTGCGGCGGCTCTGGCTGGTGAAGCTCCAGGGAGGAGTTTCTTCTAACACAGTTACAGGGAACATGGAAGGCTGAGTCACGGCGGCAGACGCTCTAATTGGCCGACGCTGCGCCGCCGAACAGCTCCGCTAATTAGGTTTCACATTCTGGGGAACAGGAGTTTGACGGCGAAGTGGAGGCATTGAAACAAAAGGATTAATCTGTTCTCACACATCTGCTATCTGTGTGTGTGTGTGTGTGTATCTGACTTCTCTGTCTAGTTGTTGAGATAATAAGACGGGATATTTTCACTGTGATTATAGAATAACAAAACAGCAGAAGCTCAAAGGTCACAGTTTGCCTCCATGTTTTTTTTTCTTTCTTCTTCTTCTTTAATACAAACATCTACCTTTATTTTGAAGGAGCTTTAACACAAACCTCTACCTTTATTTTGAAAGAGCTTTAACACAAACATCTACCTTTATTTTGCGGGAGCTTTAATAGAAACGTCTACCTTTATTTTGAAGGAGCTTTAACGCAAACATCTACCTTTATTCTGAAGGAGCTTTACCACAAACATCTACCTTTATTTTGAAGGAGCTTTAATACAAACATCTACCTTTATTTTGAAGGAGCTTTAACACAAACATGTACCTTTATTTTGAAGGAGCTTTAATATAAACATCTACCTTTATTTTGAAGGAGCTTTAACACAAACATCTACCTTTATTTTGAAGGAGCTTTAATACAAACATCTACCTTTATTTTGAAGGAGCTTTAACACAAACATCTACCTTTATTTTGAAGGAGCTTTAATATAAACATCTACCTTTATTTTGAAGGAGCTTTACCACAAACATCTACCTTTATTTTGAAGGAGCTTTAATACAAACATCTACCTTTATTTTGAAGGAGCTTTAACACAAACATCTACCTTTATTTTGAAGGAGCTTTAATACAAACATCTACCTTTATTTTGAAGGAGCTTTAATACAAACATCTACCTTTATTTTGAAGGAGCTTTAATACAAACATCTACCTTTATTTTGAAGGAGCTTTAACACAAACATCTACCTTTATTTTGAAGGAGCTTTAACACAAACATCTACCTTTATTTTGAAGGAGCTTTAATACAAACATCTACCTTTATTTTGAAGGAGCTTTAACACAAACATCTACCTTTATTTTGAAGGAGCTTTAACACAAACATCTACCTTTATTTTGAAGGAGCTTTAATACAAACATCTACCTTTATTTTGAAGGAGCTTTAACATAAACATCTACCTTTATTTTGAAGGAGCTTTAATACAAACATCTACCTTTATTTTGAAGGAGCTTTAACACAAACATCTACCTTTATTTTGAAGGAGCTTTAATACAAACATCTACCTTTATTTTGAAGGAGCTTTAACACAAACATCTACCTTTATTTTGAAGGAGCTTTAATACAAACATCTACCTTTATTTTGAAGGAGCTTTAACATAAACATCTACCTTTATTTTGAAGGAGCTTTAATACAAACATCTACCTTTATTTTGAAGGAGCTTTAACACAAACATCTACCTTTATTTTGAAGGAGCTTTAATACAAACATCTACCTTTATTTTGAAGGAGCTTTAACACAAACATCTACCTTTATTTTGAAGGAGCTTTAATACAAACATCTACCTTTATTTTGAAGGAGCTTTAACACAAACATCTACCTTTATTTTGAAGGAGCTTTAATACAAACATCTACCTTTATTTTGAAGGAGCTTTAACACAAACATCTACCTTTATTTTGAAGGAGCTTTAATATAAACATCTACCTTTATTTTGAAGGAGCTTTACCACAAACATCTACCTTTATTTTGAAGGAGCTTTAATACAAACATCTACCTTTATTTTGAAGGAGCTTTAACACAAACATCTACCTTTATTTTGAAGGAGCTTTAACACAAACATATACCTTTATTTTGAAGGAGCCTTAATACAAACATCTACCTTTATTCTGAAGGAGCTTTAACATAAACATCTACCTTTATTTTGAAGGAGCTTTAACACAAACATCTACCTTTATTTTGAAGGAGCTTTAATACAGACATCTACCTTTATTTTGAAGGAGCTTTAACATAAACATCTACCTTTATTCTGAAGGAGCTTTAACACAAACATCTACCTTTATTCTGAAGGAGCTTTAACACAAACATCTACCTTTATTTTGAAGGAGCTTTAATAGAAACGTCTACCTTTATTTTGAAGGAGCTTTAACACAAACATCTACCTTTATTTTGAAGGAGCTTTAACACAAACATCTACCTTTATTTTGAAGGAGCTTTAACACAAACATCTACCTTTATTTTGAAGGAGCTTTAACACAAACATCCACCTTTATTTTGAAGGAGCTTTAACACAAACATCTACCTTTATTTTGAAGGAGCTTTAACACAAACATCTACCTTTATTCTGAAGGAGCTTTACCACAAACATCTACCTTTATTTTGAAGGAGCTTTAATACAAACATCTACCTTTATTTTGAAGGAGCTTTAACACAAACATGTACCTTTATTTTGAAGGAGCTTTAATATAAACATCTACCTTTATTTTGAAGGAGCTTTAACACAAACATCTACCTTTATTTTGAAGGAGCTTTAATACAAACATCTACCTTTATTTTGAAGGAGCTTTAACACAAACATCTACCTTTATTTTGAAGGAGCTTTAATATAAACATCTACCTTTATTTTGAAGGAGCTTTACCACAAACATCTACCTTTATTTTGAAGGAGCTTTAATACAAACATCTACCTTTATTTTGAAGGAGCTTTAACACAAACATCTACCTTTATTTTGAAGGAGCTTTAATACAAACATCTACCTTTATTTTGAAGGAGCTTTAATACAAACATCTACCTTTATTTTGAAGGAGCTTTAATACAAACATCTACCTTTATTTTGAAGGAGCTTTAACACAAACATCTACCTTTATTTTGAAGGAGCTTTAACACAAACATCTACCTTTATTTTGAAGGAGCTTTAATACAAACATCTACCTTTATTTTGAAGGAGCTTTAACACAAACATCTACCTTTATTTTGAAGGAGCTTTAACACAAACATCTACCTTTATTTTGAAGGAGCTTTAATACAAACATCTACCTTTATTTTGAAGGAGCTTTAACATAAACATCTACCTTTATTTTGAAGGAGCTTTAATACAAACATCTACCTTTATTTTGAAGGAGCTTTAACACAAACATCTACCTTTATTTTGAAGGAGCTTTAATACAAACATCTACCTTTATTTTGAAGGAGCTTTAACACAAACATCTACCTTTATTTTGAAGGAGCTTTAATACAAACATCTACCTTTATTTTGAAGGAGCTTTAACACAAACATCTACCTTTATTTTGAAGGAGCTTTAATATAAACATCTACCTTTATTTTGAAGGAGCTTTACCACAAACATCTACCTTTATTTTGAAGGAGCTTTAATACAAACATCTACCTTTATTTTGAAGGAGCTTTAACACAAACATCTACCTTTATTTTGAAGGAGCTTTAACACAAACATATACCTTTATTTTGAAGGAGCCTTAATACAAACATCTACCTTTATTCTGAAGGAGCTTTAACATAAACATCTACCTTTATTTTGAAGGAGCTTTAACACAAACATCTACCTTTATTTTGAAGGAGCTTTAATACAGACATCTACCTTTATTTTGAAGGAGCTTTAACATAAACATCTACCTTTATTCTGAAGGAGCTTTAACACAAACATCTACCTTTATTCTGAAGGAGCTTTAACACAAACATCTACCTTTATTTTGAAGGAGCTTTAATAGAAACGTCTACCTTTATTTTGAAGGAGCTTTAACACAAACATCTACCTTTATTTTGAAGGAGCTTTAACACAAACATCTACCTTTATTTTGAAGGAGCTTTAACACAAACATCTACCTTTATTTTGAAGGAGCTTTAACACAAACATCCACCTTTATTTTGAAGGAGCTTTAACACAAACATCTACCTTTATTTTGAAGGAGCTTTAACACAAACATCTACCTTTATTTTGAAGGAGCTTTAACACCTTTATCCTCCTCCTCCAGCCTGTGAAGCTCATTAGGTCGATGACCCACAGCGAAGACGTTCTCAGCTCATTAACTGGAATCAATCGATCAGAAACACCTCCTCATCAATACTCATCCATCATCAGTCTCTGGTTTCTTTCCTCCCGATCTCGTTCCTTTTTCATTTCCCATTCCTCTTCCACATTTCATTTTCTTCTCTTTAGTAAAAATAACACATTTTATTTATGTGCCTTTCAACTCAGCCAAGGACGCTTCACAGTGGAGATGAAATACATTAAATAAAACACAAAGCAACAAACATCAAAGCTGCTGCAAAGAAAAACAACATGTGAATATGTTATTTATGTTTTGCATGCGTCTTTTTTTCATTATTTACATCCATGAACAGCTGCTCTTGGTCTTTGCTGCAGCTTCTCTTGGTTCTGCAGATACACAGTGTGTTTGTACAGTATTTATAATATTTTATATACCTTACTACATCCTCTTCCTCCTCCAGGTCTGTCTATTCGCAGCGTCTGCTGGCGAGCCGACCGGATCCTGGCGGGAACCCAGGACAGCGAGATCTTTGAGGTGAGGAAGAAGAAGAAGAAGAAGAAGAACGACTGGAAAACCAGAACTCTGTGCTGCAGTAATAATATTTAAACCTGTTGTTTTAGAGGAGAAAAGTTGTTAAAATGAGGCCGTGGAGCATTTGGTGAAGTTTTAGTTCAGTATAGGTTTCACTAACAAGGAGATACTTAAAGGAATAGTTCACCCAAAAATGAAATTCTGTCATTATTGCCTCCCCTTCATGCTGATTTTATTCCTCAAAGGTCATCTGGAGACTCGGAGGCCGGTTCCTAGTCCAACTAAAACTTTATATGAGAGTATGAGAATGAGAGTTCTGTAAAACTACAGAACAACCCTTTAATATTCCTCCACACTGCTCGTCCACTGCAATCCAAGTGTCTTGAAAGGATGTAGTCCCTGTCCTAAATGACGTCGTCTCCAGTAAACTCTGGACTGTCTCCCTTCAGGACACTTGGACTGCAGTGGACGAACAGTGTGGAGGAATATTAAAGGGTTGTTCTGTAGTTTTATGGAGGTTTTTGTGTCGGGTTCTATTACTCTCATATAAAGTTTTGATTGGACTAGGAACCGGCCTCCCGGGTCCAGATGACCTTTGAGGAATAAAAAATTACTCCAGAGTATTCATCAGCATGAGGGGGAGTCACTAATGACTGAATTTAATTTTTGGGTGAACTACTCCTTTAAAAAGTCAAATCCGGACTTTGCAAAGATGCAAGAAAAGTTTCACTCTTTTATTCTCATCCATTCATGCCCGTGTCCAGGTGATGGTGCGGGACCGCGACAAGCCGCTGCTCATCATGCAGGGTCACAGCGAGGGCGAGCTCTGGGCGCTGGACGTTCACCCCAAAAAGCCCCTGGCGGTCACCGGTAGCGACGACCGCTCCGTCAGGTGAGTGCTGCTGCGGGGTCTCCCGGGCGCCGCTGCAGGGGCCGGAGGAGAAACGTCTGGATGGATGGATCGGTCGGTGTGACAGACGGGAGAGAGAGAGACGGAGTTGGTGTTGTTGTAACCATGGAGACGAAGATGCTGATGAGAGTGTGTGTGTGTGTGTGTGTGTGTGTGTGTGTGTGTGTGTGTCAGGCTGTGGAGTCTGGTGGACCACGCCCTCATCGCTCGCTGCAACATGGAGGAGGCGGTGCGGAGCGTGGCGTTCAGCGTGGACGGGTCCCAGCTGGCTCTGGGCATGAAGGACGGATCCTTCACCGTGCTGAGAGTCAGGTAGCGCACGCACGCACACACACACACACACGCACACACACACACAGACACACACACACATACGCCTGGATGTGTCGTGGTGTGATGGGACGTTTGTGTCTCCGTCCCAGAGACATGACGGAGGTCGTCCACATCAAAGACAGGAAGGAGGTGATCCACGAGATGAAGTTCTCTCCAGACGGAGCGTATCTCGCCGTCGGCTCCAACGACGGCCTGGTGGACGTCTACGCCGTCGCCCAGAGATACAAGAAGGTAGAGACAACGGAGACGGTCAGACTGTGTGTGTGTTAGGGCGTTGATGAATACTGCTAAATATTCTCGTCCACACAAGTCCGGATATTAAAGGGATAGTTCAACATTTTGTCAAACTGTCCCATCACCATAACCCCTATAGTCATAGCAGTAGGTTTCTTTACCTTTAATTGTTGGTGCAAGCTATTTTTAGAACGGCGGAGCAGAGCCGTGAGCTGCTCAGAGCTACGCTACGGAGGCTCATTATGGGATTTCTTGGTTTCCCTCATCAAACTCATCAAATACACAATCCAACAACTCCACAACGCTCTGGTGGAAATACAGAGACTGGTGATGAAAAACTGTCCCTGAAAACCAACGTTGCATCAGGGACAGTTTTCATCAACCGTCTCTGAATTTCCCTCTAAAACAACTCTGTGTGGTAACGTTGTGTTATTATCTCATAGCGTGGTGAATGTGCAGGTCACAACTTGTCCACCAGAGCGTTGTGGAGTTGTTGGATTGTGTATTTGATGAGTTTGATGAGGGAAACCAAGAAATCCCATAATGAGCCTCCGTAGCGTAGCTCTGAGCAGCTCACGGCTCTGCTCCGCCGTTCTAAAAATAGCTTGCACCGACAATTAAAGGTAATGAACCTACTGCTATGACTATAGGGATTATGGTGATGGGACAGTTTGACTAAATGTTGAACTATCCCTTTAAAATGTCTCTGTCCATACATGAACGTGTCATAACCCGCTGACCGGGTCTCTTCCAAAACAAACGGGGTCTTTAAACAATTGTGTGTCTGTGTTGTTGTGACGGTTGTGTGTCTGTGTTGTTGTGACGGTTGTGTGTCTGTGTTGTTGTGACGGTTGTGTGTCTGTGTGCGTCTCCCCTGTCGACAGGTGGGCGAGTGCGGCAAGTCGTCCAGTTTCATCACTCACCTGGACTGGTCCCAGGACAGTAAGATCCTGCAGAGCAACGACGGCGGCGGCGAGCGGCTCTTCTACCGGATGCCCAGTGAGTCTCACGCCGTTAAGACAGGAAGCCAGCGTGGCGTGTTGCTATAGCGACACCCAGGCAAAGTCCAGTGGGTTTAAACAGAACCGGATCAGATTAAGATCTGCTTCGTCCTCATGTTTCTCTGCTGCCGATCGACGCTGATAGAAACCTGCAGACAAGCTGTTTGTTACCACGACAACGTCATAACCTCCTCCTCCTCTTCCTCTTCTCGCTTCCTCCTCCTCCTCCTCCTCTTCCTCTTTCTTCCTCTTCCTCCTCATCCTCCTCTTCCTCCTCCTCCTCCTCCTCTTCCTCCTCCTCCTCCTCTTCCTCTTTCTTCCTCTTCCTCCTCCTCCTCCTCTTCCTCTTTCTTCCTCTTCCTCCTCCTCCTCCTCCTCTTCTTCCTCTTCTCGCTTCCTCCTTCTCTTCCTCCTCCTCCTCCTTCTCTTTCTCCTTCTCCTCTTCCTCTTTCTTCCTCCTCCTCCTCTTCTCCTCCTCCTTCTCTTTCTCCTCCTCCTCTTCCTCCTCCTCCTCCTTCTCTTTCTCCTTCTCCTCTTCCTCTTTCTTCGTCCTCCTCCTCTTCCTCCTCCTCCTCCTTCTCTTTCTCCTCCTCCTCTTCCTCCTCCTCCTCCTTCTCTTTCTCCTTCTCCTCTTCCTCTTTCTTCCTCTTCCTCCTCCTCCTCCTCTTCCTCTTTCTTCCTCTTCCTCCTCCTCCTCATCCTCCTCTTCCTCTTTCTTCCGCTTCCTCCTCCTCCTCTTCTCCTCCTCCTTCTCTTTCTCCTCCTCCTCTTCCTCCTCCTCCTCCTCTTCCTCCTCCTCCTCCTTCTCTTTCTCCTTCTCCTCTTCCTCTTTCTTCCTCCTCCTCCTCTTCTCCTCCTCCTTCTCTTTCTCCTTCTCCTCTTCCTCTTTCTTCGTCCTCCTCCTCTTCCTCCTCCTCCTCCTTCTCTTTCTCCTCCTCCTCTTCCTCCTCCTCCTCCTTCTCTTTCTCCTTCTCCTCTTCCTCTTTCTTCCTCCTCCTCCTCCGCCTCCTCCTCCTCTTCCTCCTCCTCCTCCTTCTCTTTCTCCTTCTCCTCTTCCTCTTTCTTCCTCCTCCTCCGCCTCCTCCTCCTCTTCCTACTCATCCTCCTCCTCCTCCTCCTCTTCCTCTTTCTTCCTCTTCCTCCTCCTCCTCCTCTTCCTCTTCCTCTTTCTTCCTCCTCCTCTTCCTCTTTCTTCCTCTTCCTCCTCCTCCTCCTCCTCCTCCTCTTCCTCCTCCTCTTCCTCTTTCTTCCTCTTCCTCCTCCTCTTCCTCTTTCTTCCTTCTCCTCCTCTTCCTCCTCCTCTTCCTCTTCCTCTTCCTCCTCCTCCTCCTCCTCCTCCTCCTCCTCCTCCTCCTCCTCCTCCTCTTCCTCCTCCAGTGGGGAAGCCGGTCGTCAGTAAGGAGGAGGTCAAAGGTCAACGCTGGGCGACCTGGAGTGGCGTCCTGGGGTCGGAGGTCAGCGGCATCTGGCCCAAATACTCAGATCTGACCGAGGTCAACGCCGTGGACGCCAACCACGCCGCCGCCGTGCTCGTCACCGGGGACGACCTCGGCCTGGTGAAGCTCTACCGCTTCCCCTGTCTGAGGAAAGGTCTGACTCCTCCTCCGTCTCTCTTCATCGTCTCCATCTTGTTGTTTAAATGTTTAAATCTTTAAAGGGATACGCCAACATTTTTTTTTCATGTCTTGCCTCACTTCCAGTGTTTGAAAAAAAAAATGTTGGCGTGTCCCTTTAAATGCGGCTCCTGTTTTTCTCCCAGGAGCCAAATTCAAGAAGTACATCGGTCACTCGGCCCATGTGACCAACGTCCACTGGTCACATGACCTGCAGTGGGTGCTGACCACGGGCGGCGCCGACCACGCCCTCTTCCAGTGGCGGTTTCTGCCGGAGTCGGTGATGAACGGAGGAGTGGACGCCAACATACAAGGTAGAAGACAAACAAACAAACAAACAAACAAACAAACAAACAAACACTCTTCTGTCTTTTATTTTGAAGGGCCAAAAAACCATCTCAGTGTAGTTTTCCATCTCCTCTCTCTCAGCTCTCAACAGCTCGGTGTCAGCCAATCAGAAGAGAGGAGGAAGTTCTGAGCCCCTCTTCTGATTGGCTGACAGTTTCTCTAAAGCAATCCAATAAAAATAGAGCAGATTTCAGAATAAAACACTCAGAGAAACCAAATCCTGCAAAGTTGTTGTTGGATGGATGGTGTTGTCCAGGTGGTGGTGGAGCTTAGTTGTGACATCACAAAGTCACAGGAAGTCCTAATGGCTTTAATAGACACATCTACCTTTATTGTGAAGGAGCTTTAATACAAACATCTACCTTTATTGTGAAGGGGCTTTAATAGAAACAGCTACCTTTATTTTGAAGGAGCTTTAACACAAACATCTACCTTTATTTTGAAGACTTTAAACAAACAAACAAATTTTGAAACAAACAAACATCTACCTTTATTTTGAAGGAGCTTTAACACAAACATCTACTTTTATTGTGAAGGAGCTTTAATAGAAACAGCTACCTTTATTGTGAAGGAGCTTTAACACAAACATCTACTTTTATTGTGAAGGAGCTTTAACACAAACATCTACCTTTATTGTGAAGGGGCTTTAATAGAAACAGCTACCTTTATTTTGAAGGAGCTTTAACACAAACATCTACCTTTATTTTGAAGGAGCTTTAACGCAAACATCTACCTTTATTTTGAAGGAGCTTTAACGCAAACATCTACCTTTATTTTGAAGGAGCTTTAACGCAAACATCTACCTTTATTTTGAAGGAGCTTTAACACAAACATCTACCTTTATTTTGAAGGAGCTTTAATACAAACATCTACCTTTATTTTGAAGGAGCTTTAACACAAACATCTACCTTTATTTTGAAGGAGCTTTAATACAAACATCTACCTTTATTTTGAAGGAGCTTTAACGCAAACATCTACCTTTATTTTGAAGGAGCTTTAACGCAAACATCTACCTTTATTTTGAAGGAGCTTTAACGCAAACATCTACCTTTATTTTGAAGGAGCTTTAACACAAACATCTACCTTTATTTTGAAGGAGCTTTAATACAAACATCTACCTTTATTCTGAAGGAGCTTTAACACAAACATCTACCTTTATTGTGAAGGGGCTTTAATAGAAACATCTACCTTTATTGTGAAGGAGCTCTAACAGGAAGTGCCTGTGTCTCCTCAGACAGCCATGGCGACTCCAACAGCGAGGAGTCGGACAGCGACGTGTCCGACGTCCCGGAGCTCGACTCCGACATCGAGCAGGAAACTCAGATCCACTACGACAGACAGGTACGACCTTCGACCTCTGACCTACGACCTCTCCTCGTCTCCACGCCGGGGGGGTCGGTCACCTGGCCTGTTGTCATGGCAACCAGCTGCTGCTCAGTGGTTTTTCCCCTCAGAGACGTGTGTGTGTGTTTTTACTACATCAGCTGCAGGACAGCAGGGGGTTGTATGTGTGTGTGTGTGTGTGTGGGTGTGTGGGGGGGGTGATGGAGGTTGCCATGGTGATGATTGAACACGCCTTATCTCCAGCGCCAGCCGCTGCCTGGCTCGTGTCCCTCCGACTGCTGTTAGCGCCAGGCGCCGCCAGAGACGGAACAATGTGCTGCTTGGAGATAGAGCTCTGTGTGTGTGTGTGTGTGTGTGTGTGTGTGTGTGTGTGTGTGTGTGTGTGTGTGTGTGTGTGCGCTAACTTTAAATGGAACATGATTATTGTTTACTATTATTATTAAATTCACTCTTTCTGTTCCATCCTCCTTTTTTTTTACTGCTCCCTATTTCTTCTTCTTCTTCTTCTTCTTCTTCTTCTTCTTCTCTGTTTCCTGCCTTTGTCTTTTTGTCCTTGCACTTGTCCCATTTTTCCCCTCATCACTCCTACCATCTCCTGTCTTTCCTCCACACTGACACCAGTAAACATGATTCTGTAGAGCTGACGTATTCAATTCAATTCAATTCAAACCTTTATTTAAAGGGACATTGCATACAAATCTTTTCATTCACGTGAAATCAGGCAGACGGCAGACGGACGACAGCGGCTGCACGTAAACAAGGCTCTGTGTAAACAAGTGGGTAGATAACAGGAGAAGTTACAAAATGTCCCTTTAAGCCTCATTTGCAATGATGTCGAGGTACAACAACACAAAAATACACATCAAACAATTTGAGTTAAGCAGATTTCCCTCGTTCAGTTCAGTGAACTCGAGGGACCGTGTGGAAGAATCATCCTTATCTTTCATCAGTTTGACTTCATTCCTCATCAGTGACTCAGCTCCTTCTCACACTGAGATGTCTGCTGCTTTGTGTGCATGAACTCAATCACACGCATGTGCTCAACATTTCTTTTTTCTTCTTGCGCACAAAATGTGTGCGTGCAGGTGTACAAGGAGGACCTGCCTCAGCTGCGGCAGCAGAGCAGAGAGAAGAAGCAGCAGGTCGGATCTCTGAAGAGACAGCGAGGACCGGACCAGGGTCTCCGCCTGCAGTTTGTCCACGGGTAACGAGGCACAGCGTGTTTGAATGAGGTTAAGAGTAATGGTTAAAGGGATAGTTCAACATTTTAGCAAATTGTCCCATTGTCATAATCCCTATAGTCATAGCAGTAGATTCATTACCTTATTGTCGGTGCAAGCTATTTTTAGAACGGCGGAGCAGAGCCGTGAGCTGCTCAGAGCTACGCTACGGAGGCTCATGGGATTTCTTGGTTTCCCTCATCAAACTCATCAAATACACAATCCAACAACTCCACAACGCTCTGGTGGACAAGTTGTGACCTGCACATTCACCACGCTATGAGATAATAACACAACGTTACCACACAGAGTTGTTTTAGAGGGAAATTCATGCAAAACCTCTGATGCACGTTGCCTTCAGGGACAGTTTTTCATCAACAGTCTCTGTATTTCCCTTCAACTCTGTGTGGTAACGTTGTGTTTGATCTCAGGGAAACCAAGAAATCCCATAATGAGCCTCCGTAGCGTAGCTCTGAGCAGCTCACGGCTCTGCTCCGCCGTTCTAAAAACAGCTTGCACCGACAATTAAAGGTAACGAACGTACGATGATGGAACAATTTAAGAAAATGTTGAACTATCTCTTTAAGATCCAGTATGTGTGTGTGCAGGTACCGTGGTTACGACTGCAGGAACAACCTGTTCTACACTCAGGGGGGCGAGGTGCTGTACCACGTGGCGGCGGTGGGCGTGGTCTACAACCGACAGCTGCACAGTCAGCGTTTCTACCTCGGCCACGACGACGACATCCTGAGTCTGAGCATCCACCCGCTGAAGGACTACGCTGCTACGGGACAGGTACACACACACGCACACACACACACACACACACACACCTGGAGCCTCGCCTTATTCCAACGGCGTGACATCACGTGAGTGGGCGTGGCCTGTCGTCTGTGTGCAGGTGGGGAGGGACCCGTCCGTCCACGTGTGGGACATTCAGACCATGAAGTGTCTGTCGCTGCTCAGAGGTTTCCACCAGAGAGGAGTGTGTGCGCTGGACTTCTCAGGTGAACGGAGCGTCCCTGAACGCATCATCGCACACGACGACAGTGAACAATAAAGTTTATTTGAACCTTTGATCTGACACTAATAAAGTTTTCTCTGTTTCGTCTTCAGCCGACGGGAAAAGTTTGGTCTCAGTCGGAATCGATGACGGACACTCGATCGTCGTGTGGGACTGGAAGAGAGGAGAGAAGCTGGCGACGGCCAGGTACTCACTAGTACTACCACTAGTACTACTACTAGTACTGTGACTGGTACTACAACTAGTACTGTGACTGGTACAACAACTAGTACTACTACTAGTACTACTACTAGTACTGTGACTGGTACTACAACTAGTACTATGACTAGTATTGCAACTAGTACTATAACTAGTACTGTGACTAGTATTGCAACTAGTACTACCACTAGTACTGTGACTGGTAGTACAACTAGTACTACCACTAGTACTGTGACTAGTATTGCAACTAGTACTACCACTAGTACTGTGACTAGTATTGCAACTAGTACTACAACTAGTACTGTGACTAGTATTGCAACTAGTACTACCACTAGTACTGTGACTAGTATTGCAACTAGTACTACCACTAGTACTGTGACTAGTATTGCAACTAGTACTACCACTAGTACTGTGACTAGTATTGCAACTAGTACTGTGACTAGTATTGCAACTAGTACTACAACTAGTACTGTGACTAGTATTGCAACTAGTACTACCACTAGTACTGTGACTAGTATTGCAACTAGTACTACCACTAGTACTGTGACTAGTATTGCAACTAGTACTACCACTAGTACTGTGACTAGTATTGCAACTAGTACTACAACTAGTACTGTGACTAGTATTGCAACTAGTACTACCACTAGTACTGTGACTGGTAGTACAACTAGTACTACAACTAGTACTGTGACTGGTACTACAACTAATACTGTGACTAGTATTGCAACTAGTACTACCACTAGTACTGTGACTAGTATTGCAACTAGTACTACAACTAGTACTGTGACTAGTATTGCAACTAGTACTACCACTAGTACTGTGACTAGTATTGCAACTAGTACTACCACTAGTACTGTGACTAGTATTGCAACTAGTACTACCACTAGTACTGTGACTAGTATTGCAACTAGTACTGTGACTAGTATTGCAACTAGTACTACAACTAGTACTGTGACTAGTATTGCAACTAGTACTACCACTAGTACTGTGACTAGTATTGCAACTAGTACTACAACTAGTACTGTGACTAGTATTGCAACTAGTACTACCACTAGTACTGTGACTAGTATTGCAACTAGTACTACAACTAGTACTGTGACTAGTATTGCAACTAGTACTACCACTAGTACTGTGACTAGTATTGCAACTAGTACTACAACTAGTACTGTGACTAGTACTACCACTAGTACTGTGACTAGTATTGCAACTAGTACTACCACTAGTACTGTGACTAGTATTGCAACTAGTACTACAACTAGTACTGTGACTAGTATTGCAACTAGTACTACCACTAGTACTGTGACTAGTATTGCAACTAGTACTACAACTAGTACTGTGACTAGTATTGCAACTAGTACTACCACTAGTACTGTGACTAGTATTGCAACTAGTACTACCACTGGTACTGTGACTAGTATTGCAACTAGTACTACCACTAGTACTGTGACTAGTATTGCAACTAGTACTACCACTAGTACTGTGACTAGTATTGCAACTAGTACTACAACTAGTACTGTGACTAGTATTGCAACTAGTGCTACAACTAGTACTGTGACTAGTATTGCAACTAGTACTACAACTAGTACTGTGACTAGTATTGCAACTAGTACTACCACTAGTACTGTGACTAGTATTGCAACTAGTACTACCACTAGTACTGTGACTAGTATTGCAACTAGTACTACCACTAGTACTGTGACTAGTATTGCAACTAGTACTACAACTAGTACTGTGACTAGTATTGCAACTAGTACTACCACTAGTACTGTGACTAGTATTGCAACTAGTACTACAACTAGTACTGTGACTAGTATTGCAACTAGTACTACCACTAGTACTGTGACTAGTATTGCAACTAGTACTACAACTAGTACTGTGACTGGTACTACAACTAGTACTGTGACTAGTATTGCAACTAGTACTGTGACTAGTATTGCAACTAGTACTACCACTAGTACTGTGACTAGTATTGCAACTAGTACTACAACTAGTACTGTGACTAGTATTGCAACTAGTACTACCACTAGTACTGTGACTAGTATTGCAACTAGTACTACCACTAGTACTGTGACTAGTATTGCAACTAGTACTACCACTAGTACTGTGACTGGTAGTAAAACTAGTACTACAACTAGTACTGTGACTGGTACTACAACTAATACTTAGACCAGTATTGTGAAAGTACTGCAGCCAGTACTGTGAAAACTACAGTACTACAGGTGTATCTGTAGTACTTGTACCTCTGCTAATACTTCTAACTCGTGTTCAGTCATCGTCTCTACAAAGCTGCTCCTCTGTCATCCACAGTTGCCGTAGTAACCAAGGTTATCAGTCGTCTTATTGACAGCGAGCGTGGGACGATCGGAGGCGGCGGCGGCGGATCTGTGAATAATGAGAAGTCACAGATTTTATTTTAAAAAGCTCTCGACGCGGTTCGACAACTGTCAGGTGTTAGAACCAGCTGTAGTCGGGTGCATTTATGACTTTATCGTACAAAAATTCTAACAAAAGGTTTCTCAGTAGTTTTTTATAGTATTAGATCCTTAATAACAAACTAAAAGTTGACCAAAGTTTGACACTAGAAAGGAGTCATTTTCAGGATGGCGTCCTAATGTAAATGTAATGGGCTGAAGCCCAGAGAGACGCTCCAGGTGAATAGGGTAAAAATTTTAACTAACAGGTATCACCATGAAACTTCACAAGTTTATCACTTACATTAAGACAAATATTTTTTGTATTACAAGTTTTGTCAAATGTTATGTTTAAATATGTAAATGAGGCAATAACTAATTAAATATGCGCTAAATTGCATACTTTTCCAGATCCAAAAATGTAATGGATGAAGCCACTTTCAAAAGTCTTGTTTTATTTTGTTGACACATTAGAGTCAGAAGGTCTTACTGAGGAGATTCTGGATTTCTCTTTTTATCACTTTGTAAATGAGAAAATACTGTCACCAGCCCTAAATAAATCACATTTCCTCATGTTTTCAGGACTCAAATATTGTATAAATGAGGCTGTGAATGATATATCAACAATCCCCTCTGGAAAAACCTTCAGAATATGGAAAATGATCAAACTGGAAGGTTTGGTGTGTGGAAGTGCTGCTGAAGTGGATCTGGAAAAGTTCTGGAAAAGTATGCAATTTAGCGCATATTAGCTATTGTCTCATTTACATATTTAAACATAACATTTGACAAAACTTGTAATACAAAAAATATTTGTCTTAATGTAAGTGATAAACTTGGGAAGTTTCATGGTGATACCTGTTAGTTCAAATTTTTACCCTATTCACCTGGAGCGTCTCTCTGGGCTTCAACCCATTACATTTACATTAGGACGCCATCCTGAAAATGACTCCTTTCTAGTGTCAAACTTTGGTAAACTTTTAGTATGTTATTAAGGACATCTAATACTATAAAAAACAGTTGAGAAACCTTTTGTTAGAATTTTTTTACGATTAGGTGCTTTTTTTTCATAAATGCACCCGACTACTGTGAGGACGGTGTCGGTCGGACGGCGGCGAGCTACGGCGGCGAGCTACGGTGGCCCAGAGGGGTCAGAGTCAGACACGGGCTGCTCTAACGGCGGCGTCTCTCCTCCTGCAGGGGCCACAGGGACAAGATCTTCGTGGTGAAGTGCAACCCGCTGCTGATGGACAAACTGGTCACCGTGGGAATCAAACACATCAAGTTCTGGCAGCACGCAGGTAAAACAACGTCAACAACAACAACAACAACAACAACTTTCACCCCGCTGTGGTTTCTGGTTGTGTTGCATTCACTTATTCTGTTGTGTCCTTCACTGACCTTTTTTTAATTTTTATTTATTTATTTATTATTTTGCTTCTGGAGCAGACGGTGTCCCAGAGGAGACAATTAAAGTCTCTAATAGACTCTAATGAGTCCCGTCTGTAACATCTGTGGAATTCATTTGACCTTTAGCCAAAAAAAAAGAAAAGAAATCAAATTGAGGGATGAGAGGAGTTGAAATGAGGTGAACATTTTTTGATTTAGTGAAACGTGAAGGCAAAAAATAAAATAAAATGATTGGTCCATGAAGCATCAAGTAGTGTATGTTTTATTCTTGTAGATGCATTTGTTCAGTAACATTAATTAAAGGGATAGTTCAACATTTTGGCAAATTGGCCCATTGACATAATCCCTATAGTCATAGCAGTAGATTGGTTACAGTGCAAGCTATTTTTGGAACGGTGGAGCAGAGCCGTGGGCCATGCGGTGCATAATGGATACGGCACGTAGAGTTGCCGGACCAGTCGCCGTATGTTGCATTTGCATGAACTCAACTTTATGCAAATGAGATCAGTTCAATCTATGAAACAAGGCAGTGTTGATCAAATATTAATCAATATTATGGTTCTGCACCGCCCATTTTCCGCCTCAAATTTTTCAGAAACATACTTTAGTGAATTGTTTAGCTGTAAAATGAGATTGTATGTGACCCGTTCTCGCCAGATCGTGTGTAAATGAGTGATGGAGGCGTTCGAAGACGCCTGGGAAATGGAAGACTTATGTATCAGCTTATGAACCGAGCTTTTAATAAATATCCATGTTGTTTGATAAAGCTCCGTCTGATTGGCTGTCTCCGTCTCCGTGTCCTTCCTCCAGGTGGCGGTCTGACCTACAGGCGCGGTGCGTTCAGGAGCGTCGGCCGGCCGGAGACCATGATGTCGGCGTGCTACGGCCGCAGCGAGGCGCTGGTGTTCACCGGCGCCGCCACAGGAGACGTTTACATCTGGAAGGAGCCGCTGCTGCTGAAGACGGTGAAGGCTCACGACGGGCCGGTGTTCGCCATGTTCTCCCTGGACAAGGTGAGGAGGAGGAGCCCCGAGTGTTGCCACGGCATCCGGGGGGTCAAAGGTGGGGGGGGGTATGGGGGGGAAAAGGTGGCGTGGACAGAAAGAATCAGTGTGACCCAGTGGTGTAGTGGTTTTTTGTAGTGGGTAAACTGCTTTTTAGGTTGGTAAACTGTTCATACTTGTATCACATCGACCGGTGGTTCTCAAACTTTTTTATATCAAGGACAAATTAGACCGCGGTCCCCTATTGGACAAAGTTTTGAAGCAAACACCAGAAATACACAAACAATCAATGTACGTTTAAATTAGGCGTACATTTTTGAAAGATTATAGAGACATTTCTGGGAAAAAAGAGGTAAGATTTTAAAAAAAAAGTGGTAAAATTAAAAAAAAAAAAAAACAAAGTAAAACATTTTTAAAAGATTTAAGAAAAAATTGTAAAATTTCTCAAAAGAATTATAGAAAAAGTGGTAAGATTTCGCAAAAAAAAATTGAAGAAAAATGTGGTACAATTTCTCTCTCAAAAAAAGGAACAAACAATAATACAAAATGGGGTAAAATTTCTTGAAAAAAATAAGTTAAAAAGAAAAATTGAGAAGAAACTGGTAACAATTTCTCAAAAAAAATCTAGAAAAAGTGGTCAAATAAAAAAAAAGTCAAACAATAATTAACAAGTGATACAATGCCTGAAAAAAAAGTTAAAAAATTATAGGAAAAAATTGTAAAATATATCAAAAGAATTCTAGAAAAAATGGTAAGATTTTGCAAAAAAAATGTATAAAAATGTGGTACAGTTTGTTTCTTTAAAAAAGGGCAAACAATGACACGAAAAGGGGTAAAATTTCTTGAAAAAAATAATAAGTAAAATTGAAAAATTGAAAAGAAACTGGTAAAATTTCTCAAAAAAAAAAAATCTAGGAAAAGTGGTCAAATTAAAAAGAAAAAAAAATTCAAACAATAATTTCAAAAGTGATAGCATTTCTGAAAAAAAGTTTAAAAATTCTGGGAAAAAGTGGTAAAATTTAAAGAAAAAGTTGGAAACCTGCCTTGAACCCTGTCAGCCCTCTCACTTTGAGAACCATTGACATTGAGTTAGATAGTTTTATTGAACTTTGTATTTCAGTATACAAAGTTGTACTACAACTACAACCCGCTACTACAACTACAAAGTTGTAGTATTTATGTATTTTCAGTGGGTACTGTATATCTGAGTATCACATAGACTACACCACTGGTGTGACCTCAATAATCCACAGAAAGCAGCAGTTTGTATTTATTCTGGATGAGATTCAACAGTGCATGGAGGTCACCTGGGCCTCAGAGCTGTGTGTGTGTGTGTGTGTCCAGTGTGTGTGTCCAGTGTGTGTGTGTGTGTGTGTGTGTGTGTGTGTCCAGTGTGTGTCCAGTGTGTGTGTGTGTGTGTTGACTAAGTACAGTGTTGAGATGAAAACAGGTTTCTGATTAAACAGTGTGATCAGTTCTCCAGACGATCGTCCTCCCACTCACGGGCCCTTTACGTTCTGTCAGCTGTGTGTGTGTTTGTGTGTGTGTGCTTGTATGTGTGTGTTTGTGTGTGTGTGTGTTCCTACTCTACTGTTAGTCATGTTGAACAAGAACATCGGCTAAAAACCTGAATGTAGGAGTGAGCAGACGTGTAGTAGATTTACATTTTTTTCTGCTCTTTCCTCTTCCATCTGCTTCTCTCTCCATTCACTGTGGCGCTGCCTCTTTATGTAACAGGATTTTCAGATTCACAAGCCAATGAAAACCCTCCAGGAGACGGTGGATTTAACAAAAACCAAATCTCTCTGTTCTTCTCTCCATTCTGTCATTTGAATAACTCGATTCCACTTCCTGCACCAGTCGGCGTATAAACCCCTGACTTCATATTAATACTGATATTAAAATATACATTACGCTTTTACCTTGTTAAAATGCAGATTATCACCTTCACATCCCATAATTTCCTCTCTGTTTAATTTAAAGGGTTGATCTAAAAACCATCTCAGTGTAGTTTTCCATCTCCTCTCTCTCTCAGCTTCTCTCTGGAGCTCTAGTAACAACAGGTCGGTGTCGGCCAATCAGAAGAGAGGAGGAGGCTCTGAGCCTCTCTTCTGATTGGCTGACTGCTTTATGAAGTGATCCAATAAAAAATTGAGCAGATTTTAGAATAAAACACTCAGAGAAACCAAATCCTACAAGTTGTTGTTGGATGGTGGGTCCAGGTGGTGAGGGGGCGGGGCTTTGTTATGACATCACAAAGTGACAGGAAGTCCTGACGGCTGGTTTCTGAATAGAGGCTGTGTGCATGTGTACATTCATTGTTGTATAATACCTTTATACCGTATGGAGCTTTAACACAAACATCTACCTTTATTCTGAAGGAGCTTTAACACAAACATCTACCTTTATTCTGAAGGAGCTTTAACACAAACATCTACCTTTATTCTGAAGGAGCTTTAACACAAACATCTACCTTTATTCTGAAGGAGCTTTAACACAAACATCTACCTTTATTCTGAAGGAGCTTTAACACAAACATCTACCTTTATTCTGAAGGAGCTTTAGCACAAACATCTACCTTTATTCTGAAGGAGCTTTAACACAAACATCTACCTTTATTTTGAAGGAGCTTTAACACAAACATCTACCTTTATTCTGAAGGAGCTTTAGCACAAACATCTACCTTTATTTTGAAGGAGCTTTAACACAAACATCTACCTTTATTCTGAAGGAGCTTTAACACAAACATCTACCTTTATTCTGAAGGAGCTTTAACACAAACATCTACCTTTATTCTGAAGGAGCTTTAACACAAACATCTACCTTTATTCTGAAGGAGATTTAACACAAACATCTACCTTTATTCTGAAGGAGCTTTAACACAAACATCTACCTTTATTTTGAAGGAGCTTTAACACAAACATCTACCTTTATTCTGAAGGAGCTTTAGCACAAACATCTACCTTTATTCTGAAGGAGCTTTAACACAAACATCTACCTTTATTCTGAAGGAGCTTTAACACAAACATCTACCTTTATTCTGAAGGAGCTTTAACACAAACATCTACCTTTATTCTGAAGGAGCTTTAACAGAAACATCTACCTTTATTTTGAAGGAGCTTTAACACAAACATCTACCTTTATTCTGAAGCAGCTTTAATCACCATCATGGTTCAGGTTGAGCTGATTTTTGAGTCTCGGTAAAAAACAGACTTTTTACAACCCGACTGTGTTTGAGTCTTCAGAGGAAACTGACTGACATCAAACACATCTGAAGATCTTAGGCAGAGGGGGAGGGAAACCTGTCAGGAGGGGGGAGGAAGGGGGGAGGAAGGGGGGATGTGAGTGAGAGAACATGAAGAAACCTATTTGCTCTCGTTTCATCCAACTTGAAATAAAAATGTCAGAGTCACTTAAGGTGGATCAGATTCCCTCTCTTCACTGTTTCCCATCAGTCGCTGTTGTTGTAGTTCCGCCTTCATGTCGCCATGGAGACGCTGACATCACAGTCACTTAAACCAGTGGTTCCCAAACTGGGGTCCGGGGTCTCCCAGGGGCCCTTGAGAAGGTTCAAGGGGGTTCCCAACTTTTTTCTTGAAATTTTACTACATTTTTCTACAATTTCTTTGGTTTTTGACTTTGAGAATTTTTACCACTTTTTTCTAGAAATTTCTTTTACTTTTTTTTAAAGTTTTACCGCTTTTTTTCTAGAACTTTTAAAGTTTTCGAGAATCTTTACCACTTTTTCTAGGATTTTTTAAAAACTTTTTTTTAGTCTTACTGTTTTTTTCCTAGAATTCTTTTAAGATTTTGAGAATTTTTACCACTTTTTCTAGAATTTTTTAAAACTTTTTTTTTTAGTCTTACTAGTATTTTTCTAGAATTTTTAAAGTTTTCGAGAATCTTTACCACCTTTTTTCTAGGATTCTTTTTTTTTTAAACTTTTTTTTAGTCTTACAGTTTTTTTTCTAGAATTCTTATAAGTTTTTGAGAATTAGATTTTTTTTTCTTTTTTTGAGTCTTACTGGTATTTTTCTAGAATTTTTAAAGTTTTCGAGAATCTTTAACACTTTT
>CM064892.1:1784054-1796554 GCA_030347415.2 Decapterus maruadsi
GTGGGGTCTCGCCCCCCACCCCCTCCTCCACATCTGCGCCACCGTCAGCGACGACAAAACCCTGAGGCTGTGGGAGACGTCGGCCAATCACCGCATGGTCGCCGTCCGCAAACTGAAGAGAGGTCAGACTCTGTCACCGCGTGTGTGTGTGTGTGGTGTGTGTGTGCTGAGGTAAACAGGAGTGTGACGCAGGTGTGTGTGTGTGTGTGTGTTGCAGGCGGGCGCTGCTGTGCCTTCTCTCCGGACGGGAAGGCGCTGGCGGTCGGTCTGAGCGACGGCGGCGTCCTGGTGGTGAACGCAGACACGTTAGAGGATCTGGTCGGCTTCCATCATCGCCGTGACGCCATCTCTGACATCCGCTTCACACCAGGTTCTCACACACACACTGATTAAAGGGATAGTTCAACTTTTTGGCAAACTGGCCCATCACCATAATCCCTATAGTCATAGCAGTAGGTTCGTTACCTTTAATTGTCGGTGCAAGCTGTTTTAGAACGGCGGAGCAGAGCCGTGAGCTGCTCAGAGCTAAATACACGTAAATTCAGAGACTGTTGATGAAAAACTGTCCCTGAAGGCAACGTGCATCAGAGGTTTTGCATGAATTTCCCTCTAAAACAACTCTGTGTGGTAACGTTGTGTTATTATCTCATAGCGTGGTGAATGTGCAGGTCACAACTTGTCCACCAGAGCGTTGTGGAGTTGTTGGATTGTGTATTTGATGAGAGAAACCAAGAAATCCCATAATGAGCCTCCGTAGCGTAGCTCTGAGCAGCTCACGGCTCTGCTCCGCCGTTCTAAAAACAGCTTGCACCGACAATTAAAGGTAACAAACCTACTGCTATGACTATAGGGGTTATGGTGATGGGTCAATTTGCTTGAAAATGTTGAACTGTCCCTTTAACACACACCTTCTGCTCTGTGTCTCAGACTCAGGTAAATACCTGGCGGTGGCGTCACACGACAGCTTCGTGGACGTTTACAACGTGTTGAGCAGCAAGAGAGTCGGGATCTGTAAAGGAGCATCCAGTTACATCACACACATCGACTGGGACGCACGAGGTAACACACACACACACACGCACACACATAATAACACAATGTCTTTCAGATTCCTCATGTTACTGTGTGTGTGTGTGTCAGGTAAACTGCTGCAGGTGAACACAGGAGCCAAAGAGCAGCTTTTCTTCGAGGCCCCGAGAGGAAAGAGACAAACCATCAGAAACTCTGAGGTCAGTGTGTGTGTGTGTGTGTGTGTGGCTTCAATGAAAAACTTGTAATAACAAGTCTGTACCATGACATACAGTACTTTGCCAAAGTTTTAAGCAGGTTTGGAAAAAAAGCTGAATGCTTTCAAAGATGGAAGTGTAATTTTTTTTTTCATTAATTAACAAAATGCGGTGAATAAAGAGGCGAGAATCCTAAATCAAATCAATATTTGGTGTAACAACCCTTTACCTTCAAAACAGCATCAGTTCAGTATATATATATCCAGTATATATGTATAAATACATGTAAATTAAAATATAAATACAATACAATAAATAATGAAATAAATAAAGATTGCTGACATCACATCATCACACATGATGTCGTCTGTCGTGTGTGTGTGTGTGTGTAGCTGGAGCGGATGGACTGGTCCAGCTGGACGTGCGTCCTCGGTCCGAGCTGTGAGGGAATATGGCCGACGCACAGCGACATCACCGACGTCAACGCCACGTCGCTGACCAGAGACCGGACGCTGCTCGCCACCGGAGACGACTTCGGCTTCCTCAAGCTGTTCAGCTACCCTGTCAGAGTACGACCTCTGACCTCTGACCTCCGACCTCCGACCTCTGACCTATCTCGTCTCGTCTTCTCTCCTCCTCTCCTCTCCTTCTTCCTCTCCTCTCCTTCTTCCTCTCCTCCTCTCCTCTCCTTCTTCCTCTCCTCTCCTCTCCCCTATTTTCTCCTCTTCTCTTCTCCTCTCCTCCTTCCTCTCCTCTCCTTCTTCCTCTCCTCTCCTTCTTCCTCTCCTCCTCTCCTCTCCTTCTTCCTCTCCTCTCCTCCTCTCCTCCCCTCCTCTCCTTCTTCCTCTCCTCCTCTCCTTCTTCCTCTCCTCCTCTCCTCTCCTTCTTCCTCTCCTCTCCCCTATTTTCTCCTCTTCTCTTCTCCTCTCCTCCTCCTCTCCTCTCCTCCTTCCTCTCCTCTCCTCTCTCCTCCTCTCCTCCCTCCTCCCTCCTTCTTTTCTCCTCTTCTTCTCCTCTCCTCTCCTCCCTTCTTCCTCTCCTCCTCTCCTCTCCTCTTCCTCATCTCCTCTCCTCCACCACTCCTCTCCTCCTCACCTCCTCCACTCCTTCTCCTCTCTCCTCTCCTTCTTCCTCTCTCTCCTCCCCCTCCTCTCTTCTCCTCCTCCTCTCCTCTCCTCTACTCTCTCCTCTCCTCCTCCTCTTCCTTCCTTCCTCTTCCTCTCTCCTCCCTCTCCTCCTCTCCCCTCTTTTCTCCTCTCCTCTCCTCCTTCCTCTCCTCTCCTCCTTCCTCTCCTCTCCTTCTTCCTCTCCTCCCCTCCTCTCCTTCTTCCTCTCCTCCTCTCCTCTCCTCCTTTCCTCCTACTCTCCTCTCCTCCTCGTCTCCTCTCTCCTCTCCTCATCTCTCCTCTCCTCCTCTCCTCTCCCCTCTCCTCCTCTCCCCCTCCTCCTCCTCTCCTCTCTCCTCTCTCCCCTCCTTCCTCCTCTCCTCTCTCCTCTCCTCTCTCTCCTCTCCTCTCTCTCCTCCTCCTCCCTCTCCTCCCTCATCTTCCTCCTCCTCCCTCCTCTCCTCTCCTCTCCTCTCCCTCCCCTCCTCTCTCTCCTCCTCCTCTCCTCTCTCTCTCTCCTCTCCTCTCCTCTCTCTCCTCCCTCTCCCTCCTCTCTTCTCCTTCTTCCTCTCCTCTCCTCTCCTCCTCCTCTTCCTCCTCCTCCTCTCTCTCTCCTCTCCTTCCTCTCCTCCCTCTCCTCTCCTCTTCTTCTTCTCATCTTCTTCCTCTCCTCTCCTATCTCCTCCTCTCCTCTCCTCCCTCTCCTCTCCTTCTTCCTCTCCTCTCCTCTCCTCATCTTCCTCCTCCTCTCCTCTCCTCTCCTCTCCTCTCCTCTCTCCTCCTCTCCTCTCCTCTCCTCTCCTCCCCTCCTCTCCTTCTTCCTCTCCTCTCCTCTCCTCTCCTCTCCTCTCCTCTCCTCTCCTCTCCTCTCCTCTCCTCTTCTCATCTTCCTACTCCTCTTCCTCCTCTCCTCTCCTCTCCTTCCTCTCCTCTCCTCTCCTCTCCTCTCCTCTCCTCTCCTCTCCTCATCTTCCTCCTCCTCTCCTCTCCTCTCCTCCCTCTCCTCTCCTCTCCTTCTTCCTCTCCTCTCCCCTCTTTTCTCCTCTTCTCCTCTCCTCTCCTTCTTCCCCTCCTCTCCTTCTTCCTCTCCTCCTCTCCTTCTTCCTCTCCTTCCTCTCCTCTCCTTCTTCCTCTCGTCTCCATCCTTCATCCGGATCAGTCCTGTTACCATAGAAACCTGTGTCTCTCCCCTCCAGGGTCAGTACGCTCGCTTCAAGCGCTACGTGGGCCACAGCGCCCAGGTGACCAACGTGCGCTGGGCTCAGGACGACGCCGCGCTGCTGACGGTGGGCGGAGCCGACACCGCCCTCATGATCTGGGCCCGGGAGCGAGGAGGGGGCGGGGCCGGCGGCGGCGGCGAGGGGGAGGGGCCTCTGCTCCGTGACAACCGGCCGCCCGTGGACAGCGAGGAGTCGGACGACGACATCGAGGAGGACGGAGGTGGGCGTGGCTTCGTTGTTTATGGTTGTTTGTTGTTAATCGTTGATGTTTGTTTATTTGTTTATGTTTGTTTGTTGTTGTTTGTGCTTCAGGCTACGACAGCGACGTCGCGCGGGAGAAGACGGTCGACTACACCACCAAGATGTTCGCCGTCAACATCAGGGAGATGAGAGGAACCAAACCACACCAACAGCTGAAGGAGCTGTCGGCGGAGGAGAGGTACACACACACACACACGCACACACACACGCACACACACACACACACACACACACACACACACACACACGTGTCCAGAGTTTAAAGCTGCAGCAACATTTTACTTAAATATCATTAAATACAACTTCTAAATACCAGGACATCCATCATACAGTAAAATGTTTATGTGATGGTTTAAATTTGCTATAATTAAAGGGACATTCCGTAACTTGTCCTGTTTTCTCTTCAGGAAAATCGATTATTTGGTTTTTAGTTCAGTTATTTTAATTATGAAGTTAATTAGTTCTTGTTGCTGCTGCAGCTTTAGACTCAGTCCAGATGTTCAGGAACGTCTGGTTTCTCCCTCTGAGCTCAAACAGTTCCCTCTGATCCTCGGTGTGTGTGAAGTGTGTGTGTGTGTGCTCCCAGTGTGTACGCCTAGGTGTATGTGTGCGTGTTTGTTTGTTTGCATGTGTGTGTGGTTGTGTGTGCTGCATGCTCAGGCTTCTGCATGTGACTGGATGTTGTGTTGCTCTCTGTGCTGACGGTCACTGAAGGCACCATGAAGGTTTGTGTGACTGCACGAGATGCTTTTGTTGTTCGTTTAAATACTTCATTATACATGTTTTAATATCTATTATTTACATCGATTTACCTTTAATTTCTTTAATTTGTACCGTGCCACTGAAGGACGAATAAACAACACAAACAATGTCCATAAATTCACTTATATTGATTAAAGCAAATATAGATATGATTGACTGACATGTAGACTTATATCTAATTCAAAAAGACATAATATGCAAACATTTTTGAATGAATTAATGATGTATTGTTAACTAATACAGTTTGCATTTGTATACACATTATGGAATGTTTTTAAATATATATTAATACTACGACAGAGTATTAGGGCCACATTGACAAATAAAAACCCCCCACAAACTTCAAGAATAAAGTCGTAAATTTACAACTTTATTCTCGTAAATTTACGACTTTATTTTTGTAAATTTACGACTTAATTCTCATAAATTTACAACTTTATTCTCGTAAATTTACGACATTATTCTCATAAATTTACAACTTTATTCTCGTAAATTTACGACATTATTCTCGTAAATGTACGACTTCATTTTCGTAAATTTACGACTTTATTCTCATAAATTTACAACTTTATTCTCGTAAATTTACGACATTATTCTCGTAAATGTACGACTTTATTTTTGTAAATTTACGACTTTATTCTCATAAATTTACAACTTTATTCTCGTAAATGTACGACTTTATTTTCGTAAATTTACAACTTTATTCTCGTAATGTTATGACTTTTTTCTGGTAGGATTTTTTTTTCTGAATGTGGCCCTAATACTCCGTCGTAATATCCAGATGTTTTCTATTCTGTTCTCTGATCCGTCCACGACTCTAAAGTATTTCAGTTACACAGACGCTTCATTTTGTCCCTCGGTGGCACCCTTACTTCCTGGCCTGTGGCCGTTCCCGTGGAAACTCTTTAATATCTGTGTTGTGTTTTAACTTGCATTCCCCTGGAGGCAGGGCATCGTCAAGTAAGTACCACCTGAAACCGACCGCTGATCTCAGGACAGGAAGTTCATGTGTTCACATGCTTTTATTTTGTAGTGATGCCAGACTTCCTCTGTTTACGTCCTCCCGCCATTTCTTCTTCTTCTTCTTCTTGTCTTTTACCACTTCCTGTACGTCCCCTCCTCTTTCTGACCCGTACATCCCATAATACGTTCACTTTGTCTTCTCTCTCCTTGTCTTCTTCTCCTCGGCTGTCCTTGTGGTCTGTGTTTGGTTCCTGTCCTGCACCCGTCCTCGGATAATCAATCGTTCGTAACTAAAGCCCCATTGGCTCAGGACTGACGGCACATGATGATGTCATCAGGGTCAGAAACTCACCGTCGCACCTGGACACGAACCGGGTGTCGATGTGACTCGGTGTGACCTCACTAACCCAGTGATGTCACTATCACTGTGGTGTCCCCTTTCAAAATAAAAGACCAACAGGAATCCAAAGAACACACGCTTTGAAACAGGGACGTCGTCTCCATGGCTACAGGTTCACCACAAATAGGAAGTAACAATTAAATGGACAGTTTAACCAAATGAATTTTTTATCCAGTTTAACTTTAAACAAGAATGTTTAACTTTGCTTCTGCACATTTATCTACTTACATTATAAAAACCTTGAGACCAGTATATCAGCCAATAGGATTTGTCCTACTGTATGTTTGCTGCTTTATTATAGGCTACTTGCAATATAGTAAGCTATATTGTTAATATATGTTGTGATATTGCATACTATATGTACATTAATAATTTTTTGGATACTTTTATTAACTATCTTCATCTTTACATAGGTGATAATAAAGCAGGTGACATATAGAAATGTTATATATGTCATATATCATACAACAGATTACAGATCCAAAGATAAATCCAAGATAATGACTGAATATGTATAAATATGTAAATGTAAATCCCAACCAGCAGCTTCCTGTCCCGATGGGGCTTTAGAAGCTCAGATCATCTCGGTCCGACATCATTCACTTCGACTCCGTCTCTCGGGTTGAATCTTTCTACCGCTCACAGATTCTGGCGACTTCGGTCTGGATCTGTGACGATGAGCCGAGGTCGCTGCTGCTGCGGCGTTCACAGTCCTGGGTCCAAGGCAGAAAAACTAACAGCTGCTCCGCTAAAGATCCTGTCGCTCAGCTGGATCTGGAAAAATTAGATTATTATTATATTATCATCTCTTAAATGGATCATGAATGTGTCAGAATCATTTATACTGGTCAAATAAGCAATTTTATATTAACAATAACAATATGTGGCAGTGGTTCAACCTGCTTCTGAACCAGGTCTGGGTTTAGGCCGATGACGACTTCATTAAACGTCACTAATATAAATTAATTTACACTTGAATTAGTCATTTTGTTTCCTTGATATTTGAACAGACTGACGTCCTCCCAGGGACTAAAACCAGTGTTTCCTGCTTATTGTAAACCTTTGAACTCTGATCAGACCAAGTCATGTGAAGATTTTCACTTTCACATTAGACTTTTCCCAAAATAACTTGGTTGCAGTTTTTAAATAAGTAGTTGTTGTTGTTTTTGCTTCATATTTTGTTTATTTGAAACTACAAATGTTGAACATCTTGGTCTTGGTCGTTCAAAATCAGTGACACGATGTCAGAAAATTTTGATTCATTCATAAATTCTGAAAATTAAAGGAATTAAAATAAATAAAACGATTAAGTAAAATATTGCTGCCACTAAAAGTCAATAATTAATTGATGAGCCACAGATTTAATGCTGAAGCTGCAGAACGTCATCGATCCACTGATCGTTTCCTGTTCGTTACAAACTGAACTGGATCTGAACTTTGACCCGGGACTGAAAACGTCTGTGCATGTTCAGCTGTTAGCACGGTTAGCATGTTAGCGCTGAGACAGAGACAGGCAGCGATAGCATGGTTAGCATGTAGCTACAGAGCTAGTTGATCTGTGTGTGAGGCATGAGACCTGAATATGTGTGTGTGTGTGTCTGGGTGAGTTTGTCGTCATGTTTGCACATAGAGAAGCGTGTGTGTGTGAGTGTGTGTGTGTGTGTGTTTTCTAAAGCTCTGTACCTTGGTTCTGTCCCTCTGCTGTCCAGGGGATCCAGGTAACACCTGTCCACCTGAATCACTGTTTGTCTCAGCTCTGCCTCTTCATTGTGTGTGTGTGTGTGTGTGTGTGTGTGTGTGTGTGTGTGTGCGTGCGTGCGTGCGTGCGTGCGTGCGTGCGTGCGTGCGTGTGTGTGAGAGAGTGTGTGAGTGTGTTGGCATCACCTCACAGTCGTTAGCTTGCAGGTCATTTTTCAGCTGTCTGCATTTTACTGACTTCAGACATCGTGACTCTATGGAGGACAAAACATGACAGAAGTATAAACAAACATGTAAATAAATAAATGAATAACAGCTGAAAAGTAAAACTTCTTTTAATGCATAAATTAAAACAATAATGAAATTTAATAATAATTCACCACTGTCTTCATTCATTAAATCATTTACGGGTTCTTCCTGTCATGGTTTGTCCTCCATAGCTTCATCATCTTTATTTTTATTTGTTGAGCTGAATTTAAAGTGACGGCAGCTCAGCAGGGACAAACATCCAAACTAATTCAACATCACGATGACATCACTGCGTGTTTGAATCCAGATGTTGAACGTGTGTATTTTCTGTGACGGAGGCTCAGAGGTCATTTTCTAAAAGGAAGGAGTGGACGGGTCTCGACACATCTGTCTGCATCTGTCCCGTCTGCTCCCGTTCCACCTGAGTGAATGTTTCTCTCTGATTGATTGATTGATTGATTGATTGATTGATTGATTGATTGATTGATTGATTGATTGATTGATTGATTAGTAGCTTGACCGACTGACTGATGGATTGGCTGATTGATCCGACAGGCCTCCAGTGAGTCGAGCAACACCTCAGCCGGAGAAACTTCAGAAGAACAACGTGTCCAAGAAGAAGAGAGTGGTCGAGGTCGGTGTCTAATTCAATTCAAATAGCTTTATTGACATGACATGACATGACACTGTACATTGTGCCAAAGCAAGCGCTGAAGAAGACCTGTAGTTTAAAGGGATAGTTCAACATTTTAGCAAATTGGCCCATCACCATGACTTTTCTGTAGTCAATAGCAGATATTATGAAACTTTAATTGTGAGTCAAGATATATTTCATGAATTTTGCACAGAAATCAGCTGTTAAGAGTCTTTGCTACTGAGTCTAAGGGAATTTCTTTTTTCCTCATTAAACTCATCAAATACAAAATCCCAAAACTCCAAAATCGCTTTTGTGGACAAGTTGTGACCTGCACAACCACCACGCGATGAGATCCGTTGCGTTGCGAAACGGAGCCGTTTTATTTAAATACAGGGGAAATACGGAGACTGCTTGCTGAAAAACAGTACCTGAACGCAACGCGCATCAGCGGTTTTGCATGAATTTACCTCACGGCTTGTTGAGTTGAAATTATCTCATAGCATCGTGGTTCTGCAGGTCACAACTTGTCCACAAAAGCGCTTTGGAGTTTTGGGATTTTGTATTTGATGAGTTCAATGAGGGAAACCAAGAAATTCCCATGAGCCTCCGGAGCGTAGCTCTGAGCAGCTCACGGCTCTGCTCCGCCGTTCTAAAAATAGCTTGCACCGACAAAGGTAACAAACCTACTGCTATGACTATAGGGGTTATGGTGATGGGCCAATTTGCCAAAATGTTGAACTATCCCTTTAAGATGAACCTAATGCAAAGTACATGTGACTTTTCTGCAACGACAATACAGGGATTATGAAACTATGTGAGTCTGAATATTTCATGCATTTTGCACAGAAATCAGCTGTTACTGTGGCGAAACATTGGCGACAATGGGCCTCATTCACGAACCGTTCTTACGAACAAATTTGTTCTTAAATCCTACTTACGAAGTTTTTACGAAGATTGTGGCATTCATGAATGTTTTCTTATCTTGGATTTGTTCTTAACTAAGAACAAAATCTACGAACAGTCAGGAGTATAGTTACGCACATTTAAGAGCTAAGACTTGTGCAAACTAACTGATTATTGCTTTTTCTTCTGTTCTGTAGTTGTATTTTCTTATATTTTATGATGTTTTAAATAATCATATAAATTAATAATAATAATAATTTACAAATTTCTTAATTAAAATAATAACCGTTCCATGGACAACATGGCATTCTGAACGGATCACGGAACAACAGCGATCTGTTGCACTACTGGAATCATATGTGATAATATGATGACATATGATGGCCCTCGTGAGAGTGTGGTCTCTCTGATAATAACCTGCATCCACTGCTGACGCTACTAAATATAACTAGATATTAATATTATATTGTATTAATATTAATAATATTATATTAATATAAACTATATACATTTTTTGTTTGTTTCTTTGTTTCATTCCTGCCGCAGTAGTTCCACTTCATTACTAAAGTTCTTTTTACGTTTGCAGTATGGTGCCCCTTCTCAGATTTTCAATTGAACATTTCAACTTTCTTTCTCTCTTCACCTCCTCTGCTCAGAGCTGTGGGTTCTGTGTGCACACGGCCCTGCAGTCTCATGCCCTTTTATGGGCATTGAAGGGGTTGTTACCTATGCTGATCCTATGTTAATTAGACTCACCTGGCACACGCCCTCAACTTACGAAGAGGTGACATAAGAACACAGCTGAGAACAATTCTGAGGCTTACGAACGCGTTGATGAATCTGGAGTAGGGTTTTCTTAAGGAACTTCTTAAGAACAACTTAAGAAAGAATCTAAGAAGATTCTTAAGAACATATTGGTGAATGAGGCCCAATGTGTTGAATTATGCGATCACATAATCTCATTTTATCAGAAAGGACTGGTTAGTTTGATTGATTAACGCCCCAATTTTCTTTTATGACAGATCAAGTTTTCTGATTCTGACACGATAAATTAAAACTGATTTGCTCATTTGCATCAGAGGCCAGTTGTCTGTTTATATTTTCTGTCTCTCCAGGACCTGGTCTTGGATCACGTCTTCGGTTTCCGCGGCTTCGATTGTCGGAACAACCTCCACTACCTCAACGATGGCGCAGACATCGTTTACCACACGGCCGCCACCGCCATCGTCCACAGCCTGAGCACCGGTAACCATGGCAACACAAACACACGTGCAGAGACAGTTCAGAGTGCAGCGATGTGTTCACACGTCTCCTTCTGCTGCAGGAACTCAGAGTTTCTACCTGGAGCACACGGACGACATCCTGTGTCTGACCGTCAACCAGCACCCGAAGTACAAGAACATCATCGCCACCGGACAGATCGGTACAGTGTGTGTGTGTTTGTGTGTGTCTGTCTGTGCGTGTGCATGGCTCTGCTTTCCTACACCAACTCTCTGCACTGAACAACTCCTGCTCTTCTCTCCTCTGCTTCCTGATTTTACTTCCTCCCACTGAGACACAAACACAGACTGAAGCTTCCAGCCTCCAGCTACGGTGGCTGACGAGGACAAACGAGCTCAAATAACTAACTAGATATAAGCTAATGTTAACGCTTCAGAAGTACGAGGTCCGAGGCGCTCCGCTAAAGGCAGGCTCATAGCTCATCGCGCAGCCGTTGTGCAGCATTTTGTTTTGTTTTTGTTGCGATGGGATTGCCGTCTTGATTGTCACGTAATCCCGCGATCACATATTTTTCATACTTTCCTTTAGAGGCCTACAGCTACTCTTGTTTTTTACTGACTTATTCTCTTGTTTTTCTGACCGTTTTGCGTTTTTAGTAATGTTAGCTTTCTGTTAGCGTCACATCCTGCTTTGAATCTGACTAATCATACAATTACCCCAAAGTTCCTGCAGTGGAAACGTGTCTCATGTCACTCGAACACCTTGGATCCTTGCTATATACCTTGCTATATATAATATTTAGGTTCATGTTGTCTCTTTCTTCCACATAGAGCTCCCCCTACAGGCCTGGAGCTCTTCTGTTTCCCCTGATTGAATAGTTTAGAGCTGCTGCAGCTCTTTTGGCCTCGTCAGCCACCGTACATTGCAGACATTTTAACTTGCAAAAAAAAAATGGCTGCTTACAGTCGTTGCTTTATTGAGAGTCGCCCATGAAAATGTCTTGACTGTCAGATTTTCATTTGATTTTTTTGTTTTGTTTTGTTTTTGTTGTCTTTTTTGTGTGTTTGTATGTGTGTGTGTGTGTGTGTGTGTGTGTGTGTGTGTTGGCCGGCCTCATTTGTCACCGTCGCTCTCTCAACAACTCAGGTGACGTCGGTGAAATCCCAGGTAAAAAAAGAAAAGAAACTCCAGCATCTCCGTTCCCATGACACCAGACAACAGACCTGATACCCAGAGCTGGGAAAATGGAAACATCCCAGAAAGACAAATGACGTCCGTGTGGAGTCACTCCAACACAACAGGAAGTGTTTCTGGGGACGCAATAAAGCGAGGGACCGGTCTGAGGTCTTTAGTCGTTCTTCTTCTTGACTTTAGAAGTGGTGCAGACAGTTTGTTGATTACAACGTCAGCATCACATGATTCACATGGACTGTTAGCTTAGCATTAGCCGTTAGTCCGTCACTTTACTGATCCTCCAGAAACACTTCCTGTTGTGTTGTGAGTTGTTTTCTGGTCTCTGGTTCTCAGGGAGTTTCTGCCGACCCCTCAAACCGCTCTGTCGTTGTCGGGACACTTTCCCCTTGTTGTTCCTTTCACTTTTCCTCTTTTCTGACTTTTCTGCCGCCGCCGTGACCCGGTAACAACGCCGTCGGCTCACGTCCTCTCTCTGGTCTTTACCCAGGATCCACTCCGTCCGTCCACGTGTGGGACGCCATGAGCAAACAGACTCTGTCCATCCTGCGCTGCCCCCACACCAAAGGCGTCAGCTACGTCAACTTCAGCGCCACCGGGAAGCTGCTGCTGTCGGTCGGAGTGGAGCCGGAACACACCATCACCGTGTGGCGCTGGCAGGAA
>CM064892.1:1801554-2064054 GCA_030347415.2 Decapterus maruadsi
AGCTCCTCTCCTCCTCTCCATCAGCTCCTCTCCTCCTCCTCCTCCTCATCAGCTCCTCTCCTCCTCCTCCTCTTCATCAGCTCCTCTCCTCCTCCTCCTCCTCAGCTCCTCTCCTCCTCCTCAGCTGCTCTCCTCTTCCTCTTCATCAGCTCCTCTCCTCCCCCTCTTCATCAGCTCCTCCTCCTCCTCCTCTTCATCAGCTCCTCTCCTCCTCCTCCTAATCTCCTCCTCTCCTCCTCCTCCTCATCAGCTCCTCTCCTCTTCCTCTTCATCAGCTCCTCTCCTCCTCTTCCTCCTCATCAGCTCCTCTCCTCCTCATCTTCATCAGCTCCTCTCCTCCTCTTCCTCCTCATCAGCTCCTCTCCTCCTCATCTTCATCAGCTCCTCTCCTCCTCCTCCTCTCCATCAGCTCCTCTCCTCCTCCTCAGCTCCTCTCCTCCTCCTCTTCATCAGCTCCCCTCCTCCTCTTCATCAGTTCCTCTACTCCTCCTCTTCATCAGCTCCTCTCCTCCTCTTCATCAGCTCCTCTCCTCCTCCTCCTCTTCATCAGCTCCTCTCCTCCTCTTCATCAGCTCCTCTCCTCCTCCTCCTCCTCATCAGTTCCTCTTCTCCTCTTCATCAGCTCCTCTCCTCCTCCTCTTCATCAGCTCCTCTCCTCCTCCTCTTCATCAGCTCCTCTCCTCCTCCTCATCTTCATCAGCTCCTCTCCTCCTCTTCATCAGCCCCTCCTCCTCCTCCTCCTCTTCATCAGCTCCTCTCCTCCTCATCAGCTTCTCTCCTCCTCCTCCTCATCAGCTTCTCTCCTCCTCCTCCTCTTCATCAGCTCCTCTCCTCCTCCTCCTCGTCATCAGCTCCTCTCCTCCTCCTCATCAGCTTCTCTCCTCCTCCTCTTCATCAGCTCCTCTCCTCCTCCTCCTCTTCGTAAGCTCCTCTCCTCCTCCTCTTCATCAGCTCCTCTCCTCCTCCTCCTCGTCATCAGCTCCTCTCCTCCTCCTCATCAGCTTCTCTCCTCCTCCTCTTCATCAGCTCCTCTCCTCCTCCTCCTCTTCGTAAGCTCCTCTCCTCCTCCTCTTCCTCATCAGCTTCTCTCCTCCTCCTCCTCTTCGTAAGCTCCTCTCCTCCTCCTCTTCATCAGCTCCTCTTCTCCTCTTCCTCATCAGCTTCTCTCCTCCTCCTCCTCTTCCTCATCAGCTTCTCTCCTCCTCCTCCTCTTCATCAGCTCCTCTTCTCCTCTTCATCAGCTTCTCTCCTCCTCCTCTTCATCATCTCTCCTCCTCCTCCTCCTCATCAGCTCCTCTCCTCCTCCTCCTCATCAACTCCTCTCCTCCTCCACTTCATCAGCTCCTCTTCCTCTTCATCAGCTCCTCTTCCTCAGCTCCTCTCCTCCTCATCTTCATCAGCTCCTCTCCTCCTCCTCTTCCTCAACTCCTCTCCTCCTCCTCTTCATCAGCTCCTCTCCTCCTCTTCTTCATCAGCTCCTCTCCTCTTCCTCATCAGCTCCTCTCCTCCTCTTCATCAGCTCCTCTCCTCCTCCTCTTCATCAGCTCCTCTCCTCCTCTTCATCAGCTCCTCTCCTCCTCCTCCTCTTCATCAGCTCCTCTCCTCCTCTTCATCAGCTCCTCTCCTCCTCTTCATCAGCTCCTCTCCTCCTCTTCCTCAGCTCCTCTCCTCTTCCTCCTCATCAGCTCCTCTCCTCCTCCTCTTCATCAGCTCCTCTCCTCCTCTTCATCAGCTCCTCTCCTCCTCCTCTTCATCAGCTCCTCTCCTCCTCCTCCTCTTCATCAGCTCCTCTCCTCCTCTTCATCAGCTCCTCTCCTCCTCCTCTTCATCAGCTCCTCTCCTCCTCTTCATCAGCTCCTCTCCTCCTCCTCTTCATCAGCTCCTCTCCTCCTCCTCCTCTTCATCAGCTCCTCTCCTCCTCCTCTTCATCAACTCCTGTCCTCCTCCTCCTCTTCATCAGCTCCTCTCCTCCTCTTCCTCTTCATCAGTTCCTCTCCTCTTCCTCTTCATCAGCTCCTCTCCTCCTCCTCTACATCAGCTCCTCTCCTCCTCAACTCCTCCTCTCCATCAGCTCCTCTCCTCATCTCCTCCTCCTCTTCATCAGCTCCTCTCCTCCTCCTCTTCATCAGCTCCTCTCCTCCTCCTTTCCATCAGCTCCTCTTCTCCTCCTCTTCATCAGCTCCTCTCCTCCTCCTCTTCATCAACCCCTCTCCTCTTCCTCTTCATCAGCTCCTCTCCTCTTCCTCTTCATCAGCTCCTCTCCTCCTCCTCTTCATCAGCTCCTCTCCTCCTCTTCCTCTTCATCAGCTCCTCTCCTCCTCCTCTTCATCAGCTCCTCTCCTCCTCCTCTTCATCAGCTCCTCTCCTCTTCATCAGCTTCTCTCCTCCTCCTCTTCATCAGCTCCTCCTCCTCATCTTCATCAGCTCCTCTCCTCCTCTTCATCAGCTCCTCTCCTCCTCCTCCTCTTCATCAGCTCCTCTCCTCCTCCTCCTCTTCATCAGCTCCTCTCCTCCTCCTCCTCCTCTTCATCAGCTCCTCTCCTCCTCCTCCTCTTCATCAGCTCCTCTCCTCCTCTTCTTCATCAGCTCCTCTCCTCCTCCTCTTCCTCAGCCCCTCTCCTCCTCCTCCTCTTCATCAGCTCCTCTCCTCCTCCTCTTCATCAGCTCCTCTCCTCCTCCTCCTCTTCATCAGCTCCTCCTCTCCTCCTCCTCCTCAGGGTAAGATCCTGGTGGGGACGAAGGACGGTGAGATCATCGAGGTCGGGGAGAAGAACGCGGCGTCCAACCTGCTGATGGACAGTCACGGCCGCGGAGCGATCTGGGGTCTGACCGCTCATCCTGTCAAAGAGCTCTGCATCACGGCCAGCGACGACGCCACCATCAGACTGTGGGACCTGACGGACAAGGTCTCACACACACACACACACACACACACACACACACACACACACACACACACACACACACACACACACAGACAGATGACATGATGCAACCCTACGTCAAGTTGTGTAACCGGTATTTTTTCTTTTTCCGGTGTAGAAACTGCTGAACAAGGTGTGTGTCGGCCACGCCGCCCGCTGCGTGAGCTACAGCGCTGATGGCGAGATGTTGGCCGTGGGCATGAAGAACGGAGAGTTCCTCCTCCTCCTCGCCAACTCGCTCAAGATGTGGGCGAAGAAACGCGACCGCAGCGCCGCCATCCAGGACATCAGGTAGGAGGCAGAGGGAGGGAAGGGGGGGGGGGGGCACACAGCTGTTAGAACCACCTGTGACGTCTGTGTGTGTGTGTGTAGGTTCAGTCCGGACCGGCAGCTGCTGGCGGTCGGGTCAGTGGAGAACACGGTGGACGTGTACGACGTGAGCGGAGGACCGAGTCTGAACCGACTGGTTTACTGCAGCGACATCCCAGCGTTCATCCTGCAGCTGGACTTCTCTGCTGACAGCTCTTACATACAGGTACTACACACACACACAGCTCTTACATACAGGTACTACACACACACACAGCTCTTACATACAGGTACACACACACACACACACACACACACACACACGTTATATATAGGCAGTGTTGGGTAGTAACTAGGGATGGGCATTTGAAGAAATCTTTTTGATCGATCGTCGGGACAAATTAACGATCAATTATCGATCATCGTTAATATTAATGTTCATATACATATTCATAATTAAAAACAAAACGCGTGCGGCTCCAGCGTGTGCCAGTAATCCAGGGCAGTCCCCGTGAAGGAAGAAGGTCAGACAACCATGTGCACGGACGTCTGTGTGCTTGTGCTTCACTGTTGGAACAGCGCCGGTGACGGCATTTACAGTAAAAAAAAAAAAAAAAAAAAAGGATCGTTGCGCTACCTGGCTCACCTGCAGCTGTGCTGTCAGAGCAGCTCTGCTGTCTATCTCTCTTCAGTCTCGTGTTTGGCTGCACTTTTACAAAAAAATACAAGCACTTTCAAAATGTGAAAGCGTGTGTTTTATTATTATTTCTGTAGCCAACACACCACGAAGCGGCGCTCTGACCAGCTGAGCACAGAAAAGAGAAAGAAACTCTGCAGGATATTTAGGCCGCTCTTACGTTTCATTTTAACCGTCGTCAAACATCTTCAGACTAATTATAACGTTAGATAAATGACTCGTAGCTGGTAACTTACAGAGAGAGTGGCGGCTCCCTCCACACCGCTGCTGAAAACCAAACCTGCATGATCAGAGCGGGCGGAGCCGCGGTGTCGCAGCTCACGTCTCTAACTTGCACCCAGTCCGCAGCACAAGCGCGTCTCGTCATATTTATGAATTATTTCACTCTTAAACCATGTAATAATAATAGGCATGTATAATAATACTTATATAAAGAGTTTATTGAATGTTAGGAAAAAGTAAAACTGAGATGTATTTAATCATGACAACCTCTGCCCTCTACATGATCCCTTATAATAAATCGATAAAAAATGTCCGTGATCGATAAAATTCTTAACGATCAGTAATCGATCATCGATTAATCATGCCCATCCCTAGTAGTAACGCGTTATTAGTAACGCTGTTACGTAACACAGAGCGACCACTCTGGGTAAACACAGCTGATCGATGTATGAATGTATGTCAGTATGTGTGTATGTATGCATAAATGTATGTATCTAAGTATGTATGAACAAATGAATGTATGTCAATATGTGTGTCTGTATGCATAAATGTATGTATCTAAGTAAGTATGAACAAATGAATGTATGTCAATATGTGTGTATGTATGCATAAATGTATGTATCTAAGTATATGAACAAATGAATGTATGTGTGTGTTTGTATAAATGTTCGTGCATGTTTAAAAGTATGAATGCATGTAAGTATGCATGAATGTATGTACATATGAATGAATCCATGAATGTACCCAGCAAACATTTTTTGGTTTAAAAAACGTTTATGCCAACCGTTGAAAAGACGTTTAAAAAATAAATGTATGTATCTAAGTATGTATGAACAAATGAATGTATGTAAATGTGTGTATGTATGCATAAATGTATCTAAGTAAGTATGAACAAATGAATGTATGTCAGTATGTGTGTATGTATGCATAAATGTATGTATCTAAGTAAGTATGAACAAATGAATGTATGTCAGTATGTGTGTATGTATGCATAAATGTATCTAAGTATGAACAAATGAATGTATGTCAGTATGTGTATGTATGCATAAATGTATGTATCTAAGTATGAACAAATGAATGTATGTCAGTATGTGTGTATGTATGCATAAATTTATGTATCTAAGTAAGTATGAACAAATGAATGTATGTCAGTATGTGTGTATGTATGTATGCATAAATGTATGTATGTATGAACAAATGAATGTATGTCAGTATGTGTATGTATGCATAAATGTATGTATCTAAGTATGAACAAATGAATGTATGTCAATATGTGTGTATGTATGCATAAATGTATGTATCTAAGTAAGTATGAACAAATGAATGTATGTCAGTATGTGTGTATGAATGCATAAATGTATGTATCTAAGTAAGTATGAACAAATGAATGTATGTCAGTATGTGTGTATGTATGCATAAATGTATGTATCTAAGTAAGTATGAACAAATGAATGTATGTCAGTATGTGTGTATGTATGCATAAATGTATGTATCTAAGTATGAACAAATGAATGTATGTCAGTATGTGTGTATGTATGCATAAATTTATGTATCTAAGTAAGTATGAACAAATGAATGTATGTCAATGTGTGTATGTATGCATAAATGTATGTATGTATGAACAAATGAATGTATGTCAGTATGTGTGTATGTATGTATGCATAAATGTATGTATGTATGAACAAATGAATGTATGTATCTAAGTATGAACAAATGAATGTATGTCAATATGTGTGTATGTATGCATAAATGTATGTATGTATGAACAAATGAATGTATGTCAATATGTGTGTATGTATGCATAAATGTATGTATCTAAGTATGTATGAACAAATGAATGTATGTCAATATGTGTGTATGTATGCATAAATGTATGTATCTAAGTAAGTATGAACAAATGAATGTATGTCAATATGTGTGTATGTATGCATAAATGTATGTATGTATGAACAAATGAATGTATGTCAATATGTGTGTATGTATGCATAAATGTATGTATGTATGAACAAATGAATGTATGTCAATATGTGTGTATGTATGCATAAATGTATGTATGTATGAACAAATGAATGTATGTCAATATGTGTGTATGTATGCATAAATGTATGTATCTAAGTAAGTATGAACAAATGAATGTATGTCAGTATGTGTGTATGTATGCATAAATGTATGTATCTAAGTAAGTATGAACAAATGAATGTATGTCAATATGTGTGTATGTATGCATAAATGTATGTATCTAAGTAAGTATGAACAAATGAATGTATGTCAGTATGTGTGTATGTATGCATAAATGTATGTATCTAAGTATGAACAAATGAATGTATGTCAGTATGTGTGTATGTATGCATAAATTTATGTATCTAAGTAAGTATGAACAAATGAATGTATGTCAATGTGTGTATGTATGCATAAATGTATGTATGTATGAACAAATGAATGTATGTCAGTATGTGTGTATGTATGTATGCATAAATGTATGTATGTATGAACAAATGAATGTATGTATCTAAGTATGAACAAATGAATGTATGTCAATATGTGTGTATGTATGCATAAATGTATGTATCTAAGTATGAACAAATGAATGTATGTCAATATGTGTGTATGTATGCATAAATGTATGTATGTATGAACAAATGAATGTATGTCAATATGTGTGTATGTATGCATAAATGTATGTATCTAAGTATGTATGAACAAATGAATGTATGTCAATATGTGTGTATGTATGCATAAATGTATGTATCTAAGTAAGTATGAACAAATGAATGTATGTCAATGTGTGTATGTATGCATAAATGTATGTATCTAAGTAAGTATGAACAAATGAATGTATGTCAATATGTGTGTATGTATGCGTAAATGTATGTATGTATGAACAAATGAATGTATGTCAATATGTGTGTATGTATGCATAAATGTATGTATGTATGAACAAATGAATGTATGTCAATATGTGTGTATGTATGCATAAATGTATGTATGTATGAACAAATGAATGTATGTCAATATGTGTGTATGTATGCATAAATGTATGTATCTAAGTAAGTATGAACAAATGAATGTATGTCAGTATGTGTGTATGTATGCATAAATGTATGTATCTAAGTAAGTATGAACAAATGAATGTATGTCAATATGTGTGTATGTATGCATAAATGTATGTATCTAAGTAAGTATGAACAAATGAATGTATGTCAGTATGTGTGTATGTATGCATAAATGTATGTATCTAAGTATGAACAAATGAATGTATGTCAGTATGTGTGTATGTATGCATAAATTTATGTATCTAAGTAAGTATGAACAAATGAATGTATGTCAATGTGTGTATGTATGCATAAATGTATGTATGTATGAACAAATGAATGTATGTCAGTATGTGTGTATGTATGTATGCATAAATGTATGTATGTATGAACAAATGAATGTATGTATCTAAGTATGAACAAATGAATGTATGTCAATATGTGTGTATGTATACATAAATGTATGTATGTATGAACAAATGAATGTATGTCAATATGTGTGTATGTATGCATATATGTATGTATGAACAAATGAATGTATGTCAGTATGTGTGTATGTATGCATAAATGTATGTATCTAAGTAAGTATGAACAAATGAATGTATGTCAGTATGTGTGTATGTATGCATAAATGTATGTATCTAAGTAAGTATGAACAAATGAATGTATGTCAGTATGTGTGTATGTATGCATAAATGTATGTATCTAAGTAAGTATGAACAAATGAATGTATGTCAGTATGTGTGTATATGCATAAATGTATGTATGTATGAACAAATGAATGTATGTCAATATGTGTGTATGTATGCATAAATGTATGTATCTAAGTAAGTATGAACAAATGAATGTATGTCAGTATGTGTGTATGTATGCATAAATGTATGTATGTATGAACAAATGAATGTATGTCAATATGTGTGTATGTATGCATAAATGTATGTATGTATGAACAAATGAATGTATGTCAATATGTGTGTATGTATGCATAAATGTATGTATCTAAGTAATTATGAACAAATGAATGTATGTCAGTATGTGTGTATGTATGCATAAATGTATGTATCTAAGTAAGTATGAACAAATGAATGTATGTCAGTATGTGTGTATGTATGCATAAATGTATGTATCTAAGTAAGTATGAACAAATGAATGTATGTATGCATAAATGTATGTATGTATGAACAAATGAATGTATGTCAATATGTGTGTATGTATGCATAAATGTATGTATCTAAGTAAGTATGAACAAATGAATGTATGTCAGTATGTGTGTATGTATGCATAAATGTATGTATCTAAGTAAGTATGAACAAATGAATGTATGTCAATATGTGTGTATGTATGCATAAATGTATGTATCTAAGTAAGTATGAACAAATGAATGTATGTCAGTATGTGTGTATGTATGCATAAATGTATGTATCTAAGTACAGAGGTGGGTAGTAACGCGCTACATTTACTTGAGTAACTTTTTGGATAAATTTTACTTCTAAGAGTAGTTTCCATGCAGCCTACTTGTTACTTTTACTTGAGTATATTTCTTAAGAAGAAGCGGTACTTTTACTCCGTTACATTGAGCTACATTCCGGTGAATGTTTTTCTTATCGATCTAATGTGCAAATTGTTTGTTTTAATGGAGATATCCCGAGCCTCTGTCACATGACTGCGTTTCACCAATCAGATGTAGCCACTCTGAATTTGCCTCCGTTTAACCAATCAGACAGAGCCAGGCAGTCACGTGACCGCACACAAAATCTCCGCGGTAAACAGGATGTGTCCGCCTCAAATTTGAGAAACTGCGGCTAGTAAATGATTAGGATGACGTCAGCCCTAGCTGCTATGTCGTTGATAACATCCGTGAAGGCAAAGATATTCAATATAAACCGTCTTTGGTGAAGGTTCTCAGTAATCCAGCTCATCTTATTCTTCTTCCTCCCCAGGAAATTTAAACCCCATACACACCTGGAGACATGTGACTCCTAGTCACATGACCATCCCTCCAGTGTCGGGGTGTGGTCATGTGACTCGAGTCTCGGGGGGTGTGGTCATGTGACTTTGGTTTCACTAGAAACCAATCACAGGACCACCCACTCTGGGTTTAAATACCTGGCTCTGGCATTAGTCTCAGACAGTTCATAGGCCTATGTAAGTTGTTGCGGCTGAATTTGTCTTAATTTATGTTACTTTGTAAAAAAAAAAAAAAAAAAAAGTCATAAAGGCTATTGTCTAGTTGTTAAATGTTGTTCTTTGGCAATATCTGAATTTTTTCATTGCTATTATATTTCTGTGTATTTGATTAGGCCTACAGTTACACGCTGATCATTAAACGAACAAATCAAAGGTTACTCAGCAGTTACTCAGTACTTGAGTAGCTTTTTCACCAAGTACTTTCTACTCTTACTCAAGTAAATATTTGAATGACTACTTTTTACTTTTACTTGAGTAATATTATTCTAAAGTAACTATACTCTTACTTGAGTACAATTTTTGGCTACTCTACCCACCTCTGTCTAAGTATGAACAAATGAATGTATGTCAGTATGTGTGTATGTATGCATAAATTTATGTATCTAAGTAAGTATGAACAAATGAATGTATGTCAATGTGTGTATGTATGCATAAATGTATGTATGTATGAACAAATGAATGTATGTCAGTATGTGTGTATGTATGTATGCATAAATGTATGTATGTATGAACAAATGAATGTATGTATCTAAGTATGAACAAATGAATGTATGTCAATATGTGTGTATGTATGCATAAATGTATGTATGTATGAACAAATGAATGTATGTCAGTATGTGCGTATGTATGCATAAATGTATGTATCTAAGTATGTATGAACAAATGAATGTATGTCAATATGTGTGTATGTATGCATAAATGTATGTATCTAAGTAAGTATGAACAAATGAATGTATGTCAATGTGTGTATGTATGCATAAATGTATCTAAGTAACTATGAACAAATGAATGTATGTCAGTATGTGTGTATGTATGCATAAATGTATGTATCTAAGTAAGTATGAACAAATGAATGTATGTCAATATGTGTGTATGTATGCGTAAATGTAAGTATGTATGAACAAATGAATGTATGTCAATATGTGTGTATGTATGCATAAATGTATGTATCTAAGTAAGTATGAACAAATGAATGTATGTCAATATGTGTGTATGTATGCATAAATGTATGTATCTAAGTAAGTATGAACAAATTAATGTATGTCAGTATGTGTATGTATGCATAAATGTATGTATCTAAGTATGAACAAATGAATGTATGTCAATGTGTGTATGTATGCATAAATGCATCTAAGTAAGTATGAACAAATGAATGTATGTCAGTATGTGTATGTATGCATAAATGTATGTATCTAAGTATGAACAAATGAATGTATGTCAGTATGTGTGTATGTATGCATAAATTTATGTATCTAAGTAAGTATGAACAAATGAATGTATGTCAATGTGTGTATGTATGCATAAATGTATGTATGTATGAACAAATGAATGTATGTCAGTATGTGTGTATGTATGTATGCATAAATGTATGTATGTATGAACAAATGAATGTATGTCAGTATGTATGCATAAATGTATGTATCTAAGTATGAACAAATGAATGTATGTCAATATGTGTGTATGTATGCATAAATGTATGTATCTAAGTATGTATGAACAAATGAATGTATGTGTGTGTTTGTATAAATGTTCGTGCATGTTTAAAAGTATGAATGCATGTATGTAAGTATGCATGAATGTATGTACATATGAATGAATGCATGAATGTATGTACATATGAATGAATGCATGAATGTATGTACATATGAATGAATGTACCCAGGAAACATTTTTTGGTTGAAAAAACGTCTAAAAAACGTAATTTTGAACGAGTTTTGAAGACGTTTTTTAAACGTCCATTAAACGTAAAAATGCTCACTGTAACATATACACTTTGTCAACAGTTTACAGTAAGGACAAAGGCTACAATAAACTTGAATTTATTCAAATATTGAACATCGACAGTGTTAAATACAGACACATTTATGAAATATGATAATACAACATAATATAATACAACACTAACAATCAGACATTTTTCTAGGAAAAAGCAGCAATGTTTGGGGGAAAGAAGAGTCACAAAATATAGAAAAAGTCTTCTGGAGCAAGTAACACATTAAAAGTCCTTCAAGTAATCTTACTTGAGACAGTAACACAAATGTAACTTATTACACAATACAGTTACTCATTTTATATGTAAAATACAGTATTTAACTATTCCATTACTCCCCAACCCTGCAAACAAAAACAAATCTATTCTCTAATGCACACAGATATGCAGCTATCATTTCAAGGCACACAAGCACACACACACACACATCCATCCAACCAACGTTTTTTGGTGTGTGTCTGTGTCTGTGTGTGTGTAGGTGTCGACAGGAGTGTATAAGCGGCAGGTGTTTGAAGTTCCTTCTGGGAAGTTGGTGACCGACCAGACCATCATCGACAGGATCACCTGGGCAACCTGGACCAGGTAACACACGCACACAAACACACACATTCTTGTGATGCTATCTTTGTGAGGACACGCATTAACACAATGTCAGCACTGTAGTTGCCAGACAGCACGGATTTTTTTTCGTTCTTTTTCATAACGTCATAACGTATTAATTCCTCTGGCAACAGAAGGACCGTTTCACCCCGTGTAACAGAACGTGCTTTTGAACAGGATCGTAGACCCTGCCTTTAATGATCCAAAACAAATGCCTAACCTTGACCATTACTCTTAACCTGTTTTTCAAACTAATATGACCTTAAGTCTTAACCCTCAAATAGCTGTTGGAAAAAGTGAAGACCGGCCAAAATGTCCTCACTCTGTTAGTTAAAACAAACACTTGTTGGTCAGATTGAGTCCAGCTGCTCTTGTTTCCTCCAGCGTCCTCGGTGACGAGGTTTTGGGGATTTGGCCTCGAAACGCAGACAAAGCCGATGTGAACTGTTCGTGTGTGTCTCACACCGGCCTGAACATCGTCACGGGCGACGACTTCGGATTGGTCAAACTGTTCGACTTCCCCTGTACAGAGAAGTTTGTGAGTCGCCGTCTTCTTTGAAAACACTGGTGGTCAAGTCACATGACGCAGAATAAAAACACTTGTGTGAATGTTTTCTGTCTTCAGGCCAAACACAAGCGCTACCTCGGCCACTCGGCTCATGTGACCAACATCCGCTTCTCCCACGACGACAAATACGTGATCAGCACGGGAGGAGACGACTGCAGGTGAACTCACCGATCACTGATCGATAACTTCGCTCCACAGCATCCAAGTCTGTCAAAGACCGTGTGTAATGGTGTCTCCGTCTGTCGCAGCGTGTTCGTGTGGAAATGTCTGTGAGCGCACAGGTTCCAGACGCCTCCCGACGCCTTAACAGCACCACAAGTGGATCCAGAGGGGAATCGAACCCACGACCCGAACCGCCAAACCTTTCTGTTGTCGGTGAACGCCACAGCGCCACGAGAGCCATCAGAGAGGCGACGGGACGGTCTATGACCTGCCGTCGTGTCCGCCGCCGCCGCCGACTGATGATGTCATCATCCGGAGTTGCACAGAGAGAGGAAGTCATAAACAGAGAGTGGACGTTTGACACTTATGTGCAAACAACAACAACAACAATAACACATTAATAAAAAGGTAATTAATCATTTACAACCTTATTAATAAGAGTAAATCATGTGACCACTCTTTTTTTTTTACACTAAGTTACTCTTGTTAACGGCTTGTGAAGAATTCGTGGACGATTCATTAACATTATTTCTAAACAGACGAGTGTCAGGTTTCTGTCCGGTCCAGAGGTCAGAGGTCAAAGGTCAGATACACGAAGCTGCCGTGGACCAACGAGGGTCACGTGACCGTCTCTAAACAACACAGACTGATTGAATATTAACGACTCTGTTCTTCCTGTTTCCTGTTTACACTATAAACATTTCATTGTTTATATATTTTTCTTACTTGTCTTTGTTGTTAGAAAAAAGCTAATTCAGTTTAAGATCAAAGAAAAGTTTTAAATTACTCACATTGAAGTCGTTCAGATCTAAGTTTTTATATTTTTTGCGTCAGAAAAACATTATTTATGAATCATTTACAGTTTTTTTCCCCACTAATCTCCTTTTAAACCAATCGTTTAGGAGTTATCGGTGTCTGGGTGTGTGGCATCATAAAGTAACTATTCAGCTCAGCTCTGAACATCACAGCAGACTCTTAGTTACAAAAGAAAACAATGATATTGAACTGAAATGTGTGTGTCTGTTCTCGTCTGACCTCTGGACTCGTTGGTCACCGACACGTGTCCGATGATGCTGCATTTAAGACACTCAAGTGAGACGGACAGAGTATTTACAGGATGAACTCCGTTAACGAGGTGGTTCTGTACTGGGATGTGAGTTTTTACAAACTTGACGTTTAATTTAAGGCCAATTTTCATTTCAGTTTCTCATCACACTTAAGTGCCTTTCTGGATCTTTCTACCTGTGTTTGATTTCTTTATTTTGGGGCGGGGGGTTCATACGCTGTAGTTTTGGTTTTTTTGTTGTTTTTAATCCATAGTTGAAGTTTTTTTCTACTGTCTGGTGCTACTCTGAGAATGTTCAAAACTCTAATTCATCCAAAACAGATGAGAAAACAAGAAGCATTTTTGCTTTTGCTGCTGCTTTTACTTTTGGTTGATTTGTTTGTTTTAAATACATGAAACATCCAAAGCATCGTGATCGTGAAACTACACCAAGGGGAGTACAAAAAAGTAAAAAATGAAATAAAGTCGTATATTTGAAGGAATATTTACACAGATATATAGATGTTATTTATGCCTAACCTGTGGACATGAGTGTGGATGAGTTTCCTGTTGAATATTATCTTCTGTGACTAAAGTGTCAAACAGTCTGTTTGTGTAAAGATGAAGAAACAGAGATTACACACCTGTTCTGTCGACTTGTTTATCCCTGATAACTTGATTTTACCACGGTCCCTAAAGTAATCACCGAGGCCACCTTACTGTACGTCTGTAAAGAAACAACCACAGCTGGATTTCACAACGTTAATTGCAAGTTTATTTAACAAATGTCCACCTCTGAAACATGAACCAGAGTGAGACCTTTGCACGTCTGAGTTCTGGTCGTTTACATTTCTTCATTTCTGTCATGAACGCCTCCAAAAAAGAAGAAGCCGAGACCTCATTCTTTGGTATTTTTGCTTAAAACCCCCTGGAAACAAATCATTTGTAAAAATTTGTTGCTGATTAATTTCACATTTATTTCCTTCTGGTTGGTTTCTGGGTAATAATCACTCCTAGCAACCCTGCACATCAAAAAAACACTTTAAATAAACGTTTAATTTGGTCAAGAAAATTATTTTTATCCAAAAAAAACCCATGACCCTGTGATGTTGTGATCGTCATAAATCGCTTCATCCTCGTGATCAATGAATAAAAATGAAGACTTAGTGAAGAAATAAGTGAGTTAGAGAAGATCAGTGTCTTTGTGCTGTGGCTTCAGGTTCAGTAGTAACAGTCTGATGTACAGGGTGTTTGTGCAGAGTGCATGTGTGGTGTGTTCACTTACTAGAAAACACAGACAGAAGAGGACCAGCGATGATACACAAAAATAAAATTAAAATATATAGATATTGTTGAATATCTCAAAAGAAAAAGACAATGAAAAGCCAAACACGCTGCACTCTGATCAGTTTTAGTCTGAAGGTGTTTGTGTGTTTACAGGTCGTCAGAGTGAGGCGCTCTCTTCTTCTTTTGTATCATACTGTACATGGGGACAAAAGATGCTCTGATGCATGAATTTATTTTTCAAGCAAAATTTGTCTGAGCAGATTTTATGGTGTGAATGACGTTCACAGGTTGATTTTTATACTGAGTTCACTCTGTGTGTGTATGAGTGTGTTATAGCCTGATTAAACAGATTAAATGAGAATTCATTTAAAAAAATGTCTGGTGTCTTTTTTTTTTTCATTCAAGATCTTCATTAATTTGAAAGAGATTTAATTATTTAAGTCAAATTTGTCCAAAAGGAGATGAAACAGAATGTTTTCAGTGGGCTACATACAAATATAAATACAGTACACACGTAGCCTATATGTAGCCCTTGATAAAACAATTCATTTATTTTGATAACAATATAGGCTATAAACAGATTCTATTTTTTAAAAGTTAATTATGTGTTCAAGTAATACAAAACACTTAAAAATGTATAAGAGGTAGTGTGTTTAAATATAAATTATGTAGTTTCATTTCATATAAAGAGATAAGTTAATGCTGATAAATGTAGGCTAGTGCTTGAGAGATACGAGTCATTGTGTGTTATTAGTGATAGAAATAAAGGCGTTACTAATGGCGCTGACTCAAGACATCCCATCAGAAAATAATACACCCGCACCATTTAACTGGGACGGGTTAAACGTTTTTGAAAACAAAACAAACGGACGAACAGTTTATAGGTTGAAAATGAATTCTAAGTCGTAACGGTTTATCTGTCATCTACACAGACGAGAGATTTGAGTCGACTTGTTGCTGAGGCATCACCATGGCAACACAACCATATTGTTGTGGGATGTCAACATGTTTAATTTGCTAAGAAGTCCAGAGTGGTCAGTGGACGTTTCTGTGACACTTGTGTGACGAGTTAAAGCAAAGTTTTGTGTGTGCGAGTTGCCAGAAATCAGAGCCAGTGCAGAGTGCAGCCGCCATCTTGTGTCAAGTGTAAGTTATTTGACGCAAGTATTTGTATTTGTGTTACATGTGTAATTATGGTGTTTAATGCACAACAACCGACATCAGTCATTGGATTCACTGACTCTTCACCAGATCCTTCAGATCCTTCACTCCTGAATCCTGCAGCTCGTTTCCACTCAGGTCCAGGAGTCTCAGGTGAGAAGGGTCGTGGACTTCAGAGCTGAGACCAGAGAAGAACGTTGGATCTTTGACAACCTGCAGCCCTGCAATCTGAATAAAGAATAACATCAGTGAGTTCAACAACAAGAAGTTTCTTTATGTCTAAACATAAATAAACTTAATTTGTGTTGATTCTACATCACTGTAACTCAGTGATTTTATCTCAAGAAAAAAAAGAAAGAAAACATTTTAATGACAGAAAATCAAGTTGTGAGTGAAGATCAATCAGGTTCAGTTGTGGATCAAAGATCTCAGATCTACAACAGTAACAGTCAGTGAACTGACCTCAGAGTCTCCAGTCTACAGTCTGGACTCTCCAGAAAACCTCTCAGATCCTTCAGGTCTGAATCCTGGAGGCTGTTCCAGCTCAGGTCCAGGTGTCTCAGGTGGGAGGGGTTGGACTTCAGCGCTGAGACCAGAGAAGAACAGCTGATCTCTGACAACCAGCAGTTCTTCAATCTGAATAAAGAATAACATCAGTGAGTTGAGGACAAAGTTCAAGTCATTTAACCATCAAAATTACTCAATTTTAAATGAACTTAATGTGTTGATTCTAGATTAATTATCTGATTTTATCTCAAAAGATCAACAGTCCTACTGAAAACATGAGACAACAACTATTTCAAATGTTGTTCATTCATGGAATCAAAGTGAATGATTCAAGTTGTGAGTGAAGATCAATCAGGTTCAGTTGTGGATCAAAGATCTCAGATCTACAACAGTAACAGTCAGTGAACTGACCTCAGAGTCTCCAGTCTACAGTCTGGACTCTCCAGAAAACCACTCAGATCCTTCACTACTGAATCCTGCAGGATGTTTCCACTCAGGTCCAGTTCTCTCAGGTGGGAGGGGTTGGACTTCAGAGCTGAGCCCAGAGAAGAACAGCTGATCTCTGACAACCTGCAGTTCTCCAATCTGAATAAAGAATAACATCAGTGAGTTGAGGACAAAGCTCCTTGTTGACATCGTTCAGTGTCTCATCATCTCGTGCATATAAATTGTCGTCATTTCTTGCCTCGTATTTTAAACCTGATGAAGGAACCTTGTTCTAAAAATGTTGTGTCTTTGATATATCCATGTGATTCTGTTTACCATTGAGGACAATGAAAAAAGAATAGCAATTTTAATTGTTGAAATGAGTACCAGAAGGTTGACCAAGGGCAACCAAATCCCAGTAGGGGTGAGTATACAGTATGCCTGGAAACTCAGAAGGAGTGAAAAGGGTGAGTCACCAAACCCCTGTGGGGGGGTCTGGGGGTTCCCCCCCTGAAAAAACACACCATTTTAACACATAAATGAAGCATTCTGGTGTACTCTGAGAAGAACATGAAGTCAACAGTTGTTTCAGATAAAAAGCACATTGAGTAGCTACTGACTGAGGTTCCCATCATTGTAAGGCAGTTATTCCTTTTTGTATATGTAAAAAAAATAATCTAATTAATCAGAGGCTTTGTAATCAATTAATCAAAATTAATCGCATATAAATATTTGACCTGAGAACAGTGAGAAGCATTTTTTTTCACATGGATTTTAGCGTACTGACTAGGGATGGGCATGATTAATCGATGATCGATTACTGATCGTTAAGAATTTTATCGATCACGGACATTTTTTATCGATTTATTATAAGGGATCATGTAGAGGGCAGAGGTTGTCATGATTAAATACATCTCAGTTTTACTTTTTCCTAACATTCAATAAACTTTATATAAGTATTATTATACATGCCTATTATTATTACATGGTTTAAGAGTGAAATAATTCATAAATATGACAAGACGCGCTTGTGCTGCGGACTGGGTACAACTGAGATGTGAGCTGCGACACCGCGGCTCCGCCCGCTCTGATCATGCAGGTTTGGTTTACAGCAGCGGTGTGGAGGCAGCCGCCACTCTCTCTGTAAGTTACCAGCTACGAGTCATTTATCTAACGTTATAATTAGTCCGAAGATGTTTGACGACGGTTAAAATGAAACGTAAGAGAGGCCTAAATATCCTGCTGAATTTCTTTCTCTTTTCTGTGCTCAGCTGATCAGAGCGCTGCTTCGCGGTGTGTTGGCTACAGAAATAATAATAAAACACACGCTTTCACATTTTGAAAGTGCTTGTATTTTTTTTGTACAAGTGCAGCCAAACACGAGACTGAAGAGAGATAGACAGCAGAGCTGCTCTGACAGCACAGCTGCAGGTGAGCAACGATCCTTTTTTTTTTTTTTTTTTAACTGTAAATGCCGTCACCGGCGCTGTCCCAACAGTGAAGCACAAGCACACAGACGTCTGTGCACATGGTTGTCTGACCTTCTTCCTTCACGGGGACTGCCCTGGATTACTGGCACACGCCGTAGCTGCACGCGTTTTGTTTTTAATTATGAATATGTATATGAACATTAATATTAACGATGATCGATAATTGATCGTTAATTTGTCCCGACGATCGATCAAAAAGATTTCTTCAAATGCCCATCCCTAGTACTGACTGAATACAGAAGCTTAAGCAACAAAACATTGTTTTTTTTCAAGGTGGTACTTAACCAAGACCAACAGACTAAGGGATGCAAATTATCGATTAATTTCAAAAGGAGTTTAAATCGAACGCAACTGGACTTGGTTATTTGTCTGGGAAGACGTTTCACCCCCAAGAGGCTTCATCAGTTCATGTATCATCTGACCAGGCTGGGACTGGTGTGGAGACCCAGGTATCTTACCATCACTGGTTCCCTTTGTGCTCCAAGTGCTAACGACAGTCGTTGAATGACTGTCTTTGGTGGAAAGTTGGTTTCGACTACGTTAGTGCTCTATTGTGTTACAGAACGGTAGGGGAAACACTGTATATATATATATACACACCAAGGTTGAAAAACACTGTTGTAAGGTAACAAAGCAAGTATCAGTTGTTCAGTTGTGGATCAAATATCTCAGATCTACAACAGTAACAGTCAGTGAACTGACCTCAGAGTCTCCAGTCTACAGTCTGGACTCTCCAGAAAACCACTCAGATCCTTCAGGTCTGAATCCTGCAGCTCGTTTCCACTCAGGTCCAGGTGTCTCAGGTGGGAGGGGTTGAACTTCAGAGCTGAGACCAGAGAAGAACAGCTGATCTTTGACAACCAGCAGTTCTTCAATCTGAATAAAGCATCAAAGCAGAGAGTTGAGGACAAAGCTCCTTGTTGACAGCGTTCAGTGTCTCATCATCTGTTCAGAGCTGAAGAAGCTTCAGAAACAACAAGTTTAGAAAGTCAAAGTCCAACAGCTGAAGCAGTAGTGCTTTGTAAATGAATAGTAGACAGTGCTGTTCTCTGTGGGTGGTGAGTGTGCAGTGGTGTGTTGAATATGGGTCCCCGGTAGTAAAGCATAGAGCGCTGTGAAAGATAGCGTCAAGAGGTTTCAAGGTTGCGGCTGAAGCATGCATATATATCACATCATTGAAATCAAGAATAGACATTACAGAGGCATGAACAATAATCTTCTTACTCTGTAATGAGAAGCAGGACTTGTTTCTATATAGAAAACCAATTTTGGACCTAAATTTGTTTGTCAGGTGATCCACATGGTTACGGAAAGAAAGCTTTGAGTCCAGCCAGATGCCCAAGTATTTGTAAGTGTTGACCGTTTCAATAAGTTGACCAACTAATGTGTGGACACTGAGAGGGGAGATGTTATTGTGAAATCAAAGTGAATGATTCAAGTTGTGAGTGAAGATCAATCAGGTTCAGTTGTGGATCAAAGATCTCAGATCTACAACAGTAACAGTCAGTGAACTGACCTCAGAGTCTCCAGTCTACAGTCTGGACTCTCCAGAAAACCACTCAGACCCTTCACTGCTGAATCCTGCAGGATGTTTCCCCCAAGGTCCAGGAGTCTCAGGTGGGAGGGGTTGGACTTCAGAGCTGAGCCCAGAGAAGAACAGCTGATCTTTGACAACCTGCAGCGCTCCAATCTGAATAAAGAATAACATCAGTGAGTTGAGGACAAAGCTCCTTGTTGACAGCGTTCAGTGTCTCATCATCTGTTCAGAGCTGAAGAAACTTCAGAAAGTCAGAACAAGTTTAGAAAGTCAAAGTTCAACAGCTGAACAACAGGAAGCAGGTTACACCGCATCCTGACATACAGTGAGCAAACAAAACGGTGACGAAATCTCATGCGAAGGTGTCTTGATGTGTAGCGTGACGATTTTCTTGTGAGTATATTCTATTGGTTCAGAATCCAAACCAATGAAATTATCGAGGGACATAAACAAACTTCTGGTGCTATTATTAGATTCCTGACATTTCCTGGTTGCCGTTTTTGACATCTTGGAGTATTTTTTAAATTTAATTCCTCTCATATTCTCCTCTCTCTGCTAACTAGTGAACTGACCTCAGAGTCTCCAGTCTACAGCCTGGACTCTCCAGAAAACCTCTCAGACCCTTCAGGTCTGAATCCTTCAGGATGTTTCCCCCCAGGTCCAGGTGTCTCAGGTGGGAGGGGTTGGACTTCAGAGCTGAGCCCAGAGAAGAACAGCTGATCTCTGACAAACTGCAGTTCTCCAATCTGAATAAAGAATAACATCAGTGAGTTGAGGACAAAGCTCCTTGTTGACAGCGTTCAGTGTCTCATCATCTGTTCAGAGCTGAAGAAACTTCAGAAAGAACAAGTTTAGATTTAAAGCAGCAGTGGTCGGGGCAATTTTGGACAAATTTCTGCAATTATGAGAACAAGAGACAAAATAAGAAGACAACACGGACATTGACATTACAATAAATTTGACGATGTTCAAGTTTTCTAAGACAACATCATAAAATGATGCGAAGCCTGCGAAGCTAGTTCAGGCAGACAACTCAGGCCGCGCCCACTCTGATCAGCTGATCAGTCGCCTGCTCTCCTCGCCCTGATTGGGCGGGTTATTTAACTCCCCCCAGTTTATCTGCTCGTCCCTGGCTATGCTCTGCTGCTGCTGCTCTGCCTTCTCTGCTGCTGCTGCTGCCTTGCTGCCCTGCTGAGGTTTTGCAAACCCACCACCTCCCCAGCATCCACCTGTGGGCTCTGTCTCGTGATTCCCTGCTGGGGGGTCTGCTTCATTCCCTGTAATGCCTGGCAAGGCAGATCATTCAGGGAATGAATATGAGTCAGAGCCTGACGCCAAACCTGCTGCAGCCATGCTCAAGAATATTGCTATTCTGCTGAGCTTCAGCTTGCTATGCTTATGCTCAATAAATAATTTCTTCTCATTCCAGAGTTGTCTGATTGAAATAAGGAAGCGTCAGTGAACTCACCCCAGAGTCTCCAGTCTACAGTTTGGACTCTCCAGTCCAGCACACAGAGCCTTCACTGCTGAATCCTGCAGGTTGTTGTAGCTCAGGTCCAGTTCTGTCAGGGGGGAGGAGCTGGACTTCAGAGCCGAGGCCACGACTTCACAGTGAATCTCTGAGAGTTTACAACCAGCAAGTCTGTCAAGAGAGAAAATATTGAGTTGATGCATCTGATGTTAGTACCATCATCAGGTTACAAACATATCCTTCACTTCTTTCTAACTCCTCACATATTTTTCACACCTGAGGGATTTAGAAATAAAGGCCGTCGGCCATAGCCTATGTCATACTGAGCTGTCAGATGCAGCCTCATACGGCAGATGCCAAGCTGCTATAGACCAATTTGGCGAAATAACCGTTAGTCAAACCGCCGCCATTACTGCGGTGTCAGCTCCCAGTCAGGCAGCTCTGGGCTCTGTGTGCGAAGCGGGCGTTTGAATGCAAGCACCAAGCAGTGGACCTTTTTTCTTCTGTAAATATGTCAACAACAACAACAACTTTAGACGTAACGCAGCCCCTTAGGAGGACTGTCACTGTTTCGATCGTAACGTACGTAACGTCAGCACGCATAACGTACCGTAGGCTTTATTGTGTATGATACAGTCTCTTATAACTCTAATCTTTCCTGCTAATCGCTCAAACAAATGATTAATTCCTAAATTAATATCGGTATTCATGTAATATACCATAATCAGTTACTGGGGGACACTAAACATCACCAATCCAACATATTTATGATGCTGTCATAGAGAATCACTTTACTGTGACTGACACATGTCACCCGATGACACCGCAGCAATGGCGCCGCCGCAAGATGGCGGCATACACAATTCGCTCGTCGAATTGGTCTATATGGAGTCAGGCAGGCTGCATATCACATCATCATAATAAAAATAAATGAAAACTGGGTTCATCTGAGTTTGACAGATCTACTCATTCACTTGACTCAATAATGATATTGATCATCACTCACCGAGCCTTCCTGCAGTTCCTCACAGCTGGGATCAGTCTCCGTCGTCCCTGGTCTGATGTGTTGTACTTAATCAGGTCGAACTCATCCAGAACCTGCTCTGATATCTGCAGCATGTAGGCCAGAGCTGAACACTGGAACGCAGAGAGTTCCTTCTCTGATCTGTTCTCTGACTCCAGGAACTGTTGGATCTCCTCATGAACTGACTGGTCCTTCATCTCCGTCAGACAGTGGAAGATGTTGATGCTTCTGTCAGGAGAGATTTTGTCATTGACCATCTCCTTCAGGTAGAACATGGCTATCAGGATGGTGTCTTGATGAATGTCTGTCTGACCCAGCAGACCTCCTAACAGCCTCCGGTTGGACTCCAGAGAGAGGCCATGAAGGAAGCGAACAAACAGGTCCAGGTGACCGTTTCTACTGCTGAAGGATTTCTGCATGGCTCTCTCCAGGAAGTCATTCAAGGATAAATCTCTGTCATGATTTCTAAAATCTTCTTCTGCTGAAGACAAGTCACTGTCAGAATTTTCCTCATCCTGTTCCTCAATCTGTTCTCCCAGGAACTTCTTGAGGACCTTTGTGTTCCTGTTGGTGAAACAGTGGAACATGTAGACTGCAGCCAGAAACTCCTGAACACTCAGATGAACAAAGCAGTAGACTGTTTTCTGGAAGATCACACTCTCTCTTTTGAAGATCTCAGTGCAGAGTCCTGAGTTCACCAAGGCCTCTGTGACATCCAGACCACACTGCTCCAGGTCTTCTTGGTAGAACATGATGTTTCCTTCCTGCAGCTGTTCAAACGCCAGCCTCCCCAGCTTCAGAAGAACTTCCCTGTCGGCCTCCGTCAGCTCCTGTGGACTCGTCTCATGTTCTTCACCATACTTGTTCTTCTTCCTCTTGGTCTGGACCAGCAGGAAGTGTGAGAACAGGTCCGTCATAGTCTTGGGCAGCTCTCCTCTCTGGTCTGTGGTCAACATGTGCTCCAGAACTGTAGCACTGATCCAGCAGAAGACTGGGACTTGACACATGATGTGGAGGGTCCTGGACGTCTGGATGTGTGAGATGATTCTTCTGGACAGATCTTCATCACTGGACCTCCTCCTGAAGTACTCCTCCATCTGGGCGTCAGTGAAGCCTCGGACCTCTGTTACCCTGTCCACACATGTAGAAGGGATCTGATTGGCCGCCGCAGGTCTGGAGGTGATCCAGACCAGAGCCGAGGGAAGCAGATTCCCCTGGATGAGGTTTGTCAGCAGCACGTTGACTGATGACGTCTGTGTGACATCAGACACAACCTCCCTGTTGTTGAAGTCCAGTGACAGTCGGCTTTCATCCAGGCCGTCAAAGATGAAGAGAAGTTTACAGACAGCCAGCTGCTCTGCTGTCACCTTCTGTAATGTTGGATGGAAAACATGGAGCAGCCTGAGAAGACTCAACCGCTGATCTCTGATCAGGTTCAGCTCCCTGAACGAAAGCAGAACCAGCAGACTGACATCTTGGTTCTCCAAGCCCTCGGCCCAGTCCAGAGTGAACTTCTGCACCGAGAAGGTTTTTCCAACGCCAGCGACGCCGTTGGTCAGAACCACTCTGATGGGTCTCTGTTGGACAGGTGAGACCGTAGAGACGTCCTCTCTCTGTTGGACAGGTGAGACCGTAGAGACGTCCTCTCTCTGTTGGACAGGTGAGACCATAGAGACGTCCTGTCTCTGTTGGACAGGTGAGACCGTAGAGACATCCTCTCTCTGTTGGACAGGTGAGACCGTAGAGACGTCCTCTCTCTGTTGGACAGGTAAGTCTTTAAAGATGTCGTTGCACCTGATTGTAGTGTCCTGGAGGATCTTATTCTTCTTGGACGTTGTCTCCAGCTGTCTCACCTCATGTTGGGTATTAACCTCTTCACTCTGTCCCTCTGTGATGTAGAGCTCAGTGGAGATCCTGTTGAGGAGGGTTCCACTTCCTGTTCCACTTCCTGTTCCCACAGTTCCTTCAGTCACTCGTTCACATCTGCTCCTCAGACTGATCTTATGCTGATCTAAAACCTCCTGCAGACCACCATCTGCTGAGAGACAAGAGACAGAGTCAGACTGAAGACAGAGAGTCTGACAATCTGATTTTCATCAGCTACAGAAAAACTACAGACAAAGAAAATGTGTGAACATTGTGTTGTTGATCATCAACATTAACATCATCAGATGTTCAGTCTCACTTTGTCCACAGCTGCTCTGATTGGCTGTCTGCAGTTCACCTCTGGTTCTGGGTCTTTGTCCACACTGGGGACAGGAGGGGGGTCCTGAAGAACCAGACTGGTCCCAGTCTGAGGTGAAGCACTGTCTGCAGAACCAGTGTCCACAGCTGGAGGAGACTGGATCCTTCAGGACGTCCTGACAGAGACCACAGCAGGACAGCTGCTGGTCCACAGAGACACCAGTCCTCTTCCTCCTGTCAAGACAGTTCTGGATCAACAACATGTCACAGTCACAGCTCCATATCTGTGCTCTGATTGGCTACTCGCCTTAAGAGGGGCGGGGCTTCAGTAAGTAAAGGAGCAGAGAGAGAGGAAGTCGAGGAGGACGAGTGGAGAGAGACAAAAACAAAGTCTCTTCAGTTTGTGCATCATCATTATAAAAACGTATGTCATTGTTCTGTTACAGTGACGTCGACTGCAGCAGCTCAACACACTAAACTCTGACACAGAGACAGTTTGGAGGTTTAAGGTTTGTAGCAGCTCTCTTACTCTGACTCTGAGGGTCCAGGTCCTGAGCTGAACTCTGGAGGAAGCTCTTTGGACCAGTCACTCTTCATAGACAGGCAGATGGATCCTGCTTCATCCTCCTCTTCCTCCACTTTTGCACTCATATTCAGGACTTCAGTCAGTCTGAGAGAAAATACACACACAGCACATCCGTTAATACAACTGCCCGTCCCCCACCCCCTCCCGTCACAAAAAAAGTTTAAAGTTTACACATTTTCAAACTTAAGAGTTGTTAGGTATGAGACACACACACACAGAGCAACTGTACACACAGGCTATACAGTATAATAAACTCTCCCTGGTCAGTTTTCATGTGTTAACTTATTTCACATCTGTTTTTTTAACTTCCTGTTGTTTCTTCCTTTTTCTCTCAGTGTCTCTGTGTGGACTGAAGCTCATTATTTTAAATGGCAACTAATGTGCAGACAAGTCAATCAAATGTATACTTCACCCAAACATTACATCAACAATGTTGACAATTACAGTGATAAGAGAGAAGGGTAGTCACTTGATTCAGGTAGAATGGCGCCATCTCCTGGGCAGCTCTTGGTATTACAGCTGTATGGACAGATGAGATCTAACATTGGTCAGGTAGAAAAAAGGATAATGGAGGTGGGTTAGTGTGTGGGTGTGATCCTACGGAAACATAAATAAACACATTATCAAACATTCAACACAGCTACAGGAATAGCATCCTAAACCTATAATCACTGTAGATCAACTCCTGATGGAATAAATAATTGTGATGTGAACAGAGCCCTCTAACGGCCAAATATCATAAATACTGTAGTCCCTTTGTAACACACAACCTTGTGGGAAAGGTACCGTTAAGAAAATTGTAACTTACGCTGACAGCAGTAACAGACGGAGGGGGGAGTTGTCCACACACAGACACACGGAGCAACAGCTAAGCGCTAGCAGGCGAGCTAACAGTAGCCCAACGGCGGTAACGGCTACGAACGTTAGCCGGCGAGCTAACGGTAGTTCATAGATAGTTCACAAGTGCCAACAGCACGGTTACAAACGTTAGCCGGTGTAGTTAATAAGAGCCAACAGCAGTAACGGCTACGAACGTTAGCCGGTGAGCTAACGGTAGTTAAGAGCCAACAGCTTTAACGGTTAATGGCAGTAACGGCTAAAAACAACAGCCGTTACCACATCTACAGCATCATCTTTCTGTTGCTTTTTTTTCCAGCAAATACTCACTGACAGCTCGTTTGCCTTCAGTAGACTCCGTTTTCACCGAGTTTATCTCTTTTTCTTCCTTTCTTTCTCACTTGGCTCACTTTTCAAAACTCTGGCTCCAACTTGATGCTCTCTCTCTGTACTGAAGTCAAGCCAGCCCACACGATGTTTTAAGGTGCGCGCATATACGGCACGTTACGGTAGGAGCGAGAAAGTGCCCGTAAAATGAAAGCAATGACCCCGAGACGACTGATTTCTTTCAAAATAAAAGACAGCCTTTCAAAATAAAAGCCTTAAACGATGCATTTGTGTATTTATTTATTAAAAATATATAGATGCTGAATTTATTACTGAATTGATTGACTGATTATTGAATTTATACTGAGTTCACTCTGTGTGTGTATGAGTGTGTTATAGCCTGATTAAACAGATTAAATGAGAATTAATTTAAAAAATCTGTCTGGTGTCTTTTTTTTTTTTTCATTCAAGATTTTCATTAATTTGTAAGAGACTTAATAAAAAGTTACATTTGTCCAAAAGGAGATGAAACAGGAACGTTTTCAGTGGGCTACATACAAATATAAATACAATATACACACGTAGCCTATATGTAGCCCTTGATAAAACAATTCATTTATATTGATAACAATATAAGCTATAAACAGATTCTATATAAGAAAAAGTTCAGTATGTGTTCAAGTAATACAAAACACTTAAAAATGTATAATGTCATTTTAATTTCATATAAAGAGTGAAGTTCATGCTGATAAATGTAGGATAGTGCTTGAGAGATACGAGTCATGTGTCATTAGTGATAGAAATAACGGCGTTACTAATAGCGCTGACTCAAGACATCCCATCAGAAAATAATACACCTGTACCATTTAACTGGGATGGGTTAAATGTTTTTGAAAACAAAACGAACGGACGAACAGTTTATAGGTTGAAAATTAATTCTAAGTCGTAACGGTTTATCTGTAATCTACACAGACGAGAGATCGATTGCTGTCATTTGAGTTGACTTGTTGCTGAGGCATCACCATGGCAACACATTGTGATTACCGGTATATTTCTCCCTATTCTACAGCCATGTTGTTGTGGGATGTCAACATGTTTGATTTGTCCAGAGTGGTCAGTGGACGTTTTTGTGACACTTGTGTGAAGAGTTACGGCAAGGTTTTGAGCTAGCGCAGAGTGCAGCCGCCATCTTGTGTCAAGTGTAAGTTAATTGCCGCAAGTATTTGCGTTTGTGTTACGTGTGTAATTATGGTGTTTAATGCACAACAACCGACATCAGTCATTGCATCAAGAGTTCAGAGGATTCACTGAAGGTTCAAAGTCCCAGTCTGTCAGGTCACAATCTCTCAGTCCCAGCTTCACTTTACCTCCTGATTAGGGTTGGGTATCGTTTGAATTTGAACGATTCCGATTCCGATTCTTTGTTTCGATTCCGATTCCTAACGATTCTCAATTCCGATTCTTTTAAGAGGCAAGGTCAAAAAAAGTTTAGGGTAGCTAACCTTTTAATTTTATTAACTTTTTATGATGACCATCATTTCTATACTATAATATTTCTCACAGGGCTGTTTTCAACTAGAATATAAAATATCAAATCTATGAACTTGAATATAAATATTAATTATAAATTATGAATACATTTTCACTTTCCACATGAGAGCTTTATTTTTGAAAACCTTGTGAAAACACATTTACTACAAAACCCAGTCAAGATTAGCAGCAGGTACAGTATAAAATCAGAAACAGTAGTCCCTGGATGGTGGAATGTATTTAGGGTTGAGGGCTTTCACCATATCCCTGTAAACACAAGACAAACATACTGTTTAGCTCGGTATCAATTAGCTTAGCTCAAACGTTATTTCTTAACTAACCTAAATGTTGGAGATAGGGTTAGGGGCAGTCACTGAGGTGTCAGGCTGGGCGCCGCGGAGACAGAGGAGCCGGAGGAGCCAGAGGAAGAGGCAACAGAGGACGGTCGGCGCAGACCGCCGACGCATGCGATCCATGCTTGCCTCTCGCTCGGCTCGGCTACGCTAACACTTCCGGTGGACACTTCTTCGTTGGTGTTCAGCGGCTTCTTCTTCCGGTCGGCGGACTTGTTATTTTTTTGTGGTCGGCGGACTGGGTACCGAAACTAGGAATCGAAATTTAAACTTTTGAACGATTCCGGGAGAACCGGAAAGCTAGTCCCGGTTCCAATCGATACTCGGGACTCGATACCCAACCCTACTCCTGATCAGTTCAGTTCACACACACACAGGACTCTTCACAAGATCCTTAAGATCCTTCACTCCTGAATCCTGCATGTCGTTGTAGCTCAGGTCCAGGAGTCTCAGGTGAGAAGGGTCGTGGACTTCAGAGCTGAGCCCAGAGAAGAACGTTGGATCTCTGACAACCAGCAGTTCTTCAATCTGAATAAAGAATAACATCAGTGAGTTGAGAACAAAGCTCCTTGTTGACAGCGTTCAGTGTCTCATCATCTGTTCAGAGCTGAAGAAGCTTCAGAAAGAACAAAAGTCAAAGTCCAACAGCTGCAGCAACAGGAAGCAGGTTAAACAGTCAGAGAGAGAAAACAGCTCATTAACAGTGTTTCACTTTCCTGAAGGGAGACAGTCCAGAGTTTACTGGAAACAACGTCATTTAGGACACTTTAAGACTGTTTAGAAATGTCCTAAATGACGTCGTCTCCACTAAACTCTGGACTGTCTCCCTTCAGGACACTTGGATTGCAGTGGACGAGCAGTGTGGAGGAATATTAAAGGGTTGTTGTGTAGTTTTATGGACGTTTTTGTGTCAGGCCCTATTACTCTCATATAAAGTTTTGGTTGGACTAGGAACCGGCCTCCTGGGTCTCCAGATGACCTTTGAGGAATAAAAAACTACTATTCATCAGCATGAGGGGGAGTCACTAATAACTGGATTTCATTTCCTGGGGGGGGGGGGGGGACTATTCCTTTAACCTGAATTAAACAACAACAACTAGGGCTGAACGGTTTGGGAAATTATTTTAATTGCGATTTTTTCTACCAATATTGCGATTGCGATTTAATATACGATTATTTTCCTTATTCCACAGACAGAAACAGTAACTGTTCTATATTATGACCAACACAATATTGATTCATTATTAAACAGTGGTTGGTCTTTTCCTGAAGGTTTTTTTCTTCTTTTTTTTTTACAGGCTTGTTGCTGATGTAAACGTTGATATGAAACTCAGTAACCAATCACACAAGAAAGCTCCATGTTGTCCCTGTGTGATGTCCAGGGACAGTTCATGACAGTCTGAGGACAGAGAGCTTTGATATTGAAGTATATTTTGCGACTGGATCGTCTGACTGTGTGTGTGTGTGTGTGTGTGTGTGTGTGTGGGGGGGGGGGGGGGCTGTCATGTGTTTCTCTCTCTCTCTGAGAATGCCAATAAGAAACAGCGCTATGCGAAGACATGCAGCGGTGGTGTATTTGCGGAAATTTAAAAAAAAAAAAATTGAAGGAGCGGCGGGTAGGATTTAGGAACGGCCTGTCACTCCTAAATGAATGTAGAGGAAACACTGGACTCTTCAGGAAGTGATCTGTGTCGGTGGCTGTTTGACTCGTTCAACTCACTGGTCATCAGCGTTTCAGCCACACAGCGATCAGCAGTGTTTGACAGAGATGCTGATCTGAATCTGAACAGGGCGGTGGTGTCGCTACGTGAAGTCACAACAGCACAGAGGCAGGTTCTGCTCACCTGACGCTGTGCACTTTTTTTTTTATATTATTATTATCAGTTATTATTATCTGATATTAAAGTTTCCGTAGTAGTGCTTTGTTCAGCTGAGTTTTCACCGACAACTCCACCCTCAGTTGCATGACACGTGACTAGAACATAATCGCAGCCTATGCAATTTCGAAATTGTGTTTTATCAAATCGCAATTTAACTGCAAATGCAATTACTCGTTCAGCCCTAACAACAACAAGTTTATTTATTTCTAAACTTAAAGGAGTCATAACCTAACTCACTTACATCCAGCCCCCTCTTAATCGCAGAAATTCGTAAAACTTATTAGAAAAAAAAAAAAAAATTTTAATCAAACATTGAGCTTGTTCTGACCCTTTTTCCACGCGAGATTACGCGCAAGGTTTTGACTGGTCCGGATGTGCATTGTATGAGGCACGCGTTAATTCGCCGCAGGAAGGACAGAGCCGGGGGGGGGGGGCTTGCCTGCATGCAGACTCCAAAACATAAACAGCCCCCTGGTACCGCTGTCACTGCAGTGTTTCAGGTAGCTGGGCCATGTATACAGGGTTGGGTGGTGAAAGAGGCATGTAGCCTCCGCCATGAGGTCACCGTAGGAGCAGAATCAAAATCTCGTGCTTTAGGAAGGCACACCATTGTGTGCTATTCCTGTTTGGAAAAAGAGCCGTTCAGCGAGTTCACTTTCAAAGTCCAGCTTTTCAGGCAAGTTTCAACTGAGGTCAAACACCAATATGCATGTTTTAACAAGAGAAATTGCGATTTCCGGGTGATGACTCCTTTAAATAAACTTAATTTGTGTTGAATCTACATTACTGTAACTCAGTGATTTTATCTCAAGAAAAAAAGAAAATATTTTAATCACAGAAAATCAAGTTGTGAGTGAAGATCAATCAGGTTCAGTTGTGGATCAAAGATCTCAGATCTACAACAGTAACAGTCAGTGAACTGACCTCAGAGTCTCCAGTCTACAGTCTGGACTCTCCAGAAAACCTCTCAGACCCTTCAGGTCTGAAACCTGCAGGTTGTTTCCACTCAGGTCCAGTTCTCTCAGGTGGGAGGGGTTGGACTTCAGAGCTGAGACCAGAGAAGAACAGCTGGTCTCTGACAAACTGCAGTTCTTCAATCTGAATAAAGAATAACATCAGTGAGTTGAGGACAAAGCTCCTTGTTGACAGCGTTCAGTGTCTCATCATCTGTTCAGAGCTGAAGAAGCTTCAGAAACAACAAGTTTAGAAAGTCAAAGTCCAACAGCTGAAGCAACAGGAAGCAGGTTAAACAGTCAGAGAGAGAAAACAGCTCATTAACAGTGTTTCCCATTAGTTAACGAGACGATGGCCCCGACACAACAGGTGGATTCCTTTGGCTCAAGAAAAGTTTGATTCCACTAAACTCACAGTAACTATGAGTGTAGTGTTCACATCACCTCAGGTAAACTTCAGGTTATCTGTTTTAATACCCTGCTGCGTGTGTGAACACACACACACACACACACACACACACACACACACACACACACAGGAAGAAGATTTAACCTGAATTAAACAACAATCAACTTAATTTGTGTTGATTCTACACAATAACTCACTACATTAACAATTATCTTAATCACAGAAAGTTGTGCAATTAATTTGTTTGTTTTTTTTATTTGATCAACAGTCCTACTGAAAACATGAGACAACAACTATTTCAAATGTTCATTCATGAAATCAAAGTGAATGATTCAAGTTGTGAGTGAAGATCAATCAGGTTCAGTTGTGGATCAAAGATCTCAGATCTACAACAGTAACAGTCAGTGAACTGACCTCAGAGTCTCCAGTCTACAGTCTGGACTCTCCAGAAAACCACTCAGATCCTTCAGGTCTGAATCCTGCAGGTTGTAGTTTCCACTCAGGTCCAGGTGTCTCAGGTGGGAGGGGTTGGACTTCAGAGCTGAGCCCAGAGAAGAACAGCTGATCTTTGACAAACTGCAGCTCCACAATCTGAATAAAGAATAACATCAGTGAGTTGAGGACAAAGCTCCTTGTTGACAGCGTTCAGTGTCTCATCATCTGTTCAGAGCTGAAGAAACTTCAGAAAGAACAAGTTTAAATAAAAGCAGCAGTGGTCGGGGCAATTTTGGACCAATTTCTGCAATTCTGAGAACAAGAAAATAGGAAAAGAAAAAAAATAGGAAGACACAAGAACATTGACATTACAATAAATTTCAGGCCCTGATTAAAGATTCCACTGACGAAGCTCAAGTTTTCAAAGACAACATCAAATATAATAATAATAAAATAAGGAAGAGTCAGTGAACTGACCTCAGAGTCTCCAGTCTACAGTTTGGACTCTCCAGTCCAGCACACAGAGCCTTCACTGCTGAATCCTGCAGGTTGTTGTTACTCAGGTCCAGTTCTGTCAGGTGGGAGGAGTTGGACTTCAGAGCTGAGGCCACGACTTCACAGTGAATCTCTGAGAGTTTACAACCAGCAAGTCTGTCAAGAGAGAAAATATGAAAATCTGTCAAATTTGTGGTAAAAATACAGTTGATGCATCTGATGTTAGGATGTGATGAACATCTGAGACTCAGGAAAAAGCTTCATCATGTGATTTGATTCAGAGTCAGGATGAAGACATTCAGTTGTTCAGAAAAATCTGTTTTTTAACAGAATGTACCATCATCATCTCAGGTTACAGACATATCCTTCACTTCTTTCTAACTCCTCACATGTTTTTCACACCTGAGGGATTTAGAAATAAAGGCCGTCGGCCATAGTCTACGTCATACTGAGCTGTCAGATACAGTCTCATACAGCAGATGCCAAGCTGCTATAGACCAATTTGGCGAAATAACCGTTAGTCAAACCGCCGCCATTACTGCGGTGTCAGCTCCCAGTCAGGCAGCTCTGGGCTCTGTGTGCGAAGCGGGCGTTTGAATGCAAGCACCAAGCAGTGGACCTTTTTTCTTCTGTAAATATGTCAACAACAACAACTTTAGACGTAACGCAGCCCCTTAGGAGGACTGTCAATGTTTGAAAACTCAAATGTAACGTCAGCGTAACGTCAGCACGCATCCCGGTCGACTGTGGCTTTTGTTTTTTTTGTTTGATACAGTTTCTTGATTTTCCCAAAACGCGATATTTTTTTGGCGTTTTGAGTTTATTTGATAGAAGTCAAGAGATAGACAGGAAAGAAAAAAATAGGAGAGGGGAATGACATGGAAGAAAGGTCTGCCCGATGCAGGACGCGATTTCAGGCCCTGATTAAAGATTCCATCGCGCCGCCACGCACCGCCCATGTGAAGTTGTTTTCAACATGTTCTTGATAGTTAAATAAGTTCAATGAACTTTCATGAGTGTCACGATGTGCGTGTCTGTAACAAGAGCCTTCGACAGCCAATCACCGTTGAGACACAGCTGGTCACAGCTCTGACACAGGCTGGTCCGTCCGCTCTGATCGGGTTTCCAGTGTGGGAAGTGCTTGTGTTTCCCTGACAGTTTAGTCAAGCGAGTCTATTGACAATAAAAGTTATCTGGTTTAGTTTTTATTCAGATCTCCATTAGCTGCAGCAAAGCCACAGCTCTTCAGTGTTGCTTTTCCGGATGCTGTTAATCAAACGTTTATGATTCGGACGCTGAATTCACATTATCACTGCTGTTTTCAACCAGCGGGGGCTGTGAGCCGCACGCCCATCCCCAAGCACTCACATTCGGTCAGTCACACAGCAGTGTCATGGAGCTGTCTCCGCTGCGACCAAAGCATACCGGTGAGCCAATATAATCCAAACAACAACATTTCTCCCACTGATTTCATTCTCTCTCGATCATGGCTGGAATAACCACCAGCTGTCACTGTTCCTGTCCCTGATAGATGGGACAGGAACAGCGGTGCAGGTCTCGGCTGCAGCGGAGGAGACAGCTCCGTGATAGCGGTCTCGGCTGCGGGGTTGCCGGCGCTGTGACCCGCAGCCAAGCACTCAAAAGCGGTCAGTCACACAGCAGTGTCTCCTCCGCTGCAGCCAAAGACCTGCACCGCTGTTCTTCCCATCTCCAGGGTCAGGAACAGTGAAAACGCATGCAACTGTGGTTATTCCAGCCATGAAAATCGACGAAGAGAATGAAATAGTGGGAGACAACAAAACAAATTCTCGCCAAACCGGCAAAACTGCGATGCCGCGATGAGGCGTTTTTTACATTTTGGACCAGCGTCAAAACTGGAGCGTCTAATTTGTGTGATTTCACTTTGAAGCGCGTTTAATGATACATGTGTCCATCGCGTTTTCATGGGAACAAAAAGTTATAACTCTAATCTTTCCTGCTAATCGCCCAAACAAATTAATTCCTAAACTAATATCGGTATTCATGTAATATACCATAATCAGTTACTGGGGGACACTAAACATCACCAATCCAACATATTTATGATGCTGTCATAGAGAATCACTTTACTGTGACTGACACGTCACTCGATGACACCGCAGCAATGGCGCCGCCGCAAGATGGCGGCATACACAATTCGCTCGTCGAATTGGTCTATATGGAGTCAGGCAGGCTGCATATCACATCATCATAATAAGAATAAATGAAAACTGGGTTCATCTGAGTTTGACAGATCTACTCATTCACTTGACTCAATAATGATATTGATCATGTGTGGACTCACCGAGCCTTCCTGCAGTTCCTCACAGCTGGGATCAGTCTCCGTCGTCCCTGGTCTGATGTGTTGTACTTAATCAGGTCGAACTTGTCCAGAACCTGCTCTGATATCTGCAGCATGTAGGCCAGAGCTGAACACTGGATCTCAGAGAGTTCCTTCTCTGATCTGTTCTCTGACTCCAGGAACTGTTGGATCTCCTCATGAACTGACTGGTCCTTCATCTCCGTCAGACAGTGGAAGATGTTGATGCTTCTGTCAGGAGAGATTTTGTCATTGACCATCTCCTTCAGGTAGAACATGGCTATCAGGATGGTGTCTTGATGAATGTCTGTCTGACCCAGCAGATCTCCTAACAGCCTCCGGTTGGACTCCAGAGAGAGGCCATGAAGGAAGCGAACAAACAGGTCCAGGTGACCGTTTCTACTGCTGAAGGATTTCTGCATGGCTCCCTCCAGGAAGTCATTCAAGGATAAATCACTGTCATGATTTCTAAAATCTTCTTCTGCTGAAAACAAGTCACTGTCAGAATTTTCCTCATCCTGTTCCTCGACCTGTTCTCCCAGGAACTTCTTGAGGACCTTTGTGTTCCTGTTGGTGAAACAGTGGAACATGTAGACTGCAGCCAGAAACTCCTGAACACTCAGATGAACAAAGCAGTAGACTGTTTTCTGGAAGATCACACTCTCTCTTTTGAAGATCTCAGTACAGAGTCCTGAGTTCACCAAGGCCTCTGTGACATCCAAACCACACTGCTCCAGGTCTTCTTGGTAGAACATGATGTTTCCTTTCTCCAGCTGTTCAAACGCCAGCCTTGCCAGCTTCAGAAGAACTTCCCTGTCGGCCTCTGTCAGCTCCTGTGGACTCGTCTCATGTCCTTCACTGTACTTGTTGTTCTTCCTCTTTGTCTGGACCAGCAGTAAGTGTGAGAACAGGTCTGTCGTGGTCTTGGGCAGCTCTCCTCTCTGGTCTGTGGTCAACATGTGCTCCAGAACTGTAGCAGTGATCCAGCAGAAGACTGGGACTTGACACATGATGTGGAGGGTCCTGGACGTCTGGATGTGTGAGATGATTCTTCTGGACAGATCTTCATCACTGGACCTCCTCCTGAAGTACTCCTCCATCTGGGCGTCAGTGAAGCCTCGGACCTCTGTTACCCTGTCCACACATGAAGGAGGGATCTGATTGGCTGCTGCAGGTCTGGAGGTGATCCAGACCAGAGCCGAGGGAAGCAGATTCCCCTGGATGAGGTTTGTCAGCAGCACGTTGACTGATGACGTCTGTGTGACATCAGACACAACCTCCCTGTTGTTGAAGTCCAGTGACAGTCGGCTTTCATCCAGGCCGTCAAAGATGAAGAGAAGTTTACAGACAGCCAGCTGCTCTGCTGTCACCTTCTGTAATGTTGGATGGAAAACATGGAGCAGCCTGAGAAGACTCAACCGCTGATCTCTGATCAGGTTCAGCTCCCTGAACGAAAGCAGAACCAGCAGACTGACATCTTGGTTCTCCAAGCCCTCGGCCCAGTCCAGAGTGAACTTCTGCACCGAGAAGGTTTTTCCAACGCCAGCGACGCCGTTGGTCAGAACCACTCTGATGGGTCTCTGTTGGACAGGTGAGACCGTAGAGACGTCCTCTCTCTGTTGGACAGGTGAGACCGTAGGGACGTCCTGTCTATGTTGGACAGGTGAGACCGTAGAGACTTTAAAGATGTCGTTGCACCTGATTGGAGTGTCCTGGAGGATCTTCTTCTTCTTGGACGTTGTCTCCAGCTGTCTCACCTCATGTTGGGTATTAACCTCTTCACTCTGTCCCTCTGTGATGTAGAGCTCAGTGTAGACGCTGTTGAGGAGGGTTCCATTTCCTGTTCCACTTCCTGTTCCCTCAGTTCCTTCAGTCACTCGTTCACATCTGCTCCTCAGACTGATCTTATGCTGATCTAAAACCTCCTGCAGACCACCATCTGCTGAGAGACAAGAGACAGAGTCAGACTGAAGACAGAGAGTCAGACAATCTGATTTTCATCATCTACAGAAAAACTACAGACAAAGAAAATGTTTGAACATTGTGTTGTTGATCATCAACATTAACATCATCAGATGTTCAGTCTCACTTTGTCCACAGCTGTTCTGATTGGCTGTCTGCAGTCCACCTCTGGTTCTGGGTCTTTGTCCACACTGGGGACAGGAGGGGGGTCCTGAAGAACCAGACTGGTCCCAGTCTTTGAAGCATGTCTGCAGAACCAGTGTCCACAGCTGGAGGAGACTGGATCCTTCAGGACGTTGTCTGACAGAGACCACAGCAGGACAGCTGCTGGTCCTCAGTTTACACCTCCTCTTCCTCCTCAGTCAAGACATTTCTGGATCAACAACATGTCACAGTCACAGCTCCATATCTGTGCTCTGATTGGCTACTCTGCCTTAAGAGGGGCGGACAGAGTAAGTAAAGGAGCAGAGAGATCTGAAAGTAGATTTGGAGAGAGACAAAAACAAAGTCTCTTCAGTTTGTGCATCATCATTATAAAAACGTATGTCATTGTACTCTTACAGTGACGTCAACTGTAGCAGCTCAACACACTAAACTCTGACACAGAGACAGTTTGGAGGTTTAAGGTTTGTAGCAGCTCTCTTACTCTGACTCTGAGGGTCCAGGTCCTGAACTGAAGTTTAGAGGATAATCTTTGGACCGGTCACTCTTCATAGACAGACAGATGGATCCTGGAGACTCTGCTCTGTGTCTGTGCTTCTGACTTCTGCAAACGCAAAAAACATGTTTATCAAATCAAAATCAAATTTGAGAAATGTACATTTTCTGTTCATTTTGTGGCTGTGAACTGAATCTCTATGTCGTCACTGTTTCCAAATAACATCTCTGGATTCATGTTGTTGTTATGTTCTCACTAAACTCTGATACAGAGAAGTTTGGAGGTTCATAGGTTTGTTGCAGCTCTCTTACTGTGACTCTGACGGTCCAGGTCCTGAACTGAGGTCTGGAGGATAATCTTTGGACCAGTCACTCTTCATAGACAGGCAGATGGATCCTGCTTCATCCTCCTCTTCCTCCACTTTTGTACTCATATTCAGGACTTCAGTCAGTCTGAGAGAAAATACACACACAGCACATCCATTAATACAACTGCCCGTCCCCCACCCCCTCCCATCACAAAAAAAGTTTAAAGGTCCCATATTATGCTATTTTTCATCTATTTCATATGGTTTTAAGTTGTCCAAGCATATTGTATTCATGGTGTATTGTCCCCAAATCAATCTGCAGCTCTAGATCTCAGTAATCTAAAAGTGTCTCTCCAGAGCTCTCCTGAGAACGAGCTGTTTCTGTGTCTGCACCTTGAAATGCAAATGATTATGTGTAAACCACGTCCACTCCACAGCTGTCACGGGGAGAGGGTGTGGTTTTCACTACATGTACATGTGCCAATGTTGACATTGAGACAGCAGGGGTCCTACATCAAATTCAGATTTCAAAAAAAAATAAAAAAAAGTTTACTGAGACTCGTTATCTTGTCTGAAAAAATACTAATGTTTTACTGTGACAGAAGGAGATCGCCTACATGGTGGCTCCTACAGCATCAAACTGTCAAATAAAAAAAATGAGTGAAACTGAGGAGCAGCACAAACTGTAGGCTACACTGTTATGGACTGATGAGAAGTTACCGGAGAATATGGTTTTGCAACTCAACACACTAAACCTGTTCAGATCAGGATGGAGGTTCTCAGGTTTGTAGAGGACTCTGCACCGACTCTGAGGGTCCAGGCCCTGAACTGATCCGCGGATTTCATTTTTAATGACCAGTCAGCTGTTTTTCAGTCAGTGATTCAAAATGATCATCTGGAGAATCTGCTCTGTGTCTGTGCTTCTGACTTCTGCAAATGCAAAAAACATGTTCATCAAATCAAATCAAAATCAACATTGAGCAATGTACATTTTCTGTTTATTTTGTGGCTGTGAACTGAATCTCTAAGTCGTGACTGTTTCAAAAAACCATCTCTGGATTCATGTTGTTGTTGTTCTCACTAAACTCTGACACAGAGACAGCTCTCTTACTGTGACTGAGTCACTCCAGGTCCAACTGATCCTGATGATCAAGTCTGGACCAGTCACTTTCATAGACAGGCAGATTGGATCCTGCTCTCAAAAAAGTCTTCCTCAATTTTTGTACTCATATTCAGGACTTTTTCACCTTCTGGCAGAAAACCCACGCATGCACACATAGGACCACTACAAAACCTATAGAAAGGGGATTTTCATAATAGGACCCCTTTAAAGTTTACACATTTTCAAACTTAAGTGTTGTTAGGTATGAGACACACACACACACACAGAGAAACTGTACACACAGGCTATACAGTATAATAAACTCTCCCTGGTCAGTTTTCATGTGTTAACTTATTTCACATCTGTTTTTTAACTTCCTGTTGTTTCTTCCTTTTTCTCTCAGTGTCTCTGTGTGGACTGAAGTTCACTGTGACTCTTCTTTCCTCCACAGTCCACATTGACAAACTGACTCACGCAATCTCACACTTAATAACTATTATAATTACGTTGTATTGACACTCACCTGCCTCAGACTTTAGTTTCCCTCTTTGTGCTCCGACTGCTTTAAAATGGTGTCTGAACTGACTGAACACTTTCACTTTCTGTGGCTCCTCCCTCCTCTCTGCATTTACACGAGCAACACACACTTACAAGTTTTTTTTTTAAATCAGTCATTATTTTAAATGACAACTAATGTGCAGACAAGTCAATCAAATTTATACTTCACCCAAACATTACATCAACAATGTTGACAATTATAGTGATAAGAGAGAAGGGTAGTCACTTGATTCAGGTAGAATGGCGCCATCTCCTGGGCAGCTCTTGGTATTACAGCTGTATGGACAGATGAAATCTAACATTGGTCAGGTAGAAGTAAAGGATAATGGAGGTGGGTTAGTGTGTGGGTGTGATCCTACGGAAACATAAATAAACACATTATCAAACATTAAACACAGCTACAGGAATAGCATCTAAACCTATAATCACTGTAGATCAACTCCTGATGGAATAAATAATTGTGATGTGAACAGAGCCCTCTAACGGCCAAATATCATAAATACTGTAGTCCCTTTGTAACACACAACCTTGTGGGAAAGGTACCGTTAAGAAAATTGTAACTTACGCTGACAGCAGTAACAGACGGAGGGGGGAGTTGTCCACACACAGACACACGGAGCAACAGCTAAGCGCTAGCAGGCGAGCTAACAGTAGCCCAACGGCGGTAACGGCTACGAACATTAGCCGGCGAGCTAACGGTAGTTCATAGATAGTTAACAAGTGCCAACAGCACGGTTACAAACGTTAGCCGGTGGAGTTAATAAGAGCCAACAGCAGTAACGGCTACGAACGTTAACCGGCGAGCTAACGGTAGTTAATAAGAGCCAACAGTAGTAACTACCACAAAGTTAGCCGGCGAGCTAACGGCAGTTAATTAGAGTCAACAGCAGTAATTTAACGGCTAAGAACGTTAACCTGCGAGCTAACGGTAGTTAAGAGCCGACAGCTTTAACGGCTAAATGGCAGTAACGGCTAAAAACAACAGCCCATCTACCGTATCATTAACTCACTTTCTGTTGCTTTTTTCCAGCAAATACTCACTGGCAGCTCGTTTGCCTTCAGTAGACTCAGGTTTCACTTAATTTATCTCGTTTTCTTCCTTTCTTTCTCACTTGGCTCACTTTTCAAAACTCTGGCTCCAACTTGATGCTCTCTCTGCGTAAACAAGCTCAACGCAAACCGGTAGGCGGGGCTAAACAGTTCTCTGATTGGCCGATCTCACCTGATGCATTCAGGAGACAGAAAGCAGTTTTCTTATTAAACTACACATACATTACATTACACATCTTCTCCGTTAAACATACATAGACATCCTAACATTTAAACATACTTAAGAACACACACACAGGATAAATGTATGTAATGACATTGTATACGTGCATTTACACACACACAAACACGTTCATATACATTATACTTACTAGGGATGGAACAATGTATAATGTATCACGGTTCTGACGGCTGAATTTATCCAGGGTCCGTCCTCTCTCTCTGTCTGAGGGGATTGACTCCGGATTATCTCAGAGAGAATAAAAACTGAATAAAATAATAAAGACTAAAACCACAGTCTCAGATCTGTGTAACTTTTATTCTGTGTAATAATAAAAGGAACATACAGTGTATTAGATTGGTTCCTATTTGTTGATGTAATGTTGTAGTGATGTTCACAGATTCAATGACTACAGACATGTTGCCTGGGTTTCCCAGTTTTGCTATAAACATCATGATAAAACTAACAAGAGGTGATTGAGCTAAAACACAAAATCAAAAATCTGTCTTTGACAACATTCTAGCACATCAACATTTGATTAGTATTTGTAACTGAAACTGATATAGAAATAGCCTTGTAATTACAAATACTTTTTTGTAATTGTTTTATTAGTTGTCAAAGTATTTCCATATAAAATGCACAAAATATATGAACAATTCAGTCAACCCTTTCCTGTATACAAAAGTGCATCAAAAACGTTAAAGTGTGTATCAAGTCAAAGATGGTTTTCCATGGTTGGTCCAGTGTTTCCCACAGGATTTTGGGAAATCGTGGCGTGCTTGCGCGAGGCAGGTTAAAGCAACATTGCGGAGTTTCAGCGCAGTGCTTCCACCATCTGGTTGAGAAGCGCTATCTTAAACTTAACGAAAACGAAATTCATCAGCCAGCGCATCCAGCATTTATTCCCATTAAAGGGATAGTTCACCTAAAATTCAAATTTCACTCATCATCTCCTCCCCCTCATGTCGACTAAGAGCTGTGAGAATTTTCAGAGTCCTCCGTTCCTTCTCTGAGTTACGGGGGGTCCGCACAGCAGTATTTGTCCATACAGTATAATGGTTGTCAATGGACACCAGGTTTCTTTGTCCAAAAAGACACACCAAAAAACATCCAAATAGCTCCATACTGCTTGTCTGTAATGTCCCTCTTGTGTTGAAGCCCTGACGTGAGAAATTGTTCTGCCGGTCAGTACAAATCACGTGAGAATTGCACTGGGAGCTTCTGTTACAAATAAGCTTATTTAATTTTTTTTGGAACAATTTCTCATGTCGGGGCTTCAATACAAGGGGGACACTACAGACGAGCAGTATGGAGGTATTTGGATGTTTTTTTGGTGTGTCTTTTTGGACGAAGAAACCTGGTGTCCATTGACAACCATTATATGGATAAATCCTGCTGCGTAACTCAGAGAAGGAACGGAAGACAGTCGACATGAGGGTGAGGAGATAATGAGTGAAATTTGAATTTTGGGTGAACTATCCCTTTAATAAACGACAGTATTTCCCACATGTTTGCAAGGAGACTGTGTGGCGGGTGGTCAGGGGAGGGAGGGAGAGGAGGGGCGGCGGCAGTGTTTCGTACCCGTGCAGGGAAGTTACATAGTGCAGTTTCAGCCGACGCAACCCCGCTCAGACCACGGCAGCAGTACCATTCATCCTATTAACCATTTTTCTACCATTGTAATGAGTCTGGAAACATTATTTTAAGGCCGAAAAACTCCGCAATGTTACTTTAACACTGTACAATTACAGCAAATTACCGCGATTTAGCATTTATTAGCAGCCCAGCGCGACATATCCATGTTCCCACGCCCCCTGTGGCAACTGGCAAATCCTGATTGGTCTGTTAAAACTGTCAGGTCAGTCCAATGCTCACACTGTTGAGAGCAACACAAAGTGCCTCCTGAAGTGGAGCTGCAGAGGGGAGTCACGTGGTTCAGATGAACGCTGATGAGGCGACTCTGACTCTGCAAGTAGAGCGGGTCATCCATTAACTGGGAGGTTCGTGGTTAGATTTCCGGCTCCCTCAGTCTGCATGTCAAAGTGTCCTTGGGCAAGACACTGAATGCACACTTCAGGGATGTGATTCGCCAAGGACAAAAAAGCAGGAAATTATACGGACCCATAGCGCGACACGGCAACAGTACAGCCATTACACACTCTTATTAAAAGTATCAAACAGAAAACAATTAATTTAAGGAGAAAAAACCCCCAAAACAACATGTCAAACAATAGGTGCAGATATGGCCGCGTTTCCCAGATTCGTTAAGAAGCTCTTAACTGCTAAGATCTTCTTTGGAGCGCTCTTAAGAACGCTGTGAAAGAAGAACGCGTTTCCCAGACTCGCTCTTAGCCTAAGAAGATCTTTCACTAAGAAGGAAACGTAAGATCGATCCGACCCACTCTTTCGAGTCTTCTTAGCGGCCGGCGCTCATATATTCAGCCACATAAGGCAAATCAATATCACACTAAGCAAGATATTTAAACGTGTACATCATATATATGTTTAAAACATATTAAATTGTGTGCTGACATAAAATATAAAGAGATAAAAGATAAAATAAGAACAATAATAATCTAAATATGAGGAATAACATGTGCTCTGCACATCAGGCACACAAATGAAATTAATCATCATGACTATCATTTATCATAACTTTTACGCACACATCTACGTCCCAAATCGGCATGAATTTCAAAAACACAACCGTTCTAAAATCAACCGCTCGTGTCGCTGCCGATCCTCCTGACCTGTGCCATGTTATGCTGGCACCAAAAAGACCATCACGCATTAACACTCTCCTGCCTAAATATATACATATGTACATATTGATCTTCAATGATGATGACAAAAGAAAAACGTGTTGACCACCAAAATAATTTTCTTTTGGGTGGATACGAACCCAGACCACGACAAGCTTCAAGTTGCAGTGGGGAGACTCTATCAAGTGAACTATTTGCTGCCCTTGTGTTATTAAATGATTATGCTTTCACCGTTTCCAGAGTTGTCTGGCTGTAAAGTTTGTAAACCAGCCTCCCTCTGGCCTCTGCCCACGCATTTTTTTTTTTCCCCACACACATCAACATGGTTGCATGGTTACGCAGCAGTCTCGGCCACATCATTACACGGCTGTGTTGTGTTGTCTACGGCCAGTCCGTCACTGCCGGTGACAACAGAGAAGTTTCTAATCAGGCCTGCGGACACCGGGACCTGTGTTAACCCCAGTGGAAATCCCTGTTATTGTTCTGGTAATCCTACATATTCAACCTTTAATGCTCGTCGTAAATGTAAACACACTATCGTCAGCGCGTCACGTGCAGCACCACACCGCTTCAACAAAAACTACCGTGGCAAAAAAAAAGAGAGAGAAAACTATCGCCGCTACGTCTTTTTGTTAGCCTATGTTACCGCTCTATAGTCAATAGCAACACCTATGGCTGTGTGGGTTAAATGGTGGATAATGGCCGTCCGGCGGTCCAACCCGGCGGTCCAACCCCGTTCTCCCCCCTCCTCTCAAAAAAAAAAAAAGCGGATTTGCATGATTTATGAGGGTCGCATTTTCATGTCTAAAAATCCTGATTTCCGGAAAAATCCGGAAAAATCACATCCCTGACTTGACTTGCCGTCCGATGTATCACCGGATATATGAATGTGTGTGTGAAATAGGGCTGTCAGGTTGAACTTCGCTATTCGAACACAATTCGAATGTTAGTCAAAATGAGAACATTCGAAGGTGAAAATTGACTTTTGAACATGTGCCTTCCGTAATGAGGCAAATTAACGTAGTGCGTTGCGATGTTCGTAGTAGTAGACATGTTGGTAAAACAAACAATTTTGCGCCTATGTGTCCACACACTACACACACACCTTATGTTTTATCTATCCGCGGACCGGGCCACTTGTGTTCTGATCACGGATCAACTGTAATCTGTTGCACCACTATTAAGATGGGTTAGAAATTCGAACCTGATTTGGGGGCAAGATTGACAGCCCTAGTGTGAAAGGGTGAATGTGAAGATACAGTGTAAAGCACTTTGAGTGGTCCAAGTGACTAGAAAAGGGCCTTATAAGTGCAAGTCCATTTACCATCCATTTAGCTTAGAGCCCAGATACGAAGTGCCTCATCATCTAATTTCTCTGAATCACTGTTGTTGTGGCTCTGCCCATCAAACATATTAGACCATGACTCACACCTGTTGGAGAAGAAGAAGAAGAAGAGTCAGTCAATTAGGCCTGGGACAATAATCAATAAATCAATTTATCGCACGGTAAATGAAAATGAATTGATAAATTGCCATGTGCGCACGTATTAGTTTTCCTCATCTCTGGCCTCCAAACAGGCTGGATGACAAGAGGCTTCACTCTGTGCATCGGTCTCAGCACCTGGGCCGTTTGTTCCACAGTGGAATGAAACGAGTGAACCCTCTTGTCAGTCATCCAGGATCTTTGTTTCCCAGAATGCATTTCGTGGCAACCAGCAGCGATAGCGTTAAAGCTATCACCCCGTCCTGACATATAGCGATGCGACAGCGATGCGACGGCGATGCGACGGCGACGCGAGCGAGGAAAAGTGATTAGAATGCGTACTTTTCAATCAGCCTGTCCTGACGTGCCGCGAGCGCCATCGCACCGTCCAGCTATGTCGTTCAACCCTGAAATTATCGCTTGCATTGTCTCTATCTGGACGACATTTCACGGTGGTGTCCCGCCCCTAAACACTTCTTATTGGTTGATAAGTACACGCTGCTTTTTGTTGACAAGCTAGTTATCAGAGAGAGGAGAACATGAGAGGAAAAAACACTCAAAGATGTGAAAAACGGCAACCAGGAAAGGCCAGGAATCTCAAAATAGCGCTGCAAGTTTGTGTACGTCCCTCGATAATTTGATTGGTTTGGATTCTGAACCAATAGAATACTCGCGACAAAATCGTGACGCTGCATATCAGGACACCTTCACACGAGTTTTCGTTGCCGTTTCGCCCGCTCGCTGTATGTCAGGACGAGGTGTAAAGCTAAGCAGCTAAAAGCTGATTCAATTCTCGCTGCAGCAGCGCTGTTACTACGTCACTTTTTAAAGTTTTAATTTCACAGTTTAGATCCCCATTCTGTGGTCAGTTTATCCAGATAACGCCTGTGAGGAGATTTCCTCCAATGTTTTTGTGCAGAACCACTGTGGGAGCAACAGGGGCTTCCCACAGGCTGCAGCCGGGGAGCTGAGCTCATATTAGGGGTGTAAGAAAAAATCGATACACCTAAATATCGCGATATTTATTTTCGCGATACGGTATCGATATCCGATATTCCGTATCGCGATTTTTTAAACTTAATTTTTCCAATCAATAAAACATGTACAGAAATACAAAAACACAAGGGGGAGATAAGCACTACTTAGTCTTATTTTTTCATTTCTTCATGCAAAAATCCTGCCAATGCTTGTATTTCTTCAGCAAGCCGATGTTAAGCATGTAACAGCATGTGTGTGCTATGTGCTACAATTTTCTTACAAATAAATTATTTCAAAGAAACTCAATATATCGTTGTTCCTACAGTATCGCAATATATCGCAATATATCGCAATATATCGTATCGCTGCCCCCGTATCGTGATACGTATCGTATCGCCAGATTCTTGCCAATACACACCCCTAGCTCATATGCCGGTCAACCTCCGTCGGGGGAGAAAACAAGCCGAGTAACTTACCAGCAGGTTTTTAGAGGTTTACTGCCGGCTGGTTAAACACTTTTTAGGAGATAAATGCTGGTCTCATTGATGAAATCTAACAACTGTGGTAGTCAAATTAGTTCGTTTGAATAGAAGAAGCTGCGCAGTGTTTAGCCTATGATTTTTTGTTTGTTTTATTTATTTAGGATATTACATACTAAGTTCTTAACATTGCAATTACAATGGTAAAAAAAAATATTCATGAGAAATAAAACTTTATTTAATTTGAGTCTACTTGCATTATTATTACATATTATTATTATTATTATATTAGTGGTTAATTTGTTTTAAAAAAATGTTGTCAATAATATCGTTTATCGACAATAATTTGTGGCACAAAATATTGTCCAGCAAAATTTGTTATCATCACTGGCCTATAGTCAGTGATGCAGCAGCTGTGCAGTGAAGTCAGCTTCCTCTCTGCTCTCATGTTAACATGTTGGAATAGACACCAAGACCTGAATGTGTTCAAACCAAACAGATGTTAAAGGTCCTATTTGTCTGGAAAGAGGTCGTTCAAGCACAGGCCACAGCTTCCGGTGTGAACCTCTGACTGGTTCAACTGGTCACTGACACTCAGGAGTTATTTGTCTCCCTGTGACTTCAGCTGTGTGACTGGAGGGAAAGTTGGATCAGAGTTTTATAGAAACTTTGATCCAAATATGTTGAAACTGTAGGATGAATATTTGAACTTGTCCAGACACAGAGAGCCTACATGTTCCCTACATCCTACATACGTGTTTCATTCACCAGACTGTCTCCTTCTTTTCAAAACTTATGATTTTTAGACTTGTCTGTTTAATTTAATTTTATATTATATATATATATATATTTTTTTTTATTAGAAGTATTATTATCATTTTCATACAACACTGCTGAGATCAGCACAGATGGACTCTGCCCCAACACTGACCTCACAGTCTCCAGTCTACAATCTGGACTCTCCACAAGATCATGAAGATCCTTCAGGTCTGAATCCTGCAGGTGTTTTTCACTCAGGTCCAGTTCTCTCAGGTGGGAGGGGTTGGATTTAAGAGCTGAGACCAGAGAAGAACAGCTGATCTTTTTGATCATGCCGCCGAATACGGTTATGCTGCTCCCCAATCTGAATATATAATAATAAATAGTCATTTAACCATCACAATTACTCCCTTAAAATAAACTTCATGTGTTGATTCTTGTAATCTAATTTGATCTCAACAAGAAAAAAACAACAACATTAATATCAACCACAGCAAATTAATTAGTTATTATTATTATCATCATTATTATTGATCAATAGACCTTCTGGAAACATGAGACAATAACTATTTAAAAAATGTCCTTCTTTCATTCAGTGAACTGACCTCAGAGTCTCCAGTCTACAGTCTGGACTCTCCAGAAAACCACTCAGATCCTTCAGGTCCCAATCCCGCAGGTTCCAGTTGTCACTCAGGTCCAGATGTCTCAGGTGGGAGGGGTTGGACTTCAGAGCTGAGCCCAGAGAAGAACAGCTGATCTCTGACAAACTGCAGCTCTGCAATCTGAATAAAAAATAAAAGCAGTGAGTTGAGGACAAAGCTCCTTGTTGACAGCGTTCTCATGTCCTATAGGAAAGAGTCAACATTATGTCCCTCTGTCCACAATAGTACGGGGGAGACCGGGGACAGTTGCAACACTTTTTGCATTACTCTTGCATTGCTCTTACTCAGAGACGGTTTGGATTAGACAAACTAAATTTTTATACAATAAACTTACATTTGTCTGTTAATAGCCAACACAATTAAAAGATGATTACAGAATCCACATTCCTCACAATTTGCATTTGAGTGTAAGGAGTCAGATGTTGCAACTGTCCCCGGCCCGGGGACAGTTGCAACATGATGTCGTGATATCATGATGTCTGATGAAGGTCTCTGACCGAAACGTTACAAATAAATAAGAAAAGAGTGATACAGTGTGCGGGAGCTTTTTTGAAAGATTATGCCTGAATTTTCACAAAATCCATTTAATGACTTTTCATGCTTTTTAATGACCCGCGGAAACCCTGTTCAATTCGGTGTCTCTTCTACTTTTCATGCGAGCATACGTCCAGCTGGATCATACCAGACAGGAAGTCGGGCCCAGAAAATTTTCAAGATAAAATAAATTAAATGATGATTAATGAAGGTGTTGCTTGGGTCTACACATGAGAGATGAACACACACACAGAGCGACAGAGATTCATACATCTATACAGAAAGAAAGATGGAGGGGGAGTACAGACAGGTACAGACAAGCAGAGTTGATGTTTGACCAGCGCAGAGAGAGCAAGAGAAGTACGCTCCCTATGCGATCGGCTAACCACTAGGGCTGACCCCAAAAAATGTAAGTTTCGAAGCTTCTTTCGTTGCCATGGCAATCGATAATGAAGTCCGTGATTGATTGATTGATTTTTTTTTTCCTTTTTTACACCGGTTTTCATCAGCAATTGTTAAATTAAAATGAGTAGGCTACTTGGCATCCTGGAAACCTGCCTGATTTTGGAGATATGCAGTGTTTCATTGCCATTACTTTCATTATTTCTGCTACGACCCCCTGTGTCCGCTACGCCTCCCCTCCCACGGTCACGCAGCCCCTGTGGCTGTCGAAGCTTCGATTTTGATCGATTTTATGTCCGCAAAGTTTCGATTATCAAAATATGACATTCGGGACAGCCCGGGCTATAAACCAGTGAACTGACCTCAGAGTCTCCAGTCTACAGTCTGGACTCTCCAGAAAACCACTCAGATCCTTCACTACTGAATCTTTCAGCTTGTTTCCACTCAGGTCCAGTTCTCTCAGGTGGGAGGGGTTGGACTTCAGAGCTGAGACCAGAGAAGAACAGCTGATCTTTGACAAACTGCAGCTCCTCAATCTGAATAAAGAATAACATTAGTGAGTTGAGGACAAAGCTCCTTGTTGACAGCATTCAGTGTCTCATCATCTGTTCAGAGCTGAAGAAGCTTCAGAAAGAACAAGTTTAGAAAATCAAAGTCCAACAGCTGAAGCAACAGGAAGCAGGTTAAACAGTCAGAGAGAGAAAACAGCTCATTAATATTCATAAGAAGCATTGCTGCTGCTTCACAGTCCACCTACACCACTTCACCTGTCAGCTCCACTTGTGGCTCCTTCGCTGCAAACTCATGTTGTGCTGCCAAATTTATCAGAGATTAACTGATGATGCTCAAGTTTTGAAAGACAAAATTGTTGTGGATCAAAGATCTCAGATCTCCAACAGTAACAGTCAGTGAACTGACCTCAGAGTCTCCAGTCTACAGTCTGGACTCTTCAGGAAACCTCTCAGGTCCTTCACTGCTGAATCCTTCAGGTCGTTGTAGGTCAAGTCCAGTTCTCTCAGGTGGGAGGGGTTGGACTTCAGAGCTGAGACCAGAGAAGAACAGCTGGTCTTTGACAACCTGCAGCGCTCCAATCTGAATAAAGAATGAAGAGAAGTGACAAGAGGACAAAGTTCCTTGTTAATAGTGTTGTTATTATGGTCTATTCTCAACCAAATGGCAAAATACACTGTGCAGCTAATGCCATTTCAGACTGGATGTAAATGTGGCACATAACACATGTTACATAAACATCAGAGATGCCCATCTGTCCAGATAAACAACCAATTCTGATCTGGAGGACCTCAATCCAACCTATGGCCAAAGTCAAAAGGACCAAACAACAGAAAAAGGTGGTGGCATTCTAGCCTGTTCTGTCAGCACCAGCTGGGAGGACTTTTGACTCTGCATCCACAGTTACAGCTAGACGCACCGATCCGATATTCAGATCGAATAATAGCCTAGATATTGACTAAAGAGCTCAATCAGGTATCAGATAATGGGGCTGATCCATGATGAGGCAGGGGGGAGGTTGCTGTTATGTCACCTTTAAAAAAACAAACAAACAAACAAAAAAATTCCGTTCATTCATCTCCGCATGCATGACGCGCCGGTCTGGTTTTTCTTTCTTTCCAATCCACGGTACTGCATCTATGAAGTAATTTGACCCTTGTATTTATTCTACTTATTAGGAAAAAAAAGTGAGAAGTGCAGGAGTGGAGAAGTGGAAGAGCCGTTGCAAGCGCCACATTCAAATGTTTAACGTTAGACCGTTGTTTACGTTCGGCCGTTGTTTACGTTCGGATGCGATCAGGAAATGCTCCGAAGGCAAGACCGTCCCATTTACCAACGGTTGATGCGGCTGTCATAGGAGCCTCCGAAGCCATGGCCTGCGGAGGCCGCGTAGGCTGGGTCCTCCGAAGGCTGCAGCTGCTGAATTGAGACACAACTATAGAGTCAGTTGTAAGGAAGTATTTCACGCTTGTGGAAGTTGTGGATCAAAGATCTCAGATCTACAACAGTAACAGTCAGTGAACTGACCTCAGAGTCTCCAGTCTACAGTCTGTACTCTCCAGAAAACCACTCAGATCCTTCACTCCTGAATTCTGCAGGTTGTTGTTACTCAGGTCCAGGTGTCTCAGGTGGGAGGGGTTGGACTTCAGAGCTGAGACCAGAGAAGAACAGCTGATCTTCGACCAACTGCAACGCTCTAATCTGAATACAGAATAAAAGCAGTGAATTTAGGACAACGTTATGTTGACAGCGTTCAGTGTCTTATCATCTGTTCAGAGCTGAAAAGGCCAAAAAGACACACACATTATCTAGGTCAACAACAATACACAATACTAATAACAACAGTAAAGCAAGATCTGTCTGACTCAGTCTGATTTCTAATTTCAGGGCTCGCCACAGAGGTAAAACAACACGGTCCGTGTACGTTTGATTTTTCCTTTAAACCGAACTATCAGATAACGAAAGAAAGCTGGTAATTTGGTTTTCCGTTTCAAACCAAAAACCAACAAACCAAAATTCAGGCTGTCCAACCCCCGCTGCTAACGTATACAGCAATGCTGTTCTTTATTGCTGCCCCTGTCTCTGGGTGAAAGTATGCCTGAGCAGTAGATGTATGAAAAACTCCAATGATCGTTCTTTTTCGCTCTTTTTTCCCCTACCCGTCCCATTGACTTAGGTCGCGAAAAATTCGTAGACTGTTGAGAAAAGTAATAGTACACCGATCCCAAACAAGACGCACGTTTTGATATATAATATGTAATAGCAAACCAAAAATCGTCCGGAAGATGAAAAATAAAAAGTAGGAAAAAATCCAACCAATAATATAGTGGCCGGGCTTTGCCCTATTTCATAGCTGTAGGAATCAGTGCCCGGTGCGATGGCCTGTGGCCCTAATAAAGATTTTCAATTCAGTTCAGTGAACTGACCTCAGAGTCTCCAGTCTACAGTCTGGACTCTCCAAAAAAACACTCAGATGCTTCACTCCTGAATCCTGCATGTTGTAGTTTCCACTGATCTCCAGGTGTTTCAGGTGGGAGGGGTTGGACTTAAGAGCTGAGCCCAGAGAAGAATAGCCGATTTCTGACAAACCGCAGTTCTCCAATCTGAAAGAACAATAAAAGAAGTGAGTTGAAGATAAATTTCCTTGTTGACATAACATATTATTTCAAACTGATCAACAGTCCTACTGAAAACACAAGAAAACTGGTATTTCAAATGTTGTTCATTCAAATCAAAGTGAATGATTCAAGTTGTGAGTGAAGATCAATCAGGTTCAGTTGTGGATCAAAGATCTCAGATCTACAACAGTAACAGTCAGTGAACTGACCTCAAAGTCTCCAGTCTACAGTCTGGACTCTCCAGAAAACCACTCAGATCCTTCACTACTGAATCCTCCAGCTTGTTGTAGCTCAGGTCCAGTTCTCTCAGGTGGGAGGGGTTGGACTTCAGAGCTGAGACCAGAGAAGAACAGCTGATCTCTGACAAACTGCAGTGCCCTAGTCTGAATAAAGAAAAATAAAAGTTTGGGACAAAGCGTTCAGTGTCTCATCATCTGTTCAGAGCTGAAGAAGCTTCACAACGAACAAGATTAGAAATTTAAGTCCAACAGCTGAAGCAACAGGAAGCAGGTTAAACAGCCACACAGAGAAAAAAAAAAACGCATATTTATAATATGCAATATTTATAAGCTGCTGCTGCTTCAACACAGACCAAGATGGCGCTGCCCCGACTGGCTACTGTCGTGCTCGACGTGCTTGTTTTTTGTCTTTTATGTGTGAATTGCTTTTCCCTGTTTGGGGCAAATAAAGACACTTTGACTTTGAGGAAGAGCTTCTTCCCTGAGGCAGTTTGCTCGCTCTGCCCCTGACCCCTCCTCCCTCTACCGCATACACACACACACTACTCCTTTACTGACAATGCTTAAGACAAGATCAGATAAAATAATTAAATATATAAATTCTCAAATAAAAGCCTAGTCTCAAACAGATGCCTGGACTTGCAGAGTGTAAGACTGAAATGCAAGGTCAGACACCTGAAATTGGAGGCAGCTGGCCAGTGTCTCCAAACTCTTAAAAAAAATACTTGCCTATCCTGAGAGTTTCTTTCTTTCCTGTTTTCTGTTTTCCTTTCTGTCCCATCAGCACCATGTAGGGCTGAACAATTTGATTTATTATGCAATTATTTTTTAAGTTGTTTATCTTCTTCAACAAACACAAGCAACAACGAGTGAGTGAGTGAGTGAGTGAGTGATAAAAACTACATGATCTTTCACCCCATGCATCACCTGATTACCTACCCCCGTGCTTATGAAGAAACCTCTATACCGCCACCCATGGAGACTTGACAAAACCCAAGAGAGACAGACAAATAAACAGATGGCTCCTATAAGCATTCTTCAATCACAGTAGTATATGTTTTGTTTAACTTATAGGCTCGTTACTTGGTGTGTAATAACTAACTATGAGTCATGACAACATAAAAAATACTGACATACCGTACATTCTGAGCCAGCTCAGTCAGTCAACATCACACTGAACTCATCCACAGCCACTTGAAGGTGAAAGGTCAGGTACCCTCTGACCTTTCACCTTCAAGTAAGACAGTGACTCATTTGGTCACTGTCTCAATCCCACAAACATTCAAACCAGTGACAAACTGAACTTCATATATTTTAACTGAATATAAATAAAAGTTCAACAGGTCCAGTCAGCAAACACACCTCAGAGTCTCCAGTCTGCAGTTTGGACTCTCCAGTCCAGCACACAAAACCTCAACTGCTGAATCCTGCAGGGTCCACCTGCTTTGCAGGTCCAGTTCTATCAGGTGGGAGGGGTTGGACTTCAGAGCTGATGCCACAATTTCACAGTGAATCTCTGAGAGTCCACAATCAACAAGTCTGAAAAGACACAAAACATAAAATCTGTCAGTCTGTCCAATTTAAATCATCTTTAAATTGTTATAAAAATACAGTTGACGCATCTGATGAGAGGATGTGACAATTTGATGAACATCTGGGTCCAGTTGGTCATAGATAATCTGACTGAATTTTGGATAATGGATTTACAGAGCTGTGCACCAAGGATGTGCACAAAAAAACGAGCATGTCACGCTGATTTGACCTCTGTAAATTAAATTAAATGTAGACCGGTCGGTTCATTGTAAACCATTTATTTATTGGTCTAAATGTAGTATTATTGTACACACAGAGCCCTGAGGGAGTGCAGCTCTTTTGTCCAGTTCACACATGAAGCTTCACTTTTCATTCAAACAAACTAATCAACAATTAGAGCCCCAGTTGGTAAGTTGATGAGAGTGAAAGTAAACTCCACGAATTTCAATACAACAGTCCCCCCCCCAATCTCAGATCAACTGCCTCCATGAAATAAAATCCTGGATGTCTACTCCAACTCAACAGCCAGAAAACGGAAGTCATTGCCATCGCCCTAAACTCCCTGCTTCACAAGGTTGCGGATCTCGTCCTCTCAGTGGATGTCCACAGATGTCCGCAACCTCGGTGTCATCCTGGACTCAACCTTTCATTTGATTCACACATTAAATCTGTCACCAAATCTGCCTTCTTCCATCTCAGAAACATCTCCAGACTCCAGCCATCACTCTCAGATTCTGTTGCTGAAACCCATACACGCCTTCATCACCTCACGTCTTGACTACTGCAACGCCATCCTCCATGGGGTCACCAATAAAACTCTGGACAGGCTACAGCATGTACTAACCTGCACCAAACCCTGGCAGCACATCATCCCCACCCTCAAACAGCTGCACTGGCTCCCCGTCAAATATTAAATCACCTTCAAACTCCTCATCCTCACCTACAAATCCCTGCATGCACTGGCCCTAAGTATTTAACCAACCTCCTCCATATCCACCATCCCTCACGGAACCTGCGGTCTGCCAACCTCCATAGCAACCGGAGACTCCAAAACGATCACACCTCTCTCTCACCATGGCTGTGTTTGAAATCACCCCCTATCCCAGATGTAGTGCACTATATAGTGTGTTTGCCATTTTGTAGTGTTCCTCCTCTCCACTATGTTAATCACTGCGCCACGCACCACCCCTGTTAGTTACGATTTCTTTAGGGTATTTACCAATAAACTCCTCAGACGTATTTGCCTTCGCTCCGTTTGCCCGAGGAACCTGGGTTGGGCAGCAGCATCCTACCAATAACAGGCAGCATTAGATCAATCTAATATAGAAATTGTAGCAGAATATGTAGTAAATACGATCTTACTTACAATACTACACTTACACTTAAGTTTTACTTTAACTTTCACAAGTCATGACAAGTAAGGAGCAGGCAATGCTGCACCTTTCCGTATGTGTGTTTACTGTGAAATGATCCACTGGTAACAGAAACTTAGTTTGAACATCTTCTGTTAATTTCCATGCAGCGGGAGATCAGAATGCCGCCAAACTCAACCAAAATTGAAAGTTCTTAAGTGCTGCTTTAATACCTGCCGAGTCTAATAATGAAGTCTTGATTGATTGTTTGATTGATTGATCGATCTCCTAAAAAGAATAAATAAGGCATAACTCATCAATTTGCATCAGGCATCGACATCTTCAATTTAAAGTACAACACAGTCCCCACCTATAAAATAGCAGGCTTGCCAAACTGTTTTCAGGAACCAGTGAAAATGGCCCTAGGTGTAAATATGACCCAGGCACTGTTAGCCATTATGTTTTGGGCCTGCCCAGGTTGAAAGACTTCACCATCACTGCGTTGTGGGAAATAAACCAAGTTCAACCGAACCCTGTCGCGGCCTTATTTGGTTTGGATTGCATGATTTCAGCCACCCATGCCACAGCAGTGCCTTTTGCAACAATTCTGGTACGGCGGACTATCCTGCTTAGATGGAAAAAGACAGTACTCCCTTCCCATAGGCGTTGGGTGATGGACATGGTGGCTCATCTCAGGGGAGGAACAACTATGATAAAATTTCATAAAGCTTTGCCATTTCTACTGTATGTTGCAAAAACTCCCTGTTGGGTAAATAATTAAAATGTCCCTGTGATTTTTAATTCATGTAACTATTTTGCATTATTTATGCAGCTATTAAGATTTATATGTGCAAAGCATTGAAGTTATTGAATGTTTTCATATTGTGTGTGTAAAATCATTCAAATAGATATTGATCATGTCTGGACTCACCGAGCCTTCCTGCAGTTCCTCACAGCTGGGATCAGTCTCTGTCGTCCTTGATCTGATGTCTTGTACTTCTCCAGGTCCAACTCATCCAGAACCTGCTCTGACATCTGCAGCATGTAGGCCAGAGCTGAACAGTCAATCTCAGAGAGTTTCTTCTCTGATCTTTTCTTCGACTCCAGGAACTGTTGGATGTCCTCATGAACTGACTGGTCCTTCATCTCTGTCAGACAGTGGAAGATGTTGATGCTTCTGTCAGGAGAGATGTTATCACTCTTCATTTTCTTCAGGTTGTTGATGGCTCTCTGGAAGGTTTCTGGACTGATTTCTGTCTGACCCAGCAGACCTCCTAACAGCTTTTGGTTGGACTCCAGAAAGAGGCCATGAAGGAAGCGAACAAACAGGTCCAGGTGACCGTTTCTACTGCTGAAGGATTTCTCCAAGACTTTCTTCAGGAAGTCATTCAGGGATAAATCCAGGAAGTCCACCATGATCTCTGTGCTTTTGATGGTGAAACAGTGGAACATGTAGACTGCAGCCAGAAACTCCTGAACACTCAGATGAACAAAGCAGTAGACTGTTTTCTGGAAGATCACACTCTCTCTTTTGAAGATCTCAGTACAGAATCCTGAGTTCACCAAGGCCTCTGTGACATCCAGACCACACTGCTCCAGGTCTTCTTGGTAGAACATGATGTTTCCTTCCTGCAGCTGTTCAAACGCCAGCCTCCCCAGCTTCAGAAGAACTTCCCTGTCGGCCTCCGTCAACTCCTGTGGACTCGTCTCATGGCCTTCATTGTACTTGTTCTTCTTCCTCTTGGTCTGGACCAGCAGGAAGTGTGAGAACAGGTCCGTCGTGGTCTTGGGCAGCTCTCCTCTCTGGTCTGTGGTCAACATGTGCTCCAGAACTGTAGCACTGATCCAGCAGAAGATTGGGACTTGACACATGATGTGGAGGGTCCTGGACGTCTGGATGTGTGAGATGATTCTTCTGGACAGATCTTCATCACTGGACCTCCTCCTGAAGTACTCCTCCATCTGGGCGTCAGTGAAGCCTTGGACCTCTGTTACCCTGTCAACACATGAAGGAGGGATCTGATTGGCTGCTGCAGGTCTGGAGGTGATCCAGACCAGAGCCGAGGGAAGCAGATTCCCCTGGATGAGGTTTGTCAGCAGCACGTTGACTGATGACGTCTGTGTGACATCAGACACAACCTCCCTGTTGTTGAAGTCCAGTGACAGTCGGCTTTCATCCAGGCCGTCAAAGATGAAGAGAAGTTTACAGACAGCCAGCTGCTCTGCTGTCACCTTCTGTAATGTTGGATGGAAAACATGGAGCAGCCTGAGGAGACTTAACCGCTGATCTCTGATCAGGTTCAGCTCCCTGAACGAAAGCAGAACCAGCAGACTGACATCCTGGTTCTCCAAGCCCTCGGCCCAGTCCAGAGTGAACTTCTGCACCGAGAAGGTTTTTCCAACGCCAGCGACACCGTTGGTCAGAACCACTCTGATGGGTCTCTGTTGGACAGGTGAGACCGTAGAGACGTCCTCTCTCTGTTGGACAGGTGAGACCGTAGAGACGTCCTCTCTCTGGTGGACAGGTGAGACCGTAGAGACGTCCTCTCTCTGTTGGACAGGTGAGACCGTAGAGACGTCCTCTCTCTGTTGGACTGGTGAGACCGTAGAGACGTCCTCTCTCTGTTGGACAGGTGAGACCGTAGAGACGTCCTCTCTCTGTTGGACTGGTGAGACCGTAGAGATGTCCTCTCTCTGTTGGACAGGTGAGACCGTAGAGACGTCCTCTCTCTGTTGGACGGGTGAGACCGTAGAGACGTCCTCTCTCTGTAGGACAGGTAAGTCTTTAAAGATGTCGTTGCACCTGATTGTAGCGTCCTGGAGGATCTTATTCTTCTTGGACGTTGTCTCCAGCTGTCTCACCTCATGTTGGGTATTAACCTCTTCACTCTGTCCCTCTGTGATGTAGAGCTCAGTGTAGATCCTGTTGAGGAGGGTTCCATTTCCTGTTCCACTTCCTGTTCTCTCAGTTCCTTCAGTCACTCGTTCACATCTGCTCCTCAGACTGATCTTATGTTGATCTAAAACCTCCTGCAGACCACCATCTGCTGAGAGACAAGAGACAGAGTCAGACTGAAGACAGAGAGTCACACCTTGGTCGCACTGCGCGTGCCTTCTGGGGCACTTGGGTGGTCGCACTGGGAGTGTACTTGTCATGTTTTATGTGAATTTGCCTGTATTTGTGTTGTTTTTCTCAGTGTTTTGGGAATAGCTCATTACCTTGTATTTAAGTTAAGCTTTTATTTTGAAAGGCCAGTTTTGGTCACATGACTGTTCAGAGTTTGAGCGGGAAAATGCATAGCCTCTAGCTACTACATGCGGTCTGCTTGCAGCTTCAGCTGTTATCTTTTTCCTCCCGCTGCTTGTGTCTAGGAAATTATTGCTTGTAAGTATTGTCCACCATTCTTAGTTAATTATGACCTTACACGGATTCCAATAGTGTATTGCTAATATTGAAATATTATAAAAATGTTTATTTTATTCACATGAGCTAATGCTGTGCTAACGTTATGTTAATGCTAAGCTAACAACTAACCTACAGCTAGCTCTATCATTTATGTGAATGTATTATGTTGGCTTTGTAACAATCAGGCATGAAAACGGGTCATGGGTGAAAAAGGTGAGAAGGATGTGACCCTTCTAGGGGGGTCCGGGGGCATGGCCCCCCGGAAGAAAATTTTGAATATTTCATATTTGAAAGCATCAATCTGATGCATTTTGAGAAGAAATTCAAGCAGAACTACAAGACAGTATGAGTTCATAATAAAGTATGGTCACATTATGCTATGTAACGTTATTAGTGCTGTCACCATATCAACATTTTCGTACTGGTATCGGTACCAAAATGTTTTTTGATCATTTTCCAAATACAAAGAGAACACTAAAAATGTAGTTATTGACTTACCTTTAATAGAAGATCTTAGAACTATTATGCATCAGTAAATAATCAATCACTGCTGCTGCAGGATTAAAATTTATATTTCTATCAATATTAATCTGAACTCTTCCTAAATTATAACATTAGTGGTCTGTTTATGAATATCAACTTGTTTTCTTTGCATTATTTGAGGTCTGAAAACACTGCATCTTTGTTATTTTGACCAGTTGTAACTTTTGGAAGAACTTCATCAGTAGCCTAGTTTATAGCATGAAACACAAACGTTCATTTTACCCAAACACACACCTGTTGTTTCCCATATGTAGATGTGGTGCAGCGCCACAGAATCAAGACCAAGCCACAAATTGACTCTGCTTTTTTTTTTTTCTTCATCAACGCAATATCGTTACGTTAATTAATCTCCACATAGCGCTCTTTCTCTTTTCACTCACTCACACACACAGAGATAATCGCGCATGCATGCTAGTGGTGCTAAAAACAAAACTTATCAACCAGCAGTGTTTGCATCAACGAGTCTGTGGCGGCCTGTAGTTCACCTCTGGTTCTGGGTCTTTGTCCACACTGGGGACAGGAGGGGGGTCCTGAAGAACCAGACTGGTCCCAGTCTGAGGTGAAGCACTGTCTGCAGAACCAGTGTCCACAGCTGGAGGAGACTGGATCCTTCAGGACGTCCTGACAGAAACCACAGCAGGACAGCTGCTGGTCCACAGAGACACCAGTCCTCTTCCTCCTGTCAAGACAGTTCTGGATCAACAACATGTCACAGTCACAGCTCGATATATGTGCTCTGATTGGCTGTCCACTTTTAGAAGGCGTAACCAGTGAGGCAGAAAGAGAAGTAGAGGAAGACGAGTAGAGAGAGAAAAGCTGAAAAATCTTGAGTCGAAAACAAACTCCCTGTCAGTTTGACTCTCCTCAGTTTGAGCATCATCATTTTAAAAACGTATGTACTGCAGCAGCTCAACACACTAAACTCTGACACAGAGACAGTTTGGAGGTTTAAGGTTTGTAGCAGCTCTTACTGCGACTCTGAGGGTCCAGGCCCTGAACTGAAGTTTAGAGGAAGACGTTTGGACCGGTCACTCTTCATAGACAGACAGATGGATCCTGGAGAATCTGCTCTGTGTCTGTGCTTCTGACTTCTGCAAACACAAAAAAAACATGTTTATCAAATCAGAATCAAAACAATGAACATTTTCTGTTTATTTTGTTGCTGTGAACTGAATCTTGAAGTCCTCACTTTTTCATACAGTATAAATAATGTTTCACATTGTTGTTATTGTGTTCTCGGATCTGTTCAGTGAATGTTATCATGTTCACTGACCTGATTTATGACTTGTAACTAAAACAAAGCCTGTTTGTCGTAGTAACACTTTACTTAATCATGACCTAATATTTCTTAATTTTCCGTAGATATTACATGTCATTATTTTAATGTCTGTATTTACATTCTACCATGTAAATATAGGAATTTTCACGCAACTTCTGTTGTGTAAAGTTGGGCATTTTAAAATAAACACAAGCAAAGGGAAAAAACAACTACAGTGTGTTAATCCGTCACTAAGCTCCTCTCCACTGTCTGTTGCTCTGAGCTCATTGGTTCCTATTGAAGATTTGCGAAAACTAATGTTAATATACTGTTCCAGAGATGTCGACTGTAGCAGTAAGCACTAAACTCTGACACAGAGACAGTTTGGTGGTTCACAGGTTTGTAGAAGCTCACGTACTGTGACTCTGGGGGTCCAGGTCCAGAACTGAACTCTGGAGGAAGCTCTTTGGACCAGTCACTCTTCATAGACAGACAGATGGATCCTGCTTCATCCTCTTCTTCCTCCACTTTAGCACTCATATTCAGGACTTCAGTCAGTCTGAGAGAAAACACACACACACACTTGTTAATACAACTGCCCCTCCCCCACCCCCTTCCTTCACAAAAAAAGATTATGCATTTTCAAACTTAAGTATTCCGACACACACTGACTGAAGTTCACTGTGACTCTTCTTTAATTCCTCCACAGTCCACATCGACAAACTGACTCACACAATCACCCATTTGATAACTATAATAATTACGTTGTATTGACACTCACCTGCCTCAGACTTTGTGCTCCGACTGCTTTAAAATGGTGCCTGAACCGACTGAACACTTTCACTTTCTGTGGCTCCTCCCTCCTCTCTGCATTTACATGAGCAACACACACTTACATGAACGTAAGTTTGTGTTGCTCATGTTACAAGTTTTTTTTAAATCAGTCATTATTTTAAATGACAACTAATGTGCAGACAAGTCAATCAAATTTATACTTCACCCAAACATTACATCAACAATGTTGACAATTATAGTGATAAGAGAGAAGGGTAGTCACTTGATTCAGGTAGAATGGCGCCATCTCCTGGGCAGCTCTTGGTATTACAGCTGTATGGACAGATGAAATCTAACATTGGTCAGGTAGAAGTAAAGGATAATAGAGAGCCTAAGCGGAAGCAGGAAGTAGCGCGGCCATGGGACCTCAACTCTGAAAAACGGTCCATTCAAATGAACGAGAGTGAGATTTTTATTTCGTCATCTGATTGAATTGCGCCATGAGAAAAAAATATGACCTCTACCAGTTTAAATCATCACGTTTCATCCGAAAAAATCAGCAGTTTATCGTAAAACGGCAACAGAAGAATGTATTTTGTGTGAGGGCTGCTCTACGGACTACAGATCTGGTGTCCCACAAAAAATACGTCACCAACTGACACGGTAAACGGCGGCATTTGGTGTGTGGCGTCACCTACGCGACTTGTAGTCTTTCTGGTTACAGATTCTTCAGAATTTTATTCTACAATAGTTTTACGATAAACTGCGGATTTTTTCGGATGAAACGTGATGATTTAAACAGGTAGAGGTCATATTTTTTTCTCGTGGCGCAATTCAATCAGATTACGAAATAAAAATCTCACTCTCGTTCATTTGAATGGACTGTTTTTTAGAGTTGAGGTCCCATGGTGACCGTTACTTCCTGCTTCCGCTTAGGCTCTCTATGGAGGTGGGTTAGTGTGTGGGTGTGATCCTACGGAAACATAAATAAACACATTATCAAACATTAAACACAGCTACAGGAATAGCATCCTAAACCTATAATCACTGTAGATCAAGACCTGATGGAATAAATAATTGTGATGTGAACAGAGCCCTCTAACGGCCAAATATCATAAATACTGTAGTCCCTTTGTAACACACAACCTTGTGGGAAAGGTACAGTTAAGAAAATTGTAACTTACGCTGACAGCAGTAACAGACGGAGGGGGGAGTTGTCCACACACAGACACACGGAGCAACAGCTAAGCGCTAGCAGGCGAGCTAACAGTAGCCCAACGGCGGTAACGGCTACGAACGTTAGCCGGCGAGCTAACGGTGCCAACAGCACGGTTACAAACGTTAGCCGGTGTAGTTAATAACAGAGCGGTAGATTAAATATAATTGGGATATTATAATAATATTATAATCTACTGCTCTGGTTAATAAGAGCCAACAGCGGTAACGGCTACGAACGTTAGCCGGCGAGCTAACGGTAGTTAAGAGCCAACAGCTTTAACGGTTAGTAACGGCTAAAAACAACAGCCGTTACCACATCTACAGCATCATCTTTCTGTTGCTTTTTTTTCCAGCAAATACTCACTGACAGCTCGTTTGCCTTCAGTAGACTCCGTTTTCACTGAATTTATCTCTTTTTCTTCCTTTCTTTCTCACTTGGCTCACTTTTCAAAATTCGGGCTCCAAGTTTATGATCTCTCTCTGCGTAGACAGCACAGACCGGTGGGCGGAGCTAAACTGTTTTACAGTTCTCTGATTGGCCGATCTGACCTGAGGTGATGTGATTTTGTCAAAACGTTTTCTAAAATGTAAATTTGTCTCAAGCTTTGTAAAAGTGTTTTGGATTTTGTAATGTTGGTTTGCACTAGGCACTCTAGTTTGCACCTCCCGGCCACTGTACCATCCCCTCTTTGTCTTTTTCTCTCATAAAATAAAATGAAGTGAAATGATGAAATGAGTATTCTGTAGACTTGAGTGTCCTTCTCGCTCTGGTGTAGACTGTAATAGTTAATCCTGGTTTGTTGTAAACCTACCTAATAAAAGTAGATTAGAACATGACAAAAAGAACATGGTAAAATAAAATAAAATAAAATAAAATAAAATAAATGTTTTAAACATTTTTTTTCATATGTGAAAACCACTGTGAAAATAAAAATACAGTGGGGACGGAAAGTATTCAGACCCCTTTAAATTTTTCACTCTTTGTTTCATTGCAGCCATTTGCTAAAATCAAAAAAGTTCATTTTATTTCTCATTAATGTACACTCAGCACCCCATCGTGACAGAAAAAAACAGAAATGTAGAAATTTTTGCAAATATATTAAAAAAAGCAAAACTGAAATATCACATGGTCATAAGTATTCAGACCCTTTGCTGAGACACTCATATTTAATTCAAATGCTGTCCATTTCTTCTGATTCTCCTTGAGATGGTTCTACTCCTTCATTGGAGTACATCTGTGATTAAATAAACTGATGACTTGATTAGGGAAGGCACACATAAGACCTTACAGCTCACAGTGCATGCCAGAGAAAATGAGAATCATGAGGTCGAAGGAACTGCCCAAGGAGCTCAGAGACAGAGTTGTGGCAATAACAAGGCACAGATCTGGACCAGGTTACAAAAGAATTTCTGCAGCATTCGAGGTTCCTTAGAGCACAGTGGCCTCCATAATCCTTACATAGAAGAAGTTTGGGACGACCAGAACTCTTCTAGACCTGGCCGTCCAGCCAAACTGAGCAATCGTGGGAGAAGAGCCTTGGTGAGAGAGGTAAAGAAGAACCCAAAGATCACTGTAGCAGAGCTCCAGGGATGCAGTGGGGAGATGGGAGGAAGTTACAGTTCTTGATTTATGTCATAAACGCCTCCAAAAAAGAAAAAGCCGAGACCTCATTCTTTGGTATTTTTGCTTAAAACCCCCTGGAAACAAATCATTTGTAAAATTTTGTTGCTGATTAATTTCACATTTATTTCCTTCTGGTTGGTTTCTGGGTAATAATCACTCCTAGCAACCCTGCACATCAAAAAAAACACTTTAAATAAACTTTTAATTTGGTCAAGAAAATAATTTGTATCAAAAAAAAAAAACTATGAACCTGTGATGTTGAGATCGTCATAAATCGCTTCATCCTCGTGATCAATGAATAAAAATGAAGACTTAGTGAAGAAATAAGTGAGTTAGAGAAGATCAGTGTCTTTGTGCTGTGGCTTCAGGTTCAGTAGTAACAGTCTGATGTACAGGGTGTTTGTGCAGAGTGCATGTGTGGTGTGTTCACTTACTAGAAAACACAGACAGAAGAGGACCAGCGATGATACACAAAAATAAAATAAAAATATATAGATATTGTTGAATATCTCAAAAGAAAAAGACAATGAAAAGCCAAACACGCTGCACTCTGATCAGTTTTAGTCTGAAGGTGTTTGTGTGTTTACAGGTCGTCAGAGTGAGGCGCTCTCTTCTTCTTTTTGTATCATACTGTACATGGGGACAAAAGATGCTCTGATGCATGAATTTATTTTTCAAGCAAAATTTGTCTGAGCAGATTTTATGGTGTGAATGACGTTCACAGGTTGATTTTTATACTGAGTTCACTCTGTGTGTGTATGAGTGTGTTATAGCCTGATTAAACAGATTAAATGAGAATTCATTTAAAAATCTGTCTGGTGTCTTTTTTTTTTCGTTCAAGATCTTCATTAATTTGAATTTAATTATTTAAGTCAAATTTGTCCAAATGGAGATGAAACAGGAATGTTTTCAGTGGGCTACATACAAATATAAATACAGTACACACGTAGCCCTTGATAAAACTATTCATTTATTTGGATAACAATATAGGCTATAAACAGATTCTATTTTTTTAAAAGTTAATTATGTGTTCAAGTAATACAAAACACTTAAAAATGTATAATTTCATTAAAATTTCATATAAAGAGTGAAGTTCATGCTGTAAGCTAGTGCTTGAGAGATACGAGTCACTGTGTGTTATTAGTGACGGGAATAACGGCGTTACTAATGGCGCTGACTCAAGACATCCCATCAGAAAATAATACACCCGCATGATTTAACTGGGATGGGTTACATGTTTTTGAAAACAAAATAAAAACAAACGGACAAACAGTTTATAGGTTGAAAAAGAGGCTAAAATACTAAACATTTGTATTTGACATCGTTCACATAATTATTGATAATTCTAAACAGTCGTAACGGTTTATCTGTCATCTATGAGAGATCCAGTGTTTCCCACAGGATTTCAGGAGACTGTGGCGCTACCGACCGGGGAGGGGGGAGGGGGGGGGGGGTTCAATCAAAATTCCGCCTCAAAATTTACAATGCAGAACAAACCCTGTATGTACAGGCAGAGATCAGAGATGGTGTTTTAAATAACCATGCTAGCGTTTCATCAGAATCCGTGTATCATTCGTTCTTTCCATTTTCGATTGGAAATCAAAAATCAAAAAAGGAAAAAGTGACAGGTTATTTTGTTTTTCGTTTTTTAATCGAACACGAAATATGAAAAAATGTATGTTTTTTCATATTTCAATTTTAGGCTCAGATCAAAAATACGAAATGGAAAAACGGGCAACAGGACAGAATTTGATTTTAATATTCAATTGGGTCGGGTTTACGTCACCCGGAAGTTTGGCGATATCAAAGAGACACAAGATCATTCATAGTTTTCATAGACGTGATCTGTGGAGCTGGAGGGTACATCAGCTCAGCGACAAGACTGGACACTGCAGAGCATCAACCACCAAGACTAGTCCACACGAGCCCGGGTATTTTTGAAACCGGAGTTTTGCTCCGCGTCCACACGAGTGGTGTAATTAAAATACTCCGTACACGCAACCGTGGAAACCGCTACCAAATGACGCTATGCACACGTGGAGGGCTGTTTTGACCAATCAAAATACAGTGGAAACCGCTTATGGATCAAAAGGCATGGGACGGAATCATTTATAGTGTTCATTTTTGGTCATTTTGTGGATGAAAACATGCGCAACAACAATAAAGTGTTCCTTTGACATGCACGGCTGCAGCAGTCTGCACACATCGTCACCTGGCTTACTGACCACGGTGCGGCGCAACTCATTATCACTGGCTGTTGTGTTGTCTGTCAAAACACGGATGAATGAAACATATCCACTTCATATCAACCGCGGACGTCACGAATAGATTTTCGGCTTTTTGGCTCATTCCGTTCATCTCCGCATCGGCTATCACTGCATGACAGCAGTGCGACCCCCTCCCGTCGGACCCGGTGACATAGGCTACTGCCTGTTCATTCATGAAATTCATCCCGAAGCTGCGGCGCTACTGTAGTAGTTTTAAAAACACACCGGCAGCGGCTGTAAACAACCTCTGCAGGCAGTGTTTACATCAGCACGTGCGCAACTATGACGTAAACGAGAACAACAATCACGGTTGCAGTGTCCACACGCACCCGGTGAAACCAACCGGGTCCGAAAACCCCACCCTGGACCCCGGTTTCAAAAAACCACGGTTTCAGGATTCCAAAAGCGCGGTTGCGTGTGGACAGAGCATACAACCGGGATCATACATTCACGGTTTCAAAAATACCTGGGCTCGTGTGGACTAGGCCATCTCACTGGTCATTTAATTAGACCCCCCCCCCCCCCCGCTACCGTTCTCAAATAGACGCTGGGACTCAGGTCTCCTAGTGGGCCGGGTCTGGCTCCAAGTTTGAGCAAATAAATGAGCGGAGATCCGACCAGGAGCCTGGACCCGATGTGGCCGGACTCACGAGCATTCATTCTTTATTAATTCTAAAAATAAAAAATAAAAAAAAGCCCGTAGTTGTTCATTGAGACGTAAAGTGTGGCCAGCTGGTGATCTATGCGGATCGAGAGTGAGCGAGTGAGCAAGCGAGAGAGAAACAGCGCTGGTGCACCAGATGCAGGTTGACCAACACACACCCTGCCTTCACCTCCTAAATGACACCTGTAGCCTAAGCTTTTATCTTGGCTTTTAGTGGGCGAGGTGAGGGATTCTCCAGGCAGGAACTGTTTCAGTGACTGAAATAGGCTACTGGCGGGAAAAAAAACCAGCGACGAGAGCTGGATGTGATCGCTCAAAACTTGACACTGTGTCTTATGACAAGTCTTGGTGGTTGATGCTCTGTGCAGTGTCCAGTCTTGTCGCTGAGCTGATGTACCCTCCAGCTCCGCAGATCACGTCTATGAAAACTATGAATGATCTTTGTAACTGTGTCTCTTTGATATCGCCAAACTTCCGGGTGACGTAAACCCGACCCAATTAAATATTAAAATCAAATTCTGTCCTGTTGCCCGTTTTTCCATTTCGTATTTTTGATCCGAGCCTAAAATTGAAATATGAAAAAACAGAATTTTTTTCATATTTCGTGTTTGATTAAAAAACAAAAAACAAAATAATCTGTCACTTTTTCCTTTTTTGCTTTTTGATTTCCAATCGAAAATGGAAAGAACGAATGATTCATCAGCTCTCATCTGCCAGTCAGCCTCTCAAACTGCCGCCTCTCTTGCGTGTGTCCACAATTTTTTTTTTCTGTGACAGACTGTGGCGGGCCCAAACGAGACTGTGGCGGGCCGCCACAGTCTCGTCAATTATTGGGAAACACTGAGATCGATTGCTGTTTAGTTGACGGGAACTCGTTCATTAGAGTCGAGATGTTGCTGAGGCATCACCATGGCAACATAGTGTGATTATATTTCTCCCCATTCTACAGCCATGATGTTTTAGGATGTCAACATGTTTGACTTGCTAAGAGTGCAGCCGCCATTTTGTGTCAAGTGTAAGTTAATTGGCGCAAGTTGTATTTGTGTTAATTATGGTGTTCAATGCTCAACAACCGACATTAGTCATTGCATCAAGAGTTCAGAGGATTCACTGAAGGTTCAAAGTCCCAGTCTGTCAGGTCACAATCTCACACACACACACACACACACACACACACACACACACAACTCTTCACCAGATCCTTCAGATCCTTCACTCCTGAATCCTGCAGGTAGTTTCCACTCAGGTCCAGGAGTCTCAGGTGGAAGGGGTCGTGGACTTCCGAGTTGAGACCAGAGAAGAATGAAGGATCTCTGACAACCTGCAGTTCTCCAATCTGAATAAAGAATAACATCAGTGAGTTGAGGACAAAGCTCCTTGTTGACAGCGTTCAGTGTCTCATCATCTGTTCAAGTTTAGAAAATCAAAGTCCAACAGCTGAAGCAACAGGAAGCAGGTTAAACCGTCAGAGAGAGAAAACAGCTCATTAACAGTGTTTCCCATTAGTTAACGAGACGATGGCGGCAGACAGTGCTTAACTGATCTGTGTGTGGTCTGTGCCCAGATTGCCTTGATTTGGACACAAATATGGCGGCGCAGAAACACAGTGATGTCATATGAATCTAATGAATAGATAGCATGCTCAGCTCAGTACAGCAAAATCTGAATTTTATATATGAAGCCAGGAGTAGTACGTCTGCTTCACCTTGAACTGAGCTGCTGTCCAAACAGTTGTGCATCCCATTCCTGACCTGTCACTGGACGTCCCACACTACTCTCCACTCACTCTCTCTCTCCACTCTCCTCTTCTTCTGAATCTCCCTGCTGTAAGTGGGCTGATGCCAGGGTCCCCGCCTGTTGCTCTGGCCACTGTTTCCCAGTTTCAAATAAATTACTTCCACCACGAATACACACACACACACACACACAAGCAGGCAGAGAGGGGGGGAGAGAGAAAGAGAGAGAGAATGGCGAGTGCAGCAGTGCGTGCGCGGTAAAAGCGAAACTATATAAGGTACGGCCTGATTCGTGCATCAACTTCAACAGATCTCTGACTCTTTCAAAAGACGTTAAATCTTAATAAACAACATGGAATTATGGGGATTTGTTCTGTAAATTAATATATACATAATATTATTTTATTTTAAACATTTTAAAACGTTTTCTTTTTAAGGACGAGACACTACAGGTGAATAGGGTAAAAAAAAATTAACTAACAGCTATTGCCATGAAACTTTCTATGTTTATTACTTACATTGAGACAATTATTTTTTGTATTACATGTTTTCTTAAATATTATGTTTAAATATGGAAATGAGACATTATCTAATTAAATATGCGTGAATTTGTGTACATTTCCAGACCAAAAATCTGAAGATTGGATAAAACCACTTTCAAAATTCTTGTTTTATTTTGTTGACATATTAAAGTCAAAACTTTTTACAGAGGGGATTTTGGATATCTCCTTTTATCACTCTGTAAATGAGAAAATACTGTCACCAGCCCTAAAAAATCAAATTTTGCCCTGTTTTTAGGTATTAATTGTTGTATAAATCAGGCTGTGAATGATATATCAACAAACCCCTTTGTAAAAATCTTCAGAATATAGGCAGGAATATAACTGGAAAGTTTGGTGTCTGTAAGTGCTGCTGAACTGGAGATTTTGGGTCCAGAGTATAAGAAAAAGCTCATTTTGAGAAAACAGCCTACCAGAACGATTCTATTGCAAAAATTCCACAAATTGGCTCTGTGCACAGCTCTACTTCCTGCACTTACGGCAGCTCCTTTATCCCTGTCTTATATTATTGGACAAACTGATTAATCCAGGTGTGTCTGACCATTGTGACTACTAAGACAAACTTAGATTAATCAGTTTGTCAGTAAATAAAAGAGCTTCCTGTGGAGCTGTGCCTAGAGCCCATTGTTAGTGGAAACAGGCTGTCTGGCCACTGTGGGTTCCAGGTGTGGGCCGGTAGGTCAGAGAAAAGAACATGAAAGAACAAACAAATAAGAAAAACACTTTAGGGGTAGTTGGGCTCATATGTAAGGACAACCAATGTTTTCAGTTTCCCTAATTTCTCTAATAGTGTCATCTCTGGCCCATGTCAGTGTCAGAGTGTCACATCCGTTTCACCTCTGTCACTGAGGAGTAAACTACTGCACAACACGTGATTCTGAGGATCGTTGTTAATTTTAAACCCTGTACCAGCGCAATTTGGACGTATTAATCTCCAATCAGTTCATTCAGACGTCCATGTGTGTAAAAAAAAAAAAAAGCCACCGCTGTGTATCGCGCCGGTCTCCGCCGACGGCATCCAAACACTTGTTTTTTACGGGAGACAGCTTCCGCGATGACGCACTTTGTAAAGGGATCTTATCGCTCGGTGAGTTTCTGTGCTGTGTCTTTTGTTGTCTAGCAAGTGAGAGTTGCTGTTTTTATTTTATGTGAGGATTTGAATCGATTTCCTTTCCCCATTTTTAAAAGTCCCTCCGTGCTGTTCAGAGCGCCGTCACGTGATGCTGTCAGAAAACGACATCAGCCAATGATACTCTCCTTTGTAAATGGGAGGAAATGACCATTTTTGGAGCCGACAAATTAGTGCAGGAGAGAGAGAGCTTCACAGCGATACGTAAAAATTGATTAGTGCATGAAAAAACGATGTTTTTGCCTGCCGTGTCTCGCCTTAAATGAGAGGTGCCGGATCTGTCCAAATAGGTAGGCTACCGGAACGCAGGAAGGCCAAAATTAAAAGGTGTCGGATCTTGTTCCGGGAGGATTTGGCTCAAATTAACCCCTGGATGGCGGCCCCCACACAACAGGTGGATTCATGAAGTTTTGGCTTTTTACTCAAGAAAAGTTTGATTCCACTAAACTCACAGTAACTATGAGTGTAGTTCACATCACCTCAGGTAAACTTCAGGTTATCTCCTGCTTTAATACTCTGCTGCGTGTGTGTCAGCAGTGTGAGCACGCACACACACACACACACTTTAAGCTGACGGTGAATTTGATGGTTTCAGTGGAAATCTGTAGTTCACAGTTCAAGAAGATTTAGCTTGAATTAAACACTGTCTAAATTTCAATAATCTACATTTGTGTTGATTCTACATTAAAGGTTGACTATGTAGGATTTCCAGAACAATAACAGAACGTTAGACCGTTGCTAGGTAAAACGGGCCGTTGCTAGGGACTCCGTTCTGATCAGAGGACACAGAGGAGGAGAACGATGCAGGATTTACCTTATGTTTATTTTTTACCGTCATTAACAGCATAATAAATGACTTGTAGCTTGTTACAGGGAGAGTGGAGGCTCTCTGCCTTCCACACCGCTGCTGGAAACCAAACCTGCGCTCAGAGCCTCCGCTGTCACTGCTCTCGTCAAGTTGAAAAAAAAAAAAGAAGCTCCGAGGCACCGGGAGTCGGCGACAGTAAACGTGTTTATGACTGATAAGACTACACAAATATACCCATCCTAACATGTAAATGATAAACCATTGATCCACCGATTGATTATTGAAAAGGCTTCGTTGAAAACAGACGCATACGACCGGGAGGAGGCAGGAAAACAGCTGATTAGTGATCCACGTGTCGGCTACAGGCAGGTACGAATGTAAACACAACGTTGACAAAAAGTTATTGTCGAGCCCGTCAAAAAATGTTAAAAATATTAATTCAGACTAAAAAAAAAATTTTTGTGGAGAAGGAATACTTTCATTCTGTTCACCTCAAAACGCACTGTGGATGTATAATTTTTAAAAAAATATAGCTTTTAATAAAAATTCTACATATTCAACCTTTAACTATTTTTAAAGAGTTTTTTTTTTTAATTGATCAACAGTCCTACTGGAAAGACAATTATTTCAAATGTCATCAATCAATTAAATCAAAGTGAATGATTCAAGTTGTGAGTGAAGATCAATCAGGTTCAGTTGTGGATCAAAGATCTCAGATCTACAACAGTAACAGTCAGTGAACTGACCTCAGAGTCTCCAGTCCCCAGACTGGACTCTCCAGAAAACCACTCAGATCCTTCAGGTCTAAAACCTGCAGCTCGTTTCCACTCAGGTCCAGTTCTCTCAGGTGGGAGGGGTTGGACTTCAGAGCTGAGACCAGAGAAGAACAGCTGATCTTTGACAAACTGCAGTTCTCCAATCTGAATAAAGAATAAAAGTAGTGAGTTGAGGACAAAGCTCCTCAGTGTCTCATCATCTGTTCAGAGCTGAAGAAGCTTCAGAAACAACAAGTTTAGAAAGTCAAAGTCCAACAGCTGCAGCAACAGGAAGCAGGTTAAACAGTCAGAGAGAGAAAACAGCTAACGAGACGATGGCCCCGACACAACAGGTGGATTCATGAAGTTTTGGCTTTTTACTCAAGAAAAGTTGGATTCCACTAAACTCACAGTAACTATGGGTGTAATTCACATCACCTCAGGTAAACTTCAATACTCTGCTGTGTGTGTGTGTGTGTCAGCAGTGTGAACGCACGCACGCACGCACGCACGCACGCACGCACGCACGCACGCACGCACGCACGCACGCACGCACGCACGCACGCACGCACGCACGCACGCACGCACGCACGCACGCACACACACACACACACACACACACACACACACACACACACACACACACACACACACACACACACACACACACACACACACACACACACACACACACACACACACACACACTTTAAGCTGACGGTGAATTTGATGGTTTCAGTGGAAATCTGTAGTTCACAGTTCAAGAAGATTTAGCTTGAATTAAACACTGTCTGAATTTCAATAATCTACATTTGTGTTGATTCTACATTAAGTCTGTGACTTTATCTCAATAAAAAAAAATTAATCACAGAAAATTGTGCAATTAATTAGTTGTTGTTTTTTAATTGGTCAACAGTCCTACTGGAAACATGAGACAACAACTATTTCAAATGTCATTAATCAATTAAATCAAAGTGAATGATTCAAGTTGTGAGTGAAGATCAATCAGGTTCAGTTGTGGATCAAAGATCTCAGATCTACAACAGTAACAGTCAGTGAACTGACCTCAGAGTCTCCAGTCTACAGTCTGGACTCTCCAGAAAACCACTCAGATCCTTCACTGCTGAATCCTGCAGGATGTTTCCACTCAGGTCCAGTTCTCTCAGGTGGGAGGGGATGGACTTCAGAGCTGAGCCCAGAGAAGAACAGCTGATCTCTGACAAACTGCAGTCCTTCAATCTGAATAAAGAATAACATCAGTGAGTTGAGGACAGCGGAAACTAACTTTTCCTTTTGGTTGAGTTTGGCGGCGCCAGTGGACCAAAGTGTTAGTGTTTAGTGAAGGAAGAGCGCATAATTACTAGCGCATAACGTCGTAAACATCCTGATCCTGGTCTCGGTGCTGACCTGTTGATCTGCCTGTTTCGTGATTTACAAGCAGTATCTCCTCGTTCATGGTGTCAATGAGGTGAAACAGTCTGAAAACCTCTGACCTGTTGACTTCAGGCAAAGCCCTTTGCTTCAGGCCATGCACATGTGTAGTTTTTTGTGTGGAGGGGTTCCTACCATGCACCTGGAAGCTGCTTTGTGGGAACTTAACTGCAGCTTCTATTAAAAACGAAGCAGGACTCCTCCGTGTCTTTTCTGGGTTTTTACTGACAAAAAATGCACTTACAAAATATACAAAATCGGCTACTAAATGCTCGGCAACGTCTATTGTTCTTTTAACGTTTTTCCAACTGTTTACTCTCTTCTTCTTCTACGGTTTGAACTCTGACCTGTTATAAACTGACATGTAAATAAATGAAGTGCCACCTAGTGGTCTCTTACTGTAACATGCCAAATATAATATAACTGCATCCTGTGTATATGTAATGTTACTTGTATATTTAATACCATCTGAACATTAATCATCAAAAATAATTAAAGAACAATTTCTTAATAATAATTAACTTCAATTCTGAATAATAATGAATTAAGGATACAACAGCTTAGTGCCAATGAAGGCAATACAGACCATAATGATACAGATCCCTCAGGCCATGACAGAGGTGTCATTCAACCTGTTGTAAGTTGTAAATGTTCCATCACAAAAGTTCTGAAAATATTATATGAAGGTTGAAAAGTTACTTAGGGCATATTCACACCAGGAAAGTCCGATAGTTCACTTGCTTTGGTGCGGACCTTTTTAAAAAAAAAAGGTTCGGTTTGTATGCACACTGCATTTTTTCACAAGCGGACCAACTTTGTAAACAACAGCACGTGGGTCCCACAGTCGCTCAATCATTGGATAAGAATTTGCCTATCAGCGGGATCTTCCACGAAAAGTACACAATAAAGGCATGAATGCGTTTCTTGCTGCCCTTTCAATTTGGTAGTATTTCCAGTTTCATCTGTCCTGCTTATTCATCACTTGGAGGCTGTGGCCGTTATGCAGCAATCCCCGTGTATGGCGAAGGAAAGTCAGACAACATACAGATGTCTGCGCGTCTGAAGTAGGGGTGTCAACGTTTACAGTTTTTTCTACATTTGTTAACAGGGCTCAGACCAGGGTTTTTTCTGCATTAGGCTATACATTTTGAGGCGGCCGCCTGTCTGCGTTTGTAGGAAGAGATCGCGCTGATCCGCTGCTGTTTACTCTCTGTCTGAGCGTCTCCACCTAGATGTTCAGCTGAGGGAATATGCTCCTCGCGTCAGGAATAAGTTGATAACCAGCTTCGTAGTACCGTGTTAACTCGGACCGGGGCTTGAGGTTTTGTTAGGCTGGAACATGAACACAAAGCCTGGCCATGTTGAGCCTCCTTTGCAGTACAGGTCGGAGGAGTCGGTGTTTTTTTCCCTCAGCCTTTATTTTGAAAGGACAGCTGGAGAGAGGCTACGCGGAGATAAAGTGAGGGGGGATTGACACGCAGTTCCATCAGGCCTATTATCTGAAACATGTCAACTGCTAACGTTATTGAGTTTTCTAAACGGATAGGCTATGATTTGTTATCCATGTAGGCTACCCGTTTACACGTGTAGATGTTGACACCCCTAAGAATGATGCGCTAAAAAAAAAAAGGAAGAAAAAAAGGACGGCACAGCAAAAAACAAAACAAAACATAATCATCCTCTCAGGATGCTGCGTTGGCAATCGGCATAAGCCTATAGTCATATTTATTTCTGTTAATGGTTATTAATCGGATAACGACTTTCTGTTATCAGTTTAAAAAAAAGAAAAAAAAGAATGTGCATCGTTAACGGCGACGGGCGCGTCTCTCCAGCATCTGATAAATGTCAAGGAGGCAGCGTGTCTGTGCTCCATCAACCCACGGCTCGTTGATAATTTCCACATTTTCTGACAACAACGGAAGCCTGTTGAATCCAAAAAGGCGCTTGGATTTTGCATTTGGTTCGGGAAAGGTTCAGTTTACATTCACACCATACACGAACCGCACCAGGGTCCGTTTGGGACTCTGGTGCGGATCAAACAAGTGGACCGAGTCCCACCAGCAGAGGTGGTCTCGGTCCACTTGTTTGATCCACACCAGAGTCTGCTGGTTTGTATTCACACCTCCCCAAAAAGTCCGCACCAGAGGAAAAGTCCGTTTCAAGCAGACCAAACGAGCCTGGTGTGAATACGCCCTTAGTGTTGGTTTAATTAGTTGTTTTTTTAATTGGAACTGACCTCAGAGTCTCCAGTCTACAGTCTGGACTCTCCAGAAAACCACTCAGATCCTTCAGGTCTGAATCCTGCAGCTCGTTTCCACTCAGGTCCAGGTGTCTCAGGTGGGAGGGGTTGGACTTCAGAGCTGAGACCAGAGAAGAACAGCTGGTCTCTGACAACCTGCAGTCCTCCAATCTGAATAAAGAATAAAAGCAGTGAGTTTAGGACAAAGTTCAAGTTTATTGTTATTTGCACCAACGGACATATACAAGTACAAAATCAGTAAAAAGATTATTTAAAAAAGTGCAGGAGAGATCAATGAAGCCCAAATGGCTTATAAACGATCTCCCCTTTTAATCAATTGAATAACTTTAAATAACTTTACTCCCCCCTCCCCACCCTATACCCACCCCTCCGCAATTTCACATACATAAGCATACAATTGCATATCCTCATCTTATACACAGACAGATATTTAAATACAACATTTACCTCCAACATTTGGTAATACAACATTTACCATTAGAATTTATATATAGCAAAGAAAAAAGGAGAGAAAAAAAATTAGTAAAAATAAATAAATACATACAAGACCCAATAATGCACGGATGTGACTAGGTCTGGAGGTTTTGTTTGAACTTAATTTTAAATGTATTTATAGAAAAACTAGATTCTAAAGAATGTTTTATATCATTCCACAGCACTGCACCTTGATAAACAAATGAAAATTTAGCAACAGAGGTCCTACAAAAAGGAATATGTAAATCGTTCTTTCTTCTTGTAGAATGTGTATGATAATGTGAGTTAAACTCAAAATAACTTTGAAAAAAAATGGGTAGAGATACAGGAAGGCAAATTACTTTGTACATAAGAACCCCTGTTTGGTACTTGTTCACCTCATAAATTGTAAGAAGTTTTAATTGTTTAAATAGTGGTTTTGTTGGGGCTAAATAAGAAGAGTTGGTGACAATTCTTACAAAGGCTTTCTGACATCTATGAATTGCTTGTAAATAGGAAGAGTAAGTGCTGGCCCAAATTATATTACAGTATGAGATATGGGAATAGATTAAGCTGTAATACAAGGTTAGAAGTGTACTTTTCTTCAAATGTTGTTTTACCCTTTTTATAATGCCTAAAGATTTCGAAACCTTTTTACAAACAAAATCACAATGATTCTTAAAACACAGTTTTTCATCAATGTAGACGCCCAAGAACTTTGCTGATGATACTTGTGCAAGTACGCTATCATTGATATAGATTTTGGCTTTATCTGCATTGTAATTCTTGTTTTTATTTCTAAAAATAATGAAGTTTGACATTTTGACATTCAGCGATAACTTATTTAACTTAAACCAATAAGCAAAATGGAGAAGTCCAGTATTTGCTTTGGCAATAAGGGAATCAAAATTCTTGTCAGTGACAAAAAGGTTTGTATCATCAGCGAAGACAATAGGCGACAATAAAGTTGATGCATTTACAAGATCATTAACATATATCAAAAACAACAAGGGTCCTAATATGGACCCTTGCGGGACACCACATTTTAATACAGCCCGCTGTGATTGGACACCATTGAAGACAACAAATTGCTCTCTATTGTGTAGGTAATATGCAATCCATTGTAGAACATGTTTTCTAAAACCATAACATGACATTTTTGATAACAAAATTTCATAATTCACCGTATCAAAAGCCTTTGATAAATCTAAAAAAATGCCTAAGGTGTATTCATTTTTTTCCAGTGCAGCAGTAATTTTTTCTCTGAGGAACAAAAGAGCCATATATGTAGAATAATTTTTCCTAAACCCAAACTGATGTTCAAACAAAATATTATTAGTAGTTAGATGTTTCATAATTCTGCTGTATACCAACTTTTCAAGAATTTTAGAAAAACAAGGCAATATTGATATGGGACGATAGTTAGAGAATACAGTTGGAACGTCTGATTTAAAAAGTGGAATAACCTTGGCAATTTTTAAGGCTTGAGGGATACTACCTGATTCAAGGGACATAGAAAAAATGAATGTTAGGGGATCAACGATTAGAGAGGCTACCTTTTTGATCAGTGAAGCAGGAATCTCGTCATGGCCAGCAGAGGTGTTTTTGAGACTCATAATAATATCAAGTACTTCCGTGTTCTTTACAGGCTCGAAAACATTTATGGAAAGATACTCTTTACTTATGAAATCAGTGGGAGAACCAATAGTATCACCAATATGTTTTGCAAGACATGGTCCCACATTCACAAAGAAGTCATTAAATCTATTTGCAATTTGGGATGGCTCTATTATCTTTACTTCACCATCCTGGAATTCAGCTGGGGATGGAGAAGACGCATGTTTCATATTGAGCAATTCTTTCAGATTATCCCATGTAGATCTAATGTTATTTGTAGAACTTCTAAATTGGTCACTATAATACTCCCGTTTAGCATTTCTAAGAAAATGATTGTACTTATTCCTAAATGATTTGTATGTAGCATAGTTTAGAGGAGTAGGACTTTGTATGTATTTTTTATACAATTTATTTTTCTTCAAGGCAGATTTTCTAAGTTCAGTTGTAAACCATGGTTTGTTCAAGTCTGCAGTGTTTTTATTACTGTTATTTGTTATTTATTACATTGGTTAAAAACAGAATAAAACTTGGTAAAAAAAAAAAACAATCATAAGCTATATTTACATTCAACGCCTCATATACAGCTTCCCAAGACAATTTTGCCAACATTTCTCTGAAGGTGTTAATATTCTTTTCATTGAACCTACGAGATGAAATCTTCTTTGGTTCAGACATACTTGATTTACCACACAAAACAGAAAGCTGAAAAACAGGCATATGATCTGAGATATCTGTACAAAGAATACCAGATTTAGTAACATTAGAAAAAGCATTAGTAAAGATGTTATCTATCAGTGTAACGGATTTACTAGTTATTCTTGTGGGCTTGTTAATTAAGGGGTAGAAATAATTTGAGGACAGTAAGTTCATAAAATCATCAATGTGTTGTTTGGTTTCTTCATTCAGAAGGTTGATATTAAAATCACCTAGTAAATAACAAGGTTTATTCTCCTTGTCAACATGTTCTAATACCTCTAGTAGACCTTCTTTAAACTCGTTGATGTTGGTATTTGGAGGACGATATATACAACCCACAATCACTTTTTTTTCTCTTTCAGGACAACAGTTTGGACCTCTAGAAAAACAGATTCACTGTTGCGTTCTTGAAGCTTCACTTCAAGATCGGATCTTTGTTTGAAATCAAGATCCTTACAAACATATAAAGAAACTCCACTACCTCTACTACCTCTACATCTGTGTGTGGCTGAATAACCAGCGATTTCAAATAGGCAGTTAATATCCTCTGTAAGCCATGTTTCAGTTAGTGCAATAATTGAGAAGACATCATTTAATGATGAGAGATAATGATAGAAATTGTCATAATTTTTAGAAAGACTTCTTATATTCAGGTGTAGAGTAGGAAAGATGTTGGATTCTCTGTAGGTAGACATAAAATAATTAAAATGTTTTTCTGAAAAGTAATCACATGAAGATGAGTACTGAGCTGTATCACATGAATCAGCGTTTATGAATTCATTATTTATAGGCAAGAATAAATCAGGATTGAATAAATCATTATATACCTTATCATCATTTTGAAACTGCTGTAGATCATAATCATGATTAGTTAGAACATTTGCCAGAGCATAATTTGAGTAATTTCCCCTTTCATCATACGAACACTGGGCTTGTTTAACCATAAGTTATTTAAAACAGATGGGTACATGGTTTTAAAAAAACTTGTTGACATATTACTACTACTAGCTATTTTGCTTGTCTCTCCTGGGCTGCACAATGAGTCTGTCATATTTAAGATAGGCCCATTCTCCTCTTGCGGCTCTCGTTACAGGTAGCAGTTCTTTGCGTTTTTTGGCGCACAGCATCCGTGAAGTCTTCATTCACATAGATGTTAGTACCTTTTAGATGGTTGGCTTTTGCGAGGATTACTTGTTTGTCTTTGTACCTGCATAACTTCACTATCATGGATCTTGGCCTTTTGCTCTCACCATCATTTGAAGGCCTTCCAATACGGTGTGCTCTTTCTATTTCAATATGTTTTTGGTCGATCTTCATTTTTTCATTTAAAATTTCTCTAAATTTCTTTTCAGAATCAGCCCAGCTTTCATCAGATGATTCTGGGATACCATCAACGACAATGTTGTTAATTCTGGACTGATTTTCAAGATACTCCATTTTTTTTTTTTTTTTTTTTAAAGTATATTTTTTTGGCGTTTTATGCCTTTATTTGATAGACCAGTAGAGATAGACAGGAAAGGGGGAGGCAGAGAGAGGGGAATGACATGCAGGAAAGGTCTGCCCGATGCGGGACGCGAACCGGGGACGCCTGCGTCTGCATATACATGGGGCGGCTGCCTTAACCACTGCGCCACGCACCGCCCCACAAGATACTCCATTTTGACCAAGCAGTGTTTGTTATCAGATTGAAGAGCCTCGATGTTGGATTGAAGGTGTTTAACAGCATCAGTGGTTACAGATTTGAGCGTGGCCTTCAACTCGTCCACTTCCCTTTGTGAAAATTCAAGGCTCCTTTTGACCTCCTGAATTTCTCTGGACATATCATCATAACACTTATTGTTTGAGTCATTTATCATTTGTACAAAACCCTTGAAGCTGCTCTCTTGTTGTGTGATAAGGTCCTTGTAGTATGACTTTTGCTGGTCCAAAAGCTCACGTACCACTGAGAGAGAAATGAGGTCTTCTTCATTTTTCTTAGGTGGAATTTTGTGGTAAAAGAGAATAAACAAGGAAATAGCAAGCCTGCCACTAAAGCAGATTACCTGGGCCAGTTAGTAGCAGGATGATGGCTGGTGGGCCTAGGCCTGGTAGAAGCTGGCTGTTGCTGGAGCCTGGGCCTGGTAGAAGCTGGCTGTTGCTGGAGCCTGGGCCTGGTAGAAGCTGGCTGCTGCTGGAGCCTGGGCCTGGTAGAAGCTGGCTGCTGCTGGAGCCTGGGCCTGGTAGAAGCTGGCTGCTGCTGGAGCCTGGGCCTGGTAGAAGCTGGCTGTTGCTGGAGCCTGAGCCCGATGGAACTGGCTGCTGCTGGAGCCTGGGCCTGGTAGAAGCTGGCTGCTGCTGGAGCCTGGGCCTGGTAGAAGCTGGCTGTTGCTGGAGCCTGAGCCCGATGGAACTGGCTGCTGCTGGAGCCTGGGCCTGGTAGAAGCTGGCTGCTGCTGGAGCCTGGGCCTGGTAGAAGCTGGCTGCTGCTGGAGCCTGGGCCTGGTAGAAGCTGGCTGCTGCTGGAGCCTGGGCCTGGTAGAAGCTGGCTGCTGCTGGAGCCTGGGCCTGGTAGAAGCTGGCTGCTGCTGGAGCCTGGGCCTGGTAGAAGCTGGCTGCTGCTGGAGCCTGGGCCTGGTAGAAGCTGGCTGCTGCTGGAGCCTGGGCCTGGTAGAAGCTGGCTGCTGCTGGAGCCTGGGCCTGGTAGAAGCTGGCTGCTGCTGGAGCCTGGGCCTGGTAGAAGCTGGCTGCTGCTGGAGCCTGGGCCTGGTAGAAGCTGGCTGCTGCTGGAGCTTGGGCCTGGTAGAAGCTGGCTGCTGCTGAAGCCTGGGCCTGGTAGAAGCTGGCTGCTGCTGGAGCCTGGGCCTGGTAGAAGCTGGCTGCTGCTGGAGCTTGGGCCATTGAACCATCACAATTACTTTCTTTTAAATAAACTTAATGTGTGGAATCTAGATTAATTATCTGAATCTCATTCACAGCAAATTAATTAGTTGTTTTTTAAATTGGCCAACAGTCCTACTGGAAACATGAGACAACAACTATTTCAAATGTCATTAATCAATTAAATCAAAGTGAATGATTCAAGTTGTGAGTGAAGATCAGTCAGGTTCAGTTGTGGATCAAAGATCTCAGATCTACAACAGTAACAGTCAGTGAACTGACCTCAGAGTCCCCAGTCCCCAGACTGGAGACTTCTGGAGTTCCAGAAAACCACTCAGACCCTTCACTCCTGAATCCTGCAGGATGTTTCCTCTCAGGTCCAGTTCTCTCAGGGACTTCAGAGCTGAGACCAGAGAAGAACGTTGGATCTCTGGCAACCAGCAGTTCTCCAATCTGAATAAAGAATAACATCAGTGAGTTGAGGACAAAGCTCCTTGTTGACAGCGTTCAGTGTCTCATCATCTGTTCAGAGTAGGGATGTCACGATTACAGTTTTCCTTACGATTATTGTCAGAGAATTTATCACGATATTACAATAATCACGATTATTATGCGTTGATTGATTTCACAACTCTATGCTATCTCTTGATGCCAACATAAAGTGGCAATTAAACAAAAATCATCACTGCTCTAAAAAAACAATGAAACCAAAAATGCTACATATTTCTCAGAGAAAACAGATGTGAAGGGCTACAGGAGTCAGGACATTTATCTTTAAGTAAAAATCACAAAACATTTCTTTTGAAACTGAGTACAAAATTATGAAACACATGGGAAATAAACTTGCTTTTTTCTGACTTACAGCTTTCCTTTTTGACCTGCAGCTGCCCTTTGAAACATAAATAATATTCTTATTATATGACCCATCACCCAATATTTGTATTTGTATATTTAGTATCTCTTAATATAGGACCAATCATTAATCCCCCAGGAGAATTGTTCAAATTATTGCAGTCATCAATTGTCATCTATACCAGATGTTTGATTTTTAATCATGTTAATCATTTGTCTAATTTTATGCTGCCACATATAAAACTCTACTACGTGCGCGTTGAAAGTCAGGCTTGGTGCTACAGGCGATCAGAACACCAGAGCTAATGTAGGCTATTCACGGCCATAAGTGAAATTATTAATTTTACCAATTATCCATCTGATTATCAGTGCGGCTGCGAGCGGACAACTTCTTTCAGCGGTGACTAAAAGTGAAACGAGCTCCTGACGCGAGTCTGATCAACAGCTGTGCAGCGGATCCCCTCAGCAGCTCAGAACATCTGTAGCAGAGACGCTCAGAGAGAAAGTCAACAGCAGCGGATCAGCTGATCTCTCCCTCCGGTCAAACGCTCCATTCTGATCCAGATCCACTGGAATTTAAAGTCCCTGGCAAGTGACACTGGATTCGTTTTCTGAGTTAATCACATCCCAGACACATTATCCATCCTGCCAAATTTGGATGCTAGAAAAATTTGTTTAGTAGGTGAAATTAGGTGTTAAAATCATGATAGTTCTCGCAGCCCCAGATGACTTCCGCTGGCACAGAGGCCACGCCCACTCGCTGAGCCTCGGAGTTTCAACTGTCAAACGGCCTCACAGCAGACTAGGGTGCTAGTGCCACTGCTAACTGTCACATCGTACCCGAGCAGCTACGGGTTTGAGCTACACCTGAGCTTGAGTCTGAGTCCAGCTCTTATCTGAATGTCTCGGATACACACCGAGCAGTGAGGGAAATATGCTGGGACCGCTGCCATCAGCACATGAATCTCCACTGCCTACCCTGATAGCGTTAGCCCGGAGGCTAACAAGTTAGCTCGGCTCGGCTAGCCCCGTTCATCCCGAGCTACAGTCCAGCCGAGCCACTGCAGCTTCGGACCCACGGCTCACCGCCACAGCAACGGAAGGAGCCTTGAAAGCTACACCGCAACAACGAGGGCTGCCACCGTCAGCACGGGACGAACGGACCTAGCGTTAGCTCCGCGGAGCTAACGCTAGCCGTCGAGCTAACGCTAACAGGGCAGATGGAGCTGCAGAGCTCTCCCCTGCCAGGACTCTGCTGCTAACGGCGGCGGCCCTCAGTTTTGTTGCCGGTGTAAGTTAGTTGTTGCTGCGGTGGTTAGCTGTGGGGCAGAGGCTGCAGAGGTTCACCTGGATGTGATTGTCTCAGCTTTAGTTTTACCGCCGGGCGCTTCATGTTTCACATGAAAGCAGCGCTGCCACTGGGATCTGTATCGACTATGTTCAAATAACACCACATTTACATCAATAAATAAATGTTTTACAATGACAATGACCACTGAAAGAGAGTGCAACTGTGAAACCCTAACCTCTAAAATTAAGCACTGTACAGAAATGAGTCTTTTTGCATGTTTTTATCAATACATTTCGAACACTTTTAATATATTTTGAAACAAAACTCCAATTTCACTTGCCAGGGACTTTAAAAGTAAAGCTGACGCAGCTGTAAATTAGTTAAACAGTGAAAGAGCCGCGCTTTTATAGCCGATTTTAGGATGAAACTCTGAACATAACCTAAGCATAAATTACCATGGCATTCTAGCCGGGTTAAAAGAGCCACATTTGTAGTAGCCTACAGGAGAGCCTGGTTTTAAGGCCCCCACATACTCAAGCGTACTGTGTGAGTACTGTGAGCAGCGCGGACTCAGCAGCGCGGACTCAGAAGCGTCCGCAGACATTTGAGCTTTCATAGTTGGGTGTATGGCATCACAATAAAAACAGGTCGATATGAAGATTTCCCGCTGAGCAGTCTGTTGTGTGACACCGAGTACGCGTACGCGGAGTACGCGCGGTCGTAAATATTGAGCTTCGCGCGGACGTCCGCTTTGGGTACGCATTGAGTACGCCTCCAGTACGCGCGGCGGCGGACGTCCGCGTTGGGGGTTACATGCTGCCATTCCGACATGCTGCCACTTCGACATACTGCCATTCCGACAATCCACTATTCAGACATGTCACCATTCCTACATCCGCTAATCCGACATGCAAACGTCCTGCCATTCCGACAAGGCTTTTTTGTCCCTCCTCATGTTTTAAGACATGCGTAAAGATGTGATACAGTCAGTGGAAGCTTAATAAATAAACAAACTCAAAGTCTCGCCATTTACAATAACACACTCCAGTTTGTAACAATTTCCCTTCTAATAAGGATATAAGGAGAAGCTGCTGCAGGCGGACCTATAGGCTCGCGCTGCTGCTGCGTCCAGGCAATAAACAAAGTCGCTACTTAGTCTGTGTATTTCACTGAACGCGCCCATCACAGGCGGCATATAATAAACAATAACACAGAGATCAACAGAACCACAAATCCCCCCCCCTGTGCATCAATGTGTGCAGGTGTGTGTGTGTTGGCGCGTGGTGAGGGCGAGTGAGAGAGAGTTTGTTGGTCTGTGTCCACGCCAATCCTCTCCCTCGTCCCTCTTGGCTGCAGACTGTCCGGCCGTGCTGTGTCCAAACGGGCCTTTAGAATCCACAGGGTAACACACCATAAATAATCCATATGCTGCTTTGGAATCGCCGCCACCAGCCGTCCAAACGCAGACTGCCTCGGTCCCACTTAATGCACCTGTGCGCATTACGCACACAACTTACGGCAAAAAACAAACAAACAAAACATTCATTCATTCATCACAGGTCCGCAGGTCCCCGTGCACAAACCAATGATAATTGATCATTTCCCTGGCCTCATACACAATGAAAAAAAACCTGCAAATCAACAAGCCCAGCTCAAACAGACTATATGGCAGGAAAAACCCAGTGGATCACAAGTTGTTGCAACTTTGGGGAATTTACTCCTGGTAAAAAGGCTTACAAACAGGGACCAGGACAGCTTCATAATACGCACAAAGATCCAAAGGAAACGGAAGGTAACTAAAAAAAAAAACAGCAACAGCACAAAGTATTCAAAATCTGTGTTTTACGCATGCCTCTGTGTGTCTGCACCGAGCAAAACAACCTGCCTGACACGCTCTGTCATTTTAATGCACTTTTGTTATTACCAGTTTCTATCCTATTTGTATCACAATTAGTAATCCTAAACAAATGTTTATTATAGCAGCAAAAGGAAATGTGCAATAGTTAATCATATGCATTAGCAGGGTTGGGAGGGTTACTTTAAAAATGTATTCCAGTACAATTACAAATTACCTGTTAAAAAATGTAATTAGTAACGTATTCTAAGTATCCCAAAATTGAAGTAATGTAACTGATTACTTTTAGTTACTTTTGGATTACTTTAATACCAAACATATGCAAATTAAGTCACGCAGCCATCACGCTTCAATTCACGATGACCATAGATGTATTATACACCATACATCCATAGACACAGTCGGCAAGCAACGAAACGTCACTTCCGGTCAGGGCCGTGGGGGAAAACAAACCATTTTCCCCATACACACACATGCAAAAAGGCGGCATTTTAAACCTTTGTCAAACGCTTGTTCGCCGTCCTGTCTTAGTTTTAATCACATGTATATGCTGACAAAGAGCTATATATTAGAAAACTCATCACGATCTGGGTCGATTGTTGTCCGTACATCTTAAAATATGAAGTTTTCACAGCCATAGCCTACACCGAGTCAGCAGGGTCGGCAACCTTCACTTCCGGTCAGAGCGTGACACGTTTGGGAAGATCAGATACGTTCAGATATAAAAGTTCAGGTTGTGGTTTTTGAATTTATTTGTGGTGCAAAATAACACACAACAACTCAGGCAGTGTCCCCGAGTGTCTAGAGCCGGCCGGCGGCGACCAAGAGAGCGTTAGAGCCGTGGGGGAAGACAAATATGACTGACTGTGAAATACCTAATATTTTAAAATGTACGGGCAACAATCGACCCAGATCGTGTTGAGTTTATAAAAATATAGGTCCTTGTCAGCATATACATGTGATTAAAACTAAGACAGGACGGCGAAAAAGCGTTTGACAAAGGTTTAAAATGCCGCGTTTTTGCATGTGTGTGTATGGGGGAAACGGTTTGTTTTCCCCCACGGCCCTGACCGGAAGTGACGTTTCCTTGCTTGCCGACTGTGTCTATGCCATAGACTAGATCGCTCAGGAAACAGGAAATGAAACGCACCAAGCATCCGGTAATTTTCACAATAAAACACGGAGGGTAGCTTATCACAGTTTATCACGCAAGAAAGTCACAACAACCAGGTTTTGCCCAATGGTTTGCACTTTGCACAGATAAGCTAAGTCTTAAAATTTGTGCAACACCTTCTCATCACAATCCACGCCATCTAGAAGCCTACACAGATCAGCTGTTATTAAAACCCAACTCATCCTGATATTAATCCACACTCAAACCGAAGCAACAATAATGTGAACTGTACTCAAGCTATTATTAAAAGGTTTACAACAGATGTGACAGACAAGCTGGCAGTGTGTGTGTGCGTGTGTGTGCGTGTGTAAGAAAGAGAGGGGGAGAGAGAAAGTGGGTAAAAGCTGCTAACTGTTAGCTACCGTGCTACCGTAGCTCAGGTGTCGGTGTCCGTCAGGTAAAAGCTGCCGTTTATTCCTCAGATGAAGCTCGTGAAGTTGTTCTCCGGTACAGTTATCCATCACTGCTGTTGAATTAGCCGCTAAACTGCTGGACGCTAAAACCGAGAGGCCGTCTCTGTGTTTACATTCACGAAAGCAACGTAAACGTACGTGCCGCTCACAATCAGTAGAGTTACGTCATGAGGCAGCGTAGTGTGCGTAGCCTCAGCCACATACACACCGTACGGGCAGAAGAGGCAGGGGCTCCGTCTGATCACTGATCACCTCTGAAATACAACGAGACGGAGAGTGGCTTCTACGGCCGCTCTACAGCCCGTGGTTGATTTTAAAAATGTGAAGTAATCAGATAAGTAATCTCCGTTTTTGTCAAATGTATCTGTAATCTGATTACAGGGTTTTTTTCTGTAACTGTAACGGACTACAGTTACCTTTTTTTGTATCCTGATTACGTAACGCCGTTACATGTATTCCGTTACTCCCCAAGCCTGTGTATTAGTGTGTGTGTCACTGACCCCCCCTAGACAAAAGTATACTCTTCTGCAATAAATCCATGCCATGGAGGCAGAAAGAGAACTCAACAATGTCTTCTCCACAAGAAAAAAAACATAATAGGCTAATAATAATAGGTCATATAATGCATGATGTGATAATAGTTAATGACCTTATGTCAGAATGGCAGTACGTTTCAAAAAAAGGAAAGTACGGGGCAGTGTTTAGCTCAGTAGGTAGAGCACCTGCCCCATGTGTTGAGGCTACAGTCCTCGCTGCAGACAGCCCCGGTTCGAATCCCGCGTCGGACGGCCCTATACTGCATGTCAGTCCCCCCATCTCTGCCTCCGATTTCCTGTCACACTCTCAACTGTCCTGTCAAATAAAGGCATAAAAAGCCAAAAAATATATACTTAAAAAAAAAAAAAGGAAAGTACCGCCAGTCCGACAAAGGAAACAGAAAATGTCGGAGTGGTGGGACGTTTTAAATCAATGGAAATTGCGCCATTACGACAACTAGACGTCAACGTCGGAGTGGCGGTATGTCGGAATGACCCGCGGATACCCGCTTTGGTTTTGGGTTTACGAATTGAGTATGCCTCCAGTACGCATCGAGTACGCGCGGACGTCCGTGGACACATGTATGCCTGAGTATGTGGGGGCCTTTTAGACTCAAGCCCGCTTCACAGTAGCGGCACCCCTCCGTCTCCATCTCTCTCTCTCCACGCTCTGCACCCGCGGGGTGTGTTTACATTCAGCACCACGTTTGACCGGAGTGGAGCCCCAATGAGCCCCGCCCCCGCGGGCACACAAGCAGCATGACAAGCTGCGCATCAACGTCATCTTGCGGCCCGGCCCGGAGTTAAAATCAAAAGCCCTCATCCTGCCGCAGCCGTTACCCACTCAACAGAGTTGAAAACACTGAACACTGAACTTCCATAGATTCCAGCGTGGCAGCAGAGAATTTCAGCGAGGCAGCCGTCCGGGCGGCATAATATTTTCTGACGGTATTCAGGAAACGTTACGATCAATTAATCGTAGCGCTTAACTCTTTGACTGCCAGCCATTCTCAGAGCAGCGTCCTCCAGCTTGCCAGGCATTTTCCAGCTTTTTGACTGATTTTCATAGACCCACCACGTACCTACCTACTTTTAATAAATACACATTCAGCCTATCAAAGGAAAGATGAGGGTCTCTACTTTCCAGCAAAAAAACCTGTTTGTTTCTATCTTGTTCCAGTCTTGTGAAATTGGCGGTTGAATATAGGTGGGTTTAGCCCAAAATGCCATTTTGGCAGCAAAATCTTGAGAAAAAGAGGTTTTTGTGTCGGCTGTCATTTTCAGGTGAACCAGTGCAACTGGCTCTATTATATTTTGCTTTAGTGACACCTCAACATCTGTACAGCTGTTCTCTTGTAAACAACAACGAAATCAACACTGACAAATGACTTTTGATGACAAAAGACACAACATTTAGCTACTGACACACAGTAGGCTCCAGCCTTTTTCTTTCTTTTCTCTGAGTTACAACTTTTTCTTTCCTTTCTTTTAGTGTGTGTGCGTGCCTGCATGTAGCCTACGTGTGTGTGTGTGTGTGTGTGCGTACGTGTGTGTGTGTGTGTGTGTGTGTGTGTGTGTGTGTGTGTGTGTGTGTGTGTGTGTTCTTGTATTTGCTACATACTGAGGACCGAAATTAGTATTTTACCATCAGACTGAGGACATTTTTGGAAAGTGAGGACATTTTGGCCGGTCCTCACTTCCAAACTTCACTTCAAAGGGCTTTTTGAGGGTTAAGACTTGGGTTAAGACATTAGGTTAGAATTAGGTTTATATTAGGTTTAGAGTAATGGTTAAGTTTAGGCATTTGTTTTGGATGGTTAAGGTTAGGGTAAGGGGCTAGGGAATGCATTATGTCAATGAGGGTCCTCACTAAGATAGAAGTACAAGGTTGTGTGTGTGTGTGTGTGTGCGCGCGCGCCCGCACGCGGATCAGTTTGACAGGTGTTTGTAGCCGATATGCGGCGCAATTTTTTTTTTTTTTAGATCAGATCCAGCTTCCTCTGGTCTGCGGGCAGCGGTCTCACTCTCTCTGTCTGTCACACACACCTACACACACAGCCTCCAGCTCTGGCTGACGTGCCCCCTGGACCCACAACCACAGACAGTCTCTGTAGATCACAACAGACACTCCCACCACCTTCAGCTCTCGTTCCGTTCGCCGCGGCACCGTCCGTTCCTCCTCCACTAGATCGCGGGATTTTCAAGCTGCTCTCTGTGTGTTTTCTCGCAAAATCTGGCGACTTTCCAAACGCTGTTGACGACTAACGACGAGCGATCAACGGGGTTGTTGTTACTAACGTGTGTGCTTTGTATCACGGAGCTTTACGGAGCTTCAACCAGCTGCCGAGCTGCCATGAGCGCCGCCGCCGCCGCCGCCGCCCCCCTCTCACCGGCAGCCGGTGTGTGACGGAGCAGCCCCCGCTGCAGTCAGACACCGCACCGCTCCATGAGGGGGGAGAAATACGCTATATTTTTTTATACCTGTTAATCCAAATGTTTTTTCTGCACTTTATTTTGATAGTACAAGTCTGATCTTCACAGAGGAGTAGGGCAGGACGTTCAGCATGGCGTTGCAATTAAAAAAACGCAAAGACGAGTTATCTCGTCTTTGGCAGACCACGTATGGATTCCCGTAGGGATGAAAGAGTTAATACCGCAATTAATTGTGAATTCGGATAACGACATCCCTAGTTCAAAGCTGAAGAAGCTTCAGAAAGAACAAGTTTAGAAAGTCAAAGTCCAACAGCTGCAGCAACAGGAAGCAGGTTAAACAGTCAGAGAGAGAAGACAGCTCATTAACAGTGTTTCCCTTTAGTTAACGAGACGATGGCCCCGACACAACAGGTGGAGTCATGAAGTTTTGGCTTTTTACTCAAGAAAAGTTTGATTCCATTAAACTCACAGTAACTATGAGTGTAGTTCACATCACCTCAGGTAAACTTCGAAGCTTCGTTTTTTTTGGGGCAGCCCTAGTGATTTTATCTCAAGAAAAAAAGAAGAAAAGAAAAAAAGTAAACAATGATCTCAATCAAAGCAGTACTTGTACTTGTAAACACCCTGATCCTGGTCGTGTCCAACAACTCGGTGCTGACCTGTTGATCTGCCTGTTTAGTGATTTTACAATCACATGAGTGGTATATGGTACATGTCAACCCCCCCCCCCCCCCCCCCCCCCCCCCCCCCCCGGTACTATGAAGCTTTGTTTGTTAAGCCAGGCTCTCTGTGTGTTGAAAGTGAGGCTGGTGTGCGTATGAGTGCATTTGGTGCTGTAAATGCGAAAACAGCAGAGACCTATTCAAGTTTTGGGCAACACTGAACAGGCGATCAGAACATCGGAACTAATGTATTCATGGCCATTAAGTGAAATTATTAACTTTACCAATTATCCATCTGATTATCTGTGCTGCTGCAAGGGGACATTAACAGAGCAGCGTATTTATAATGAAGAAAAAACCCTGAGTATCTCCTTGTTCATGGTGTCAACAAGATGAAACAATCTGAAAACCTCTGACCTGTTGATTTCAGGCCTCGGCCAATCACAACGTTTTCACGGTGTAGTGAGGGAAATATGATCCATCGTAAACAAAGTGTATTTTATTTTGAAAATTAACCATGTGTTTTGTTTTGTATTTTGTACATGACTTCCTCTGGCGCACAAGCTGCTCTTTGCTGACTTTATGCACATTTGTAGTTTTTTGTGTGGAGAGGTTCCTACCATCCACCTGGAAGCTGCTTGGTGCCAATGAAGGCAATACAGACCATAATGATACAGATCCCTCAGGCCATGACAGAGGTGTCATTCAACCTGTTGTAAGTTGTAAATGTTGTTCCATCACAAAAGTTCTGAAAATATTATATGAAGGTTGAAAAGTTACTTAGTGTTGGTTTAATTAGTTGTTTTTTTTAATTGGAACTGACCTCAGAGTCTCCAGTCTACAGTCTGAACTCTCCAGAAAACCACTCAGATCCTTCAGGTCTGAATCCTTCAGGTAGTTTCCACTCAGGTCCAGTTCTCTCAGGTGGGAGGGGTTGGACTTCAGAGCTGAGCCCAGAGAAGAACAGCTGATCTCTGACAACCTGCAGTTCTTCAATCTGAATAAAGAATAAAAGCAGTGAGTTTAGGACAAAGTTACTGAACCATTCCACTAAACTCACACTAATTATGTGTGCACACGCACACCTTTCAAGCTGACAGTGAATTTGATGGTTTCAGTGTAAATCTATAGTTCACAGTTTGAGAATATTGAATATTGAATTAAAGCAGATATCAGTGGCACAGCCGTTTCGGCTAATGCTGCGTTCAAGGCAGGCTTTTGAAACCGTAAGTTACAGCTTCAAGTCACGACTACGACTTTGTAGCGTTCCAGGTAACCCGTAGCTTGTGTTTTTACCGTCCTTTTGTCTGTGAAAGTCACTATAACGGCCACTCGAGTTAGCAGCCCCCGCCCTCGTCAGGCATCTATTGGTCCTCGTGCTACGTCACCACATTCACGCCATGCATCCCTTGGCTGCACACACAGCCCTTCATGCCGTTCTCTCTCCTCATTGGATAACACTTGTCCCACAAGGAAAGTTTTCTCCTGGGTTACAGCAGAGCAGAGTTACGGCTGAAACACTCCATGTAAGTGATTGCTGACGGAAAATAGGACTATTTAGAACTTATATTAACAAAAACATTCCGCTAATATCTGCTTTAACCAACAGTGTCTAAAAGTAAATGAACTTCATTTGTGTTGATTCTACATTAAAGCTGGGGTCTACTATCCTGAAAATGTAGGGAGAGAGCTAGCAAGATTTGAAAACAGCACCTCCTCCTGCCTCCTCTACGTCCCACCCCCCTGCTCCCCCTCCCGTCATTGTCTCGGTCTAAGCTACGCCCCCGCAAACCGGCACGCGCACAAAGAAGCTCAGGGGGGGAAGAGGAGAGCGAACGGCAGGGACAGAGGGGGGTGTGCGTGAAGAAGGATTTGGATTGGTTGCTCTCTCATGGGTCTGGGCAACGTGATTGGTGGAAGTTTTCTCAGCACTGTAGTTGCCAGTACAGATTTTTTTCGTTCTTTTTCATAACGTCATAACGTATTAATTCCTCTGGCAACAGAGGGACCGTTTCACCCAGTATAACAGAACGTGCTTTTGAACAGGATCGTAGACCCTACCTTTAACACTGTGATTTTATCTCAAGAAAAAAAAATCTTAATCACAGAAAATTGCACAATTAATTAGTTGTTTTTTTTAATTGATCAACAGTCCTACAGGAAACATGAGACAACAACTATTTAAAATGTCATTAATCAATTAAATCAAAGTGAATGACTCAAGTTGTGAGTGAAGATCAATCAGGTTCAGTTGTGGATCAAAGATCTCAGATCTACAACAGTAACAGTCAGTGAACTGACCTCAGAGTCTCCAGTCTACAGTCTGGACTCTCCAGAAAACCACTCAGACCCTTCAGGTCTGAATCCTGCAGGTTGTTTCTACTCAGGTCCAGTTCTCTCAGGTGGGAGGGGTTGGACTTCAGAGCTGAGACCAGAGAAGAACAGCTGATCTTTGACAACCTGCAGTTCAACAATCTGAATAAAGAATAAAAGCAGTGAGTTTAGGACAAAGTTCAAGTCACTGAACCATCACAATTACTCTTTTATAAACGTAATGTGTTGATTCTAGATGAATTATCTGACTTTATCTCAAACAACAATACAAACAAACAATCTCAGTCACTGCAGATTTAATTGTTTGTGTTTAATTGATCAACAGTCCTACTGGAAACATGAGACAACCACTATTTCAAATGTCATTAATCAATTAAATCAAAGTGAATGACTCAAGTTGTGAGTGAAGATCAATCAGGTTCAGTTGTGGATCAAAGATCTCAGATCTACAACAGTAACAGTCAGTGAACTGACCTCAGAGTCTCCAGTCTACAGTCTGGACTCTCCAGAAAACCACTCAGATCCTTCAGGTCTGAATCCTGCAGGATGTTTCCACTCAGGTCCAGGAGTCTCAGGTGGGAGGGGTTGGACTTCAGAGCTGAGCCCAGAGAAGAACAGCTGATCTTTGACAACCTGCAGTTCTCCAATCTGAATAAAGAATAACATCAGTGAGTTGAGGACAAAGCTCCTTGTTGACAGCGTTCAGTGTCTCATCATCTGTTCAGAGCTGAAGAAGCTTCAGAAAGAACAAGTTTAGAGTAAAGCAGCAGTGGTCGGGGCAATTTTGGACAAATTTAGGCAATTCTGAGAACAAGAGACGAAATGGGAAGACAACAAGAACGTCGACATTTAAATTTCAGGCCCTGATTAAAGATTCCACTGACGAGTTTTTAAAGACAACCTCAGATAAAATAAGTGTTGTGGTTACTCTTGTGTTCTCCAAAAAAGTGATGATCAAAAACATAAGAGCAGTGTGTGTGAGGAGGAGGTCAACTCACTAAATAAAAAGCACTCACAGAGAGATAGTTTCGATCAAAAGTATTGAGATTTATTTACAGAAACAAAAACCATCTCCAGGTTGACTTAAAGTAAATAAAATAAAACATAATTTAGTGGTCAAAAAACTGTATCACTCCTCACTCCTTCCACAGACAAAAGAAATCACTTCCAGAACCAGCTGTCCTCACTCCCTAATCATGGGAGGAGGGTCGCCTGACAAGGAGGAGGAGCCTGACTGTGTGGCTATGGAAAAACGTTTATAAATAAATAGTGCAAATAATAATTATTCTTCCATAATAAATCAAAAACAATCAAAAGAATAATAGGGTCTAAATAGGCTCCAACAATAAGGAAGAGTCAGTGAACTGACCTCAGAGTCTCCAGTCTACAGTTTGGACTCTCCAGTCCAGCACACAGAACCTTCACTGCTGAATCCTGCAGGTTGTTGTTACTCAGGTCCAGTTCTGTCAGGGGGGAGGGGCTGGACTTCAGAGCCGAGGCCACGACTTCACAGTGAATCTCTGAGAGTTTACAACCAACAAGTCTGTCAAGAGAGAAAATATGAAAATCTGTCAAATTTAAATTGTGGTAAAAGTACAGTCGATGCATCTGATGTTAGTGTAGCTGATGTTATCTGGCCCTCTGCGTTGTGTTCAGTACAGACTGCTCCAGGTGGGATTCAAACCCTATTCTACCGCACCACAGGCGACAATGCAAACCGTTTTACGGTTTTAAGAGGTCAATGACAGCTTGGCAGTCTAGTTTGCACATCCTTTATGGGTGAGTGAGTGCACCACAGACCTTCCGTTGCATTACGATGTGATAATGTGATGAAGATCTGAGGCTCAGTGCATCTTCTCTGACTGTGTTTGACATGAAATGCTCAGGATCAGCACAAGTTTAGAATCTTTGTTTTGGAGGAGGAAGGAGGAAAAAGCTCCATGGTGTGATTTTATCCAGAGTCAGGAAGAATATATGTTGTTCAGAAAAAAAACTTTTTAACAGTTTTAACAGAATATATCATCGGTTACAGACTATGCCTGTAACAGATACACCAAAGTCACGATTCGATTCGTATCTTGATTTCTGATCCACGGTTTGACACATGATTCGATTCCATTCGAATTTTATTAAAGTAACATTGCGGAGTTTTGCAGAGTTAAAATAATGTTTCCAGACTCAGTGCAACGGTAGAAAAATGGTTAATAGGATGAATGGTGCTGCTGCCAAGGTGTGAGCGGGGTCGCGTCGGCTGAAACCGCACTATTTAACTTCCCTGCACGGGTAGAAAGGCGGTGGGTAAAAGCGAGACTTAAAGCGATATTCCGGCGTAAGTGAAAGCCATGGTCAAACACACCGTAACACCGAGTCAGACCCCCCCTCGAGAGATCAATTTACCCGACCGCTAGATTCACGAGTTCCACCAACTTCAGAAAAGACCGCACTATCGCCACACACGGCGCTGTGCGGATCCACTGTAAAAACCGCAAAACGCCACTTTTAGCCACAAATAATGCTCAAAACTGCACCAAAGTTCATCAATTGTACATTACAGGGTCCCAGCACGTAGGACGAGCCGTCAAACATCCGCTAGCTTTGCCTGTTTTCTTCAGCAGACACAACTCACCTACTTCTCCTCCTGGAGCCGCTTGCTGGTGGAGAAGCCCTGACGAGTGGATCACCGAGTGCAGCGGAGCTAAACAAAACAGGTAAAGCTAGCGGATGTTTGACGGCTCGTCCTACGTGCTGGGACCCTGTAATGTACTATTGATGAACTTTGGTGCAGTTTTGAGCATTATTTGTGGCTAAAAGTGGCGTTTTGCGGTTTTTACAGTGGATCCGCAGAGCGTCGTGTGTGGCAATATTGCGGTCTTTTCTGAAGTTGGTGGAACTCGTGAATCTAGCGGTCGGGGAGATTGATCTCTCGAGGGGGGGTCTGACTCGGTGTTACGCTGTGTTTGACCGTGGCTTACACTTACGCCGGAATATCGCTTTAAGGTTCCCCTCCGATCGTCGCTTTTCATGGACCGTTTATTGAGTCATTGTCGTGATTGTCGTTGTTAGCTTTGCTGCAGCTGACAGCAGCAGCAAACTAACATCACGTCAGCTGTCAAAACCCTCCCGTTGTCGGATATGAAACTACTCCCGTTACCTCAATCATGTTGTAACTAGGATATCCGCTGGAAAAAATATTTTTTTTGATGGACCGTTTATTGTCGTTCTATATCTATAGTTGTCGTAGTTGTTATTGCTGCAGCTGACAGCTAACAGCAGCAGCAAATTAACATCATGTCAGCTGTCACCCTCCCATTGTTGGATAACGACATGAAACTATTCCCGTTACCTCAATCATATTGTAGGATATCCGCTGGAAAAAAATATTTTTTTCATGGACCGTTTATTGAGTTATTGTTTATTGATACTATACTGCTAATGGCTAACAGCTAACGTTTTTTTAAGTACCCCGTTTCTGTGTTTGTGCATGTAAACACCATTTCCTGATTCCAGAAATCGGGATAAGGTCATCCTGATTTTGCTGCCTGGAGAACTACGAAAGAAACCAGGATACTGGAGCATGTAAATCTGAAAGCTGCTCAGCCAGCTGACGTAATCGTTACCATAGATAGTTACTAATAAAATGGCGGCGGCGAAAACAACGCATTTCTGGAGCAACCAGAAAGTACCGTAAAATTCGGTGTATAAGCCGCACTTTTTTTCCTTTTTTTTCATCTAAAAAGTTGGGTGCGGCTTATACACCGGTGCGACCTATATACCAGGGTAAATGCTGACATTGTAAATTTGACCCACAGCGCCGTCATAGCCAGCCAGTGTGCGTAATTTTATCACAGACACATGCACGACACCGACACGACGACAGTACGACTACACATGCCTGGGGAAATTACAAGAAAGAGCTAAACGGCAGCCCAAAAACTCCACGTTGTGGAGTTTGCAGAACAGAATGGAAATCGCCACGCGGGGAGAGAGTTTAATGTTGATGAGAAACAGGTTCGTGAGTGGCGGAGAAACAAAGCTAAACTTGAAGTCATGGTGAAAACTAAGGGTGCACTCACACACACTTCCCTGGCCCGGCGCGGTTGGGAGAGGTGTGCTTGGGCACGGTACACTTGGCCAGAATGCGCACACGTAATGCGCTGCGGGCTCGTTATCCACCACGTGTCTGCAGCCGCGTGTAAACAACAGTCAATTAACGATTACGTCGCGCCGGCGCTTTGATTAAACTTCAAGATATTACAATGAACAATGAATAGCGGCGTTCTCTCTGCAGTCAGAGCGCATCCGCCGTGTTAATATATCAACGTGATGATGTCCTGCATCCTCACGTGATGATGTCCTGCACTCACGCTACCTCGAGTGCAGGCCAGCGGGGGACAGGGGAGGGGGGGCATTCTGGCTTCAGCACAGCACGGAACAACTGGCCCTAGTGTGAGTGCGCCCCCAGAGGGAGAAAATGTCTGTGGCCACGGGTGGAAGATGCCGTTTTTGAGTGGATCGCTGAGCAAAGAAGCAAACTAGTCCCCTTGTCAAAAAACATGATTCGGATGAAAGCAATAGAAAACCTTGTTTTCCCAGTTTGAGGCCCTAAAAAATAGACTGCGGCTTATATACCGGTGCGGCTTATATTCCGAGTTTTACGGTAACTGTTCAGATCCCCAATGTGCGGTCGGTTTATCCAAATGACAGCTGTTCACAAGTTTTCTATGACGTGTTTCGGAGGAGTGAAGCTCCCCGTGTGTATGAGCTGTGGCCGGCCAGACTACTCCGTCACCTCGCGGGGGAAAACGACTGTTAATTAACTTATCCGTAGGTTTTTAGAGGTTTACCACCGGCTGGTTTAACTCTATTTAGGAGATAAATGCTGGTTTCATTGATGAAATCTTATTGTGGCAGTTGCATTACTTTATTTGAATGAAAAGCGAAGCTTCATGTGTGTAGTGTTATGGACACAGCAGCCCTGCCTGGAGGCTCTGCAGCCTAACGTGTGTACAGAAATCACCATTTTTACATCAATAAATGCATGTTTTACAAGGAACCGATAAGTCTGCTATGAATTTCCCCCTTTTTGAAGTTATATAACATGGTAGCATTTTTACTTTGTAAATTTTATGACCTACATATTTCCTAGTAGTTTCGCTTCCGGTTGTAAATATGAAACACACATAGGCTACGCACAAACCGGGACACTGTATTTATCATGTATACAGGGATACTGAATAACCGGGTTTCTCTAAGTTTGTTAACGTAATGAGCATGGATGTATTATATAATCGGTAAAGAGCCGTTAGCGGCCAGTCAGCCGCTCGGTTAAAAAAAAAAAAAAACCGTAATGTTTATGAAGAGGGTAACAAACTCTACAGAGTTTAAAAAGTCTTTTTTCAGCCTCTCTTTGCTCCTCATAGCTAGCGGATGTTGCTATGTTAACCCAAATAGTAACCCGGATGTTGACAAGCGTGGGTAGGCGAAGAAGAGAAGAAGGGGGCATTCCTGGAAGAACGGGAACTCCCCTAACGACAGGAACGCCCCTTTGTGTCCGCAGCCGGATGATATTGCCTTGGGCACCTTTTTGTTACAATAACCTGCACGCGTCCAAACACTGGAGACCAGCCAACGTGTCCCTCTTCTAGGGAAAAGAGGGCACTACAAAAGTCAAAACTGCTCTTCACTGAAGAACACTGAACGCCGTTCATGTTGGGAGGGATCAGGCCCGAGCCGTGCTGCGTCACCGAACCAGATCGCTGCCGTCACCAGAGCCATAGGGACTGCAGGATGTCGGAGCCAATGGAGTGAGTGGAGAGCTGGCCGTCAGCAGAGCTTCAGGAGCTGTCCGCCGTGACCGTAGCCATAGGGGCTGCGGGTCACCGACTACGGAGCTGCCGGCTGCCACCGCAGAGATTGGGGCTGCGGATCTACACTCGCAGTGGAGCGGTGGAGCTGTGCGGCAGCAACAGAGCAGCTGCGGCGCGGAGCAGTGGAGCTGTGCGTCGTCCACAGAGCCAGTGGGGCTGCGAGTCGTCACTGCTGAGCAGTTTGAGCTGAAGCTGCCTGTCATCACTGTAGCCATAGGGGCTGCATGTCGTCATAAGCGGAAGCTAGCAGGAGCTGCCGGTTTGCACCATGGTCATTGGGGCCACCAGCTGAAGTTTCCTGTCATTCCGTCGCCATAGGGGCTGCGGGTCGCCATCTTGCCACCACAGCTCATTGACTGAAAATGTAAATTGTTTGTTTTTGTTGTAATGGCTCCTGTTACGTATAAATTGCCCTGGTTGCTGATAGGGTTGCACATCTCTATGTGATAAACGATTCGATTCGAATCTAGATACACAGATTACGATTCGATTCAAAAACGATACCCTTTTATTACAGACCGATTCAATTCGATTCGATTCAGTGTAGGACGATTCGATTGTCGGTTAATATCTGTTGGAGATCAAGAAGCCAATTCTATGAAAGTGACTACCATTCTACAGTACAACATTTTCTTTTCAAATATATAAAAGACCACATATCTCCAAGCATTGTTGCTTTAAAGCACTGGCAAAAAAGAAATTTAAAAAAAGGAAAAAAGAATAACAAAATCACATGTCAATGTATTCATATTTAGACATGGACCAGTATCTGTAAGAGTTTATGTAAATTAGCCATGCAACCCCTTTTCCACCCAGCTGGTTCAGGTGCTGGTTCAGAGCCAGTGCTGTTTAGCACCAGTTCTAGGTTCAGCACCAACTCCTTGCTGTGTCAGAGCGAGGTTACCGTAGCAACAAGACCAGTGCATACAGAGCATAGACTGTATAACAGATTATCGCTCCGTTTGTTTATCAATGAAGCCATGTCTCTGATGAAGCTAACAAGCTGAGCTACAGGCAGTGGCTAACAGCAGCTAACGCTCGTCTCACAACATTGCCGTCTGTCGCTACCCGATCTGCGATGCTACCCGATTTGTAACAGCCATGTACGGCAACTCCACTTGGACAAACTTAGTTGAATTGACTTAGGTCTTAGGATCACTGCCCTATCTCTGTCCCTCTGAGCGTCGCCAGAGACGGTTTATCTTTTTATTTTTTTTAAACAAACTTTATTAGTAATGTAAATTGAGGGTTCGTTGTGGTGGTGTGGATCTTGATGCTCAGAAAACAGGTACAGAGGCGGACTTTGTGTTTACTCTCGCCGGCCTCATCACCGTGACAACCACAAACAATCACAACCCTCACTGAATAAACGAGTCTGCCGCGGCTGTCTTGTGACGGACGTCCGCGGTTTTTAAAAAAAAAATCATTTTCACAGTACTTTATTGTAAATTAACAGGACTTTAAGCAGACTTCGACCTCCGCTTGTACGCAAATCGGGCAGTGCCCAAATGAAGTTTGTCCAAGTGGAGTTGCCGTAGGCAGCCGTCCAAGATGGCGGCCGGTCTGCGCATGCGCAGATCAGTTTTGTTACAGATCGGGTAGAGTTGCAGATCGGGTAGCGACACCGTCAAAACGTAGTTGTCGGTCATCGTCACGGCGATCACGGCTGCTTTTTTTCAGCCGGGTTTAGAGTTATCAAAAGTCTGTGCTTCCACGTCGGGTCCGGTGTTCAACACCCGCGGTTTGGAGCAGGTTTTCTAACTGTAGCAGCAGCAGACACAGGAGCAGCCCCTGGATGGGGAGTGTGCTAACTAACAGCAGCAGCAAAGCTAACATCAGGACGTCATCTGTTAACCCACCCTCCCTCCTGTCATCGGATACAACATGAAACTACTCCAGTTAGAAAAAAAAAAAAAGTTTTTATTTGGCCTGCTGATTGATTTATGAGTTATTAAAGAGACCGCTAACGGCTAGGCACTCTAGCCCATAGCGATATCCGATTCATGACGCTACAACCGTTTATTTGTCGATTAATGTTGGCGGGTTTTATTTTGGTGACACGGAGGTGGCGTCACTCACTTCCGGGTCAGGGGTGATTTAAACCTCGGACAATCATCCCACCAGGTGTGCTGGTCGAAGGGATACAGTTTTGACTGTGTCATCGAACAAGTGGTTTCGTGTCCTGCCAACGAGGTATTGTGTTGTGTTAATAAATAAGTGTTTTTACCACTGAACCTCGCCTTGGGCACCTTTTTGTTACAATAACCTGCACGCGTCCAAACACTCGAGACCAGCCACCGTGCCCCTCTTCTAGGGAAAAGAGGGCACTACATTATTTTCATTTCATTTATTGTTTATTTGTGACGGGACTTTGCATATTAATGAACATCTTAAAAAAATGTAAATACAACAGATTTAGCTCTAGGCTAATTTCCGCGGGACTACAGATGGAAATTAGCCTAGAGCTAAATCTGGTGTATTTACATTTTACATTAAGTTTCGTTTTCTCTCCAGCCGATAGCGCTTTTCAACCAGATGGTGGGAACACTGAGCTGAAACTCCGCAATGTTGCTTTAAGGTTAAAAAAAAAAGATTTTGACAGCAAAAACTGGATTAGCCTATTTATTATAACAACAATATATAACAGTGACAATTATAACAAGGGCTGCCCCCAAAAAACACTCGACTTTTTATTATTCAATTCAATCTTATTTATAAAACACATTTCATGCACAGGGCAAACTCATAGTTAAGCAATTATAATACAATGCAATTTAGCCGACCAAAATCTCATTGGTCGATTGATCATAAGAAAAAAAAACATTTGGAGCTGTGTCTTTTCAAAATTAAGTCAAAATCAATATCACTGAACTGTATATGAAAGGCTATAGGGCTTTTAATTTGAAGGACCAGATACAGGAAATCGCTGTCAGTTTGTTGTTGTTGTGTTTGTTTTTGTCTACTGCTGTAACTGGCAACCAGTAAAATGGAAGGTTGGAGCGAGAGCAGGCAGTGTGAGTTCTACACCTACCGGCCAGGAAGAATTAGGGGCCGTGTCCACCAAACACGCTTTTAGTGCTGACAATGCTCTCAGCGCTCATAGATATAGAAGGGTAGATGCCGCGTTCTACATCTGGTACGTCAGCGGGTCCGCCATTTTAGGCAGGACCAGAGCATCAGCTGAGACAGTTGAGTGAATGACTTGAGTGCCTGGTGAACCAGTAAAAAGCCTCCTGTGCTGCTTTCAGTTGCTCCCACAGGAGGACATTAGAGAATCGGCAGCGTGAGATCACGTCTGTGTTTTTGGCTCTCTTTTTTTTCTATTAATTTGCGGATTGAGAGTGAGCGAGTGATAGGGCGAGAGAAACATCAGGTGCGCACCAGATGCAGGTTGACCGGCAAAAACTGAAACTGCTCCAAACAGACACTAACTTTATTTTGAAGGGGCAAATTAGATGTTGATTGTGTTAACAACTTTGTTGCACCCAAACATTAAGCATATCTGTTGGCTGCTGTCTTATCTTTCATTCGACCCCCTCCTTCCCCCGGTGCGTCTTGAAATTCCCTCTGTGGGAGATGACCGAAAGAGTTACTACTTAATTGAAGCTACATTGTTGCGAGTTGGCTCCGCCGTATATGAAGCTCTGCGCCGTGCACACTGTTTCAGCTGCTTCTAGGATAATGTTATAGTTAACGCCCCCAGCGTAAATGACGTTTATGAGTAGATTTAATCAAATCTGGGGTTACTACCATGGTTACAGCGTTTAGAACGTCAGTTCTTTAGAATTTATGCCCTGCCAAAGATGGCTGCCAGCAGACGCATGGCGGCGCTGTTCGGCAGTATGGAATGCGGCATCTACCCTTTTATATCTATGTCAGCACTGCTTTCCCAGCCCTTAGCACTCTCTCTCCCCCTCGTTAGAATCCCGCTGTTGCTAGGTTACAAAACGACTCCCCTGACACTGACATGCTCCTGCCTTGTTTATGTACAGTTAAGGTCAAAATTATTAGCCCCCTTATGAAATCCAATAAAATCCTTATCCTTACAATGACATGGGCCATAAACCTAAGTATTTATAGTTTGTGTGCATCCACAAGAACAAAGACTGTATATCTGTATAAGGTCAAATTTACATTTTTATTGGTTTGCTGAACTAAAACAAGAAAAAAACTAAAAATGCCATGGTCAAAATTATTAGCCCCCTGACAACTAATAGTCAATAGTGTAGCCTTTCTGATCCAACCTCAACAACCTCTTCTGGTAGTTCATAACCAAGTTGGCACATGTCTCCTGAGGGATTTTAGCCCATTCTTCCTTGGCAAATTGTTCAAGATCATGCAAATTACTTGGTCTCCGAGCATGGACCCGAACTTTGAGCACCCTCCACAGATTCTCGGTAGGATTGAGCTCCTGCCGTCCGGGAAGAGGTACAGGAGCATCTGCTGCAGATCAACCAGGATGCTGAACAGCTTCGTTCCACAGGCTGTAAGGCTAGTAAATGGACTGCGCCCCCTGCCCACATACACACACACACACACATACACTCATACCCAACCCTCTCCCCCCCAGTAGGTCAGTTACCCTGCACTAAACGTCACTTTGTCACTTTGACACTTTGTCACTTTAACATAGGGGTGGGCGATATGGCAAAAATATCATATCACGATTTTTAAAAAATAAAGTCACGATTTCGATTTTATCACGATCTTAAATCGAAAAAAGAGAAACAGACAGTTTAGGCCGAAGAACCTAGGTAGCTTTCAATAAATATGAAAGTTAAATATCAATGAAACAGTTTTATTCAACACAGTCATTTTAACAGTATATCAAAAAAATGGGTCAAATAAAAATGCAAACTAAAGTAACTGTGGTTATCTCTTTTAGAAAACTTTGCCCCAGACCAGGGGTGGGCATTTATTTAATCCAGAGGGCCACATTGACTCCGATAAAGTGAGTGAAGGGCCACACAATTCAAAATCAAATTGAAACATAATATTTATTGCCAGATTAGCCTATATTAAACTACATATTTAGTGGACATATTGCGTTATAGGCTATTTGACGCAACACAATTGATGTAATTGCATTTTCAATTTATATCCATAGATCACTGAAGAAACATATTGGGTCTCATTCATGAAACGTGAGCAGCACAGATTTGTGCGTAAACCGTGTGTAGCGCGAATTTACGTGCATTTTCCGCATTCATCAATCTTTTAGTAGTGCAGATTTGTTAGTAACTACTCACAAAATCTACACCTGCTCCTGACTGTGTGTAGCGCTTGTGTAAATGTAGGAATGCAACTAAATACTGCCTGTCACTGTTGAAAATTACAATTTTAATCCGTATTACTCTCTCTCATGTTCAGAATGCGCCGATGCCTTTGAAACACGTAATTTTAACATGACAAACAATTAGAATTATTTGGAGGGAGAAACGGTTTAGGGATCGGACAAGCACAAACACGTCATACTCCATCTAATGATGATAATAATCTGATAGAAAACCGGAAAAAACTGATTTGTGTTGCTACGCGCTCCGTGGGCCCGCACTTCATCCTGCGCATCCTGCCTTATATGGCTATTCATGTATGGAGATCTATGTTAATGGCTCATCACCGGGGGCGTGTTGTTAATTTACGATGGCCCGGCATTCATGATCCTACACACGTGCTTACGCTCAAATCTGAGTTTACCACACTGTTCATGAATCTGGAGTAGAGTTTTAGTACTGAGAGCTTTTATGTGCAAATCTACACACAGATTTACTAACGTTTCATGAATGAGACCCATTGTATTATGGACTCAAGGCAGATGACTAAAATGACATCTGGACGTTTTTCCGACTGCACCTGAATGCAGCATTCACATGCAGTCCTCACAGCACCACGGTGACTTGCAGTGGCTCAGGTCGCCAGCGATCTCATAAAATGCTCTTTTAATCACAGTTTGCTAAATTTCAGTGTTTGTGAAGTTATAATTAGGTTCCGTGATGGCGCTTCATAATTGTCAGCAGTTCCGACATGATTCGGCCCGGTCTCGTGCTGACAGAGTCGCAGTGGTCAGAACCTCAGCTGTGGAGAAAACCTGCAGCAGAGCGGCTCCTCTCTCTCCTCCGTCGGACGCCGGAGCTCCGACGGAGGAGAGAGAGGAGCCGCTACTGCTCCAGAGGGGCGATCAAACAGCTGATTAATGCGCATCAATATACGTAATAAAAGCAATCGGGCCATATAGCAGTTGCAAGTCATTGTACGCCTTTACATAAAATGATGGAGGATTTTATTTCTTTTCTTTTTTTTTCCTTTGTGCACGTCGCGGGCCGGATTGATTTGGTCCGCGGGCCGTAAAATGCCCAGGTCTGCCCCAGACGATCCTACGATCTCCGGAGCATGTGGACGATCTGCCAAAGTGCAATCTCTTCACGATCTAATATCGTCATATCGCTCACCCCTACTTTAACATAAAATGCTTCAAAAATGCTGTAGCTGTGCGATTGTTTGATGTCTTAAATTTTATATGATGAAAGATGATTTTAACTTGTTTTTAAATTATCTATTAGGGCCCGAGCCAGTGACAACGTCACGGTCCGAGGACCCTATTGAAACTGTTGTGTTAATTATTATTTCAAGCCTTCTCCGCGTTTGAACGCGATTTTGACCCCTTTCCCAAGACGAGAAACGGAGGAAACTCTACACGCAGGGGGGGAAGCCGTGAAATTGCGATTCTGTGGTGGTCTCGCATGTGGGCGTGGCCAAATGGCTCCACAGCGCACCCTAGACCGCGCATAGGAAATGAGGGTCTGAGTCACCGATTTGCACGAAACTTGGTATACTTGTCTATCAATACGAGACTTTCAAAAAATCCTCTTACGGACATACCCTAAAACCTACAGGAAGTCGGCCATTTTGGCTCAAAGTCTGTTTACGCGAAACGAACTCCTCCGAGGGGATTCGCCCGATCGGCTTCAAATTGGGTCCAGGACATGTCCAGACCTAGCTGAGCTTATCTTGTGCTTTGCAGGTTTGTAGGTCAAACGGCTTGGCCTCCAGCGGACCTCTAAGTTTGGCGACTGTTTCGGCGCTCGCCATCAAAATACTAATGGCTCTCACACCTACATGCTTGATCGTAGACGCTTCAAACTTGGGGCATATGATGAAGGCGTGTTGCAGAACGATTTTAGACTTGCCTGGTTGTAGTCCCCTGCTGCGATGAAGAAGGCGTCTGGATGGGCTCTCTGCTGTGCAATAATGATGTTGTGTAGCTCTTCCATAGCCTCTCTCACATTAGCACTCGGTGGTACATACACAGCGATGATGATGACCGCTGATAGTTCCTGTGGTAGGTAGAAAGGGCGACATCTCACCGTTAGTACCTCTATGTCGGGTGTGCAGACCGTAGAGACCACCTCGGTATCCAGGCACCACAAGTTGTTAGTGTAGACTGCTAGTCCTCCGCCTCTGCACTTGCCGGTTAGCACGGTGTCTCTGTCGGCTCTGTGCAGCGTCAGCCCCTCTAGTCCCACTGCAGCGTCTGCGACGTTCCGGCCGAGCCAGGTTTCAGTGAAGATGAAGACACAGCAGTCCCTCATGCTGCGATGGGATGCTCTCCCCAACCTGATGTAATCCATCTTGCTATCTAGCGAGCGGACGTTGGCCAGGAGGACAGTTGGAACTGCTGGTTTGCTAGGATTAGCTGTTAGCCTGGCACGTACTCCTCCGCGCTTGCCCCGCTTCCGCGTCCTCTCGCACCGCCTCCGATGCCTCCTCACCCGGCCAGGTAGCAGGCTGAGTTCACCTAGCCTGCGGAGCACGTCTGGCTGCAGTGCTTCGTAGCTCAGTTTTCCGCCACGGATGGCCAATAAGCACCGGCGATTGTACACACGACGTACTCTTGCACACTTAACACCACTTTCCAAATGGTTTAAGGCATTCACACAAGCACAGTCATTTGTACACACTGCAATACACCTAAGAGAGGTCGCTGCGAGCTCCGGCCGCGCCGCCATGCGTGGTTATGAACTACCAGAAGAGGTTGTTGTCAGTTTTGGATCAGAAAGGCTACACCATTGACTATTAGTTGACAGGGGGCTAATAATTTTGACCATGGCATTCTTTGTTTTTTTCTTGTTTTAGTTCAGCAAACCAATAAAAATGTTAATTTGACCTTATACAGATGTTGTCTTTGTTCTTGTGGACGCACACAAACTATAAATACTTAGGTTTATGGCCCATGTCATTGTAAGGATAAGGATTTTATTGGATTTCATAAGGGGGCTAATAATTTTGACCTTAAAAGGTAGGGTCTACGATCCTGTTCAAAAGCACGTTCTGTTATACTGGGTGAAACGGTCCCTCTGTTGCCAGAGGAATTAATACGTTATGACGTTATGAAAAAGAACGAAAAAAATCTGTACTGGCAACTACAGTGCTGAGAAAACTTCCACCAATCACGTTGCCCAGACCCATGAGAGAGCAACCAATCCAAATCCTTCTTCACGCACACCCCCCTCTGTCCCTGCCGTTCGCTCTCCTCTTCCCCCCCTGAGCTTCTTTGTGCGCGTGCCGGTTTGCGGGGGCGTAGCTTAGACCGAGACAATGACGGGAGGGGGAGCAGGGGGGTGGGACGTAGAGGAGGCAGGAGGAGGTGCTGTTTTCAAATCTTGCTAGCTCTCTCCCTACGTTTTCAGGATAGTAGACCCCAGCTTTAACTGTAAACACTACAATGAGTGTGAGAGATACACAATAGCATTAGCGTCAGCTTTTGACATGGACCCTGAGGTCGGCCGACCTTCAATACAAGTGTGTGGGTGATGATATAAACCGAGCCACGTCTCCGGTTGTGTTACTGTCGGTAACGTATGTCCCCCCCTTCTTGATTCTGATTGGTCAGTGAAGGGAAAAGTGAGATTGACGAGCGCGGCGCTGTTCTAAACAGATTTCAACTGGAAGCACTCAGAGCGCCGCAACAAAAAGAGGGCGCTGAGCGCTGTGAGCATCCAACTCAATAGGGTTTGAATGGAAAGTTCACGCCCAGAGCGCTAAAAACACGTCTGGTGGACACGGCCCCTTAAACTTGTAGCTATCACCTTTAATACTATGCTTCATGTGTGACACACACATACTTTTTTTAAATGAATTTAACAGCAACACATTCAGAAAAAACACAACTGACCTGTAATTTTTGTAATTTTTCAACAATAAGAATAAATGAAAACTGTGTTCATCTGAATTTGACAGATCTACTCACTCACTTGACTCAATTATACTGATCATGTGTGGACTCACCGAGCTTTCCTGCAGTTCCTCACAGCTGGGATCAGTCTCCGTCGTCCTTTATCTGATGTCTTGTACTTCTCCAGGTCGAACTCATCCAGAACCTGCTCTGACATCAGCAGCATGTAGGCCAGAGCTGAACACTGGAACTCAGAGAGTTCCTTCTCTGATCTGTTCTCTGACTCCAGGAACTGTTGGATCTCCTGATGAACTGACTGGTCCTTCATCTCCGTCAGACAGTGGAAGATGTTGATGCTTCTGTCAGGAGAGATTTCGTCATTGACCATCTCTTTCAGGTAGAACATGGCTATCAGGATGGTGTCTTTATGAATGTCTGTCTGACCCAGCAGACCTCCTAACAGCCTCCGGTTGGACTCCAGAGAGAGGCCATGAAGGAAGCGAACAAACAGGTCCAGGTGACCGTTTCTACTGAGGAGGGATTTCTGCATGGCTCTCTCCAGGAAGTCATTCAAGGATAAATCTCTGTCATGATTTCTAAAATCTTCTTCTGCTGAAGACAAGTCACTGTCAGAATTTTCCTCATCCTGTTCCTCGACCTGTTCTCCCAGGAACTTCTTGAGGACCTTTGTGTTCTTGTTGATGAAACAGTGGAACATGTAGACTGCAGCCAGAAACTCCTGAACACTCAGATGAACAAAGCAGTAGACTGTTTTCTGGAAGATCACACTATCTCTTTTGAAGATCTCAGTGCAGAGTCCTGAGTTCACCAAGGCCTCTGTGACATCCAGACCACACTGCTCCAGGTCTTCTTGGTAGAACATGATGTTTCCTTCCTCCAGCTGTTCAAACGCCAGCCTCCCCAGCTTCAGAAGAACTTCCCTGTCGGCCTCCGTCAGCTCCTGTGGACTCGTCTCCTGTCCTTCACCGTACTTGTTCTTCTTCCTCTTTGTCTGGACCAGCAGGAAGTGTGAGAACAGGTCCGTTGTGGTCTTGGGCAGCTCTCCTCTCTGGTCTGTGGTCAACATGTGCTCCAGAACTGTAGCACTGATCCAGCAGAAGACTGGGACTTGACACATGATGTGGAGGGTCCTGGACGTCTGGATGTGTGAGATGATTCTTCTGGACAGATCTTCATCACTGGACCTCCTCCTGAAGTACTCCTCCATCTGGGCGTCAGTGAAGCCTCGGACCTCTGTTACCCTGTCCACACATGTAGGAGGGATCTGATTGGCTGCTGCAGGTCTGGAGGTGATCCAGACCAGAGCCGAGGGAAGCAGATTCCCCTGGATGAGGTTTGTCAGCAGCACGTTGACTGATGACGTCTGTGTGACATCAGACACAACCTCCCTGTTGTTGAAGTCCAGTGACAGTCGGCTTTCATCCAGGCCGTCAAAGATGAAGAGAAGTTTACAGACAGCCAGCTGCTCTGCTGTCACCTTCTGTAATGTTGGATGGAAAACATGGAGCAGCCTGAGAAGACTCAACCGCTGATCTCTGATCAGGTTCAGCTCCCTGAACGAAAGCAGAACCAGCAGATCGACATCTTGGTTCTCCAAGCCCTCGGCCCAGTCCAGAGTGAACTTCTGCACCGAGAAGGTTTTTCCAGCGCCAGCGACGCCGTTGGTCAGAACCACTCTGATGGGGCTCTGTTGGACAGGTGAGACCGTAGAGGCGTCCTCTTTCTGTTGGACAGGTGAGACCGTAGAGACGTCCTCTCTCTCTTGGACAGGAGAGACCGTAGAGACGTCCTGTCTCTGTTGGACAGGTGAGACCGTACAGACGTCTCTCTGTTGGACAGGTGAGACCGTAGAGACGTCCTCTCTCTGTTGGACAGGTGAGACCATAGAGATGTCCTGTCTCTGTTGGACAGGTGAGACCGTAGAGACGTGTCTCTGTTGGACAGGTGAGACCGCAGAGACGTCCTCTCTCTGTTGGACAGGTGAGACCGTAGAGACGTCCTCTCTCTGTTGGACAGGTGAGACCGTAGAGACGTCCTCTCTCTGTTGGACAGGTGAGACCGTAGAGACGTCCTGTCTCTGTTTGACAGGTGAGACCGTAGAGACGTCCTCTCTCTGTTGGACAGGTGAGACCGTAGAGACGTCCTGTCTCTGTTTGACAGGTGAGACCGCAGAGACATCCTCTCTCTGTTGGACAGATGAGACTGTAGAGACGTCCTCTCTCTGTTGGACAGGTGAGACCGTAGAGACGTCCTGTCTCTGTTTGACAGGTGAGACTGTAGAGACGTCCTGTCTCTGTTGGACAGGTGAGACCGTAGAGACGTCCTCTCTCTGTTGGACAGGTGAGACCGTAGAGACGTCCTGTCTCTGTTTGACAGGTGAGACTGTAGAGACGTCCTGTCTCTGTAGGACAGGTAAGTCTTTAAAGATGTTGTTGCATTTGATTGGAGTGTCCTGGAGGGTCTTCTTCTTGGACGTTGTCTCCAGCTGTCTCACCTCATGTTGGGTATTAACCTCTTCACTTTGTCCCTCTGTGATATAGAGCTCAGTGTAGATCCTGTTGAGGAGGGTTCCACTTCCTGTTCCACTTCCTGTTCCCCCAGTTCCTTCAGTCACTCGTTCACATCTGCTCCTCAGACTGATCTTATGTTGATCTAAAACCTCCTGCAGACCACCATCTGCTGAGAGACAAGAGACAGAGTCAGACTGAAGACAGAGAAGCTACAGAAAAACTACAGACAACAAAGAGAAGGTTTGAATCATCATCTTAAACGTCTGTAGTTCACCTCTGGTTCTGGGTCTTTGTCCACACTGGGGACAGGAGGGGGGTCCTGAAGAACCAGACTGGTCCCAGTCTGAGGTGAAGCACTGTCTGCAGAACCAGTGTCCACAGCTGGAGGAGACTGGATCCTTCAGGACGTCCTGACAGAGACCACAGCAGGACAGCTGCTGGTCCACAGAGACACCACTCCTCTTCCTCCTGTCAAGACATTTCTGGATCAACAACATGTCACAGTCACTGATCTATATCTGTGCTCTGATTGGCTGCCCACTTTAAAGGGGCAGGGCTTCAGTAAGTAGAGGAGCAGAGAGAGAGGAAGTAGAAGAGGATGGAGACGAGCTGAATGAAGACCTGACTGACTAAATCTTGAGTTGAAAACGAACTCACTGTCAGTTTGAGTCTCTTCAGTTTGTGCATCATCATTGTGAAAGTTATGTCATCCAGTGATGTCAACTGCAGCAGCTCAACACACTAAACTTTTTTTTAAGTATATTTTTTGGCTTTTTATGCCTTTATTAGATAGGATAGTTCAGAGTGTGACAGGAAATGGGAGGCAGAGATGGGGGGATGACATGCAGCACAGGGCCGTCCGACGCAGGACTCGAACCAGGGCTGCCTGCACCCTGCTCAACACATGGGGCGGGTGCTCTACCAACTGAGCTAAACACCGCCCCAACACACTAAACTCTGACACAGAGACAGTTTGGAGGTTCACAGGTTTGTAGCAGCTCTTACTGTGACTCTGAGGGTCCAGGTCCTGAACTGAAGTTTAGAGGAAGATGTTTGGACCGGTCACTCTTCATAGACAGACAGATGGATCCTGGGGACTCTGCTCTGTGTCTGTGCGTCTGACCTCTGCTAACACAAAAAAACATGTTTATGATTTTCTGTTCATTTTGTGGCTGTGAGCTGAATCTTGAAGTCGTCACTGTTTGAAAAAAACTAGGGCCGGGACTCGATTTAAAAAATTAATGTAATTAATTAGAGGCTTTGTAATTAATTAATCGCAATCAATCACATTTTAATTGCATATAAATATTTGACCTGAGAACAGTGAGAAACATTTTTTTTCACATGGATTTTAGTGTACCATTGGATAATGACTGAATACATAAGCTTAAGCAACAAAACATTGTTTTTTTTCAAGGTGGTACTTAACCAAGACCAACAGACTAGGGATGCAAATTATCGATTAATTCATTAATATTTATTTTTTAATCTTTTTTTTATTTTTTTATTTTCAGTATATATATTTTTTTTTTTTAATCAATCAGACATTTCAGGCGACCCCATTTGAATTTCAGACAACCCCACATGGGGTCCTGATCCCAAGGTTGAAAAACACTGCAGTAAACAATCACACAGGCAGCTCCATGTTGTCCCTGTGTGATGTTCAGGGACAGGTCAGGACAGTCTGAGGACAGAGCTCTGAGGTTGAATTAGATGAGATGAGATGAGATGTACCTGTAACAGCTACAGGTGTTACGACTTAACTACCTGTGTGCTGATGTGATGCAGTGTGTTATGTAGTGGATGGCTGGACCTGTATTGAGGAGCAAGGGTGGGTTATTCGCGGTCGATGGCTGGAACAGGACCGGACGCCAGGCCTTCAACTGCTCCTCATCAACGCGTTCGGCGTTCACGTAGAGCCCAAGTGCGAGGATTGCTTCGCCTCTGTGGCTCAGCGTTCAGATTTTATTAAAAGCTTCTTTCGTCGAGCATAGGTGAGCATTTAAACCATAGTAACACGAAACCAAAAGAACGAAGGCGGGAGGAGACGAGACGCCACTTCTTCGGTCCTCTCGTTTCTTCTTCTCTCACACAGGTACACCGTGCATCACTTAATGCATACGTACGCCCCCCAGGAACCCAACCCCGCCTCTTTCAGTCCAGCCAATGAATGACGTGCCTGAGTGGGTGTGCTGTAGGCATGTGTGCACTGTGTGTCTCATTCATAACACAGGTCTGTAGCTACGTCTGGACCACATGTCAGCTGATCAGCTGCAGCAGAGGAAGCTGCCGTACTTAGCTGCAACGCGACAAGCGTTTTTTTGTTTTTTTTTCAATTAAGCTCCGGTAGGGACCGGCTAAAATACGGGAGGATACCGTAAACCACCGCGGATCCAGTGTGTTTATCAAAGCTTGGTTGCAGTGCTGAGGCACCAGGTCGGTTTGAGCTGCGTTCAGGCTGCATTAAAACTCCGCAGGCAGCTCAGTGTTGGCGGCTTTTTGACTTGTTACTCACTGGTGTGTTAGCGATGGTGCAGGCCGAGGCCAGTATACAACAGGTAAGACAGTGTTGTTGTCTCTTTTCATCTCATCTCTCCCTTGCAGTGATCAGTGTCAGCGGCTCCTTAGATGATTGTGTTCCAGTGTAATCAGTACGCCTGAAACTCATCCAGTGAGAAACGTTCCACGGTGCAAAAATAAGTGTGATTAAAATGTGATTAATTTTTTTAACGTGTTATTTTTTGTGTAATGTGTGTTAATCGCAATTAATGCGTTAAAGTCCCAGCCCTAAAAAAAACATCTCTGGATTTACATTGTTGTTGTAAAATCTTATTTTATTGTAACTAATGTTATTTCCTCTTCCAGTGACGTCAACTGCAGCAGCTCAACACACTAAACTCTGACACAGAAACAGTTGGAGGTTTAAGGTTTGTAGCAGCTCTTACTGTGACTCTGAGGGTCCAGGTCCTGAACTGGAAAAGTTTAGAGGAAGATGTTTGGACCAGTCACTCTTCATAGACAGACAGATGGATCCTGGAGACTCTGCTCTCAGTTTGTGGTCTTGACCTCTGCAAACACAAACATGTTTTCAGTCATGATAACATGTCAATTACCTGTTGACAGAGGCATTGTAGGAACTTCACCATCCAGCAGCACACATTGTAAAGATGGAAGCAACACAGCAGTTTGAGTTGTGATGTGAGGATTATGGAGCTGCTTTAGCACAAATTTCCATAATGGACAATAAAGTTATTTTAACAGAGTTAAGTTTAAGTTAGCCGGTGTGTTTGTTAATATCCACTCTCTTACTCTGACTCTGAAGGTCCAGGTTCAGGACTGAGGTTTTGAGGTTCATCTTTGGACCTGTCACTCTTCAAAGGACAGATGGATCCTGGAGACTCTGCTCCATCCTCCTCTTCCTCCACATTAACACTCATATTGAGGGCTTCGGTCAGTCTGACTGTAAGAAAATACACACACACACTTAACACATCTGTTTAAACAACATTCAACTTGTCTGTGCAGCTGCTAACTGCATAGCCGCCCACCCACTCCCTTTGCAGGTATGAGATAAACAAACACAATACACCCTTCACAGTATAATACACCTCCCCTGGTTGTTTTATGCCTATTATTGTAAACTGTTTCCTTGTCAGTATACAATATCTATTGTATATATTCTGTTGTATATCTGCCCTTCCTCTGTTGCTCACCCTGAGGTTTATCCAATCATTTCCCTGTTAAAAGCGTTTTGTTGGGAGTTTTTCCTCAGTTGATGTGAGAGTCTGAGGTCAGAGGATGTTGTTATGATGCCATGTAAAGCCTTTTGAGACAATAATAATAATAATAAGGATAAAGCTGTGTTAACACTCACCTGACTCAGACTTCACTTTCCTTCTTTCTGCTCCGACTCCTATAAAATGGTGTCAGAAGCTGTTGAAAACCTTTAGTTTTAGTGGCTCCTCCTTCCTCTCTGCATTTACAGGAAATCAAATGACTCACTGTGTGCGCTAATCAGTTACAAGTCAGGGTCAGGGTAGCAGTAGTTAGGGTTAGAGTAGCAGTTATTTGAAAGGATGTTATTTGCTTGTAAGTCAATCAAGTATAACATTTACCCCAACTTTATACAAATAATGTTGAGGATTACTGTGATAAGAGAGGGGGAAGTAACTTGATTCAGGTAGAATGACGCCATCTGCTGGATAACTCTTGGTATTTCACCTACATGGAGAGATGAAATCTGACACCATGACTAAAGTAGCCCACAGCAGTAGTAGAAGAGGAACTGGAAAATGTATCAAAACAGTAAAAGCAACACAGTCACACTCCATTACAAGTAACATTAAAATTCATATCTATCTGACATGTTTCCTGTTTGTAACTGAAAGGCTGCACTCCGCTGGATCCCCAACCTGATTGGACCTGCTGCCACACCGATCTCTGCAACGCTTGGCCAATCACAGGCTTGGACATGTTGACAGCCTCAGAGATGTTTTTTGACAGCGTTCAGTGTCTCATCATCTGTTCAGAGCTGAAGAAGCTTCAGAAATAACAGGTTTAGAAAATGGAAGTCAAACAGCTGAAGCAACAGAAGCAGGTTAAAACACAGAGAGAAAACAGCTCATTGGATGAAGGATATAGAGATAAGTTAACAACCACATTTGTCTCCCAAATGGATTTCACAACATTTGGTTTTGGATTTATTAACTACAAATGTCGAACATGAGTTTAAAGCAGAAGTAAGTGATATATTTGTGTTAATATAAGTCTTAAATAGTTATATCTTCCGACAGCAATCACTTACATAGAGTGTTTGGACCAAAACACGGGTCTGTCAGTCACTCTGCTCTGCTCTGAGCCGAGGAGAAAACATTTATCGTATCCTACAGTTTTTATCCAATGAGGAGAGAGAACGGCATGCAGGGCTGTGTGTGCAGCCAAGGAACGCCGTGAATGTGGCGACGTAGGGACGAGGACTGTTATGGTGCGTTCAAGGAAACTCGTATTTTTCCGACCGTGAAGTGGTACCAGTTCGATCTGGTACGAGTTCACCGGTCGGAAGTTACGAGTGGCTGTTATAGTGACTTTCACCGGTAAAACAGGTCGGAAAAACACGAGTGGGTTGCCTGGAACGCTACAAAGTCGTAAGTTGTGACTTGAAGCTGTAATTTACGATTTCAAAAGCCTGCCTGGAACGCAGCATTAGCGAAAACGACCGGACCACTTACTTCTGCTTTAATGTTCCAGAAAGGGAAAAGATATTCACACTGAAGAAGCTGAGAACAAAAAAACAAATCATTCACGAAATTTGTTTCTGTCTGATTATTTCCTATAAATCTCATTCTTGTGTGTGTGTGTGTGTGTGTGTGTGTGTGTGTGTGTGTGTGTGTGTGTGTGTGTGTGTGTGTGTGTAATAATAAGTTAGGAACAACAGCTAAGCGCTAGCAGACGAGCTAACGGCAGTAACGGCTACAAACGTTAGCCGGCGAGCTAACGTTAGTTAAAACAGCAGTAACGGCTACAAACGTTAGCCGGCGAGCTAACGTTAGTTAAAACAGCAGTAACGGCTACGAACGTTAGCCGGCGAGCTAACGTTAGTTAAAACAGCAGTAACGGCTACGAACCGCTACGAACGTTAGCCGGTGAGCTAACGTTAGTTAAAACAGCAGTAACGGCTACGAACATTAGCCGGTGAGCTAACGGTAGTTAAAAGCCAACAGCTTTAACGGTGGCTTTAAATGGCGGTAACGGCTAAAAACAAGCCGTTACCACATCTACCGCATCATTAACTCACTTTTTGTTGCTTTTTTCCAGCAAATACTCACTGACAGCTCGTTTGCCTTCAGTAGACTCCGTTTTCACTGAATTTATCTCGTTTTCTTCCATTCTTTCTCACTTTGCTCACTTTTTAATCAAAACTCTGGCTCCAGCTGTGCTTTCTCTGGTAGACAGCACAGACCGGTGGGCGGGGCTAAACTGTTACAGCTCTCTGATTGGCCGATCTGACCTGATGTGTAAAAACGTCTAAAATGTAAAGTCTCTCAAGGTTTGTAAATGTGTTTTGGATTTTGTCTTTCTCTCTCATAAAATAAAATAAAATGAAATAAACATTCTGTAGACTGAGTGTCCTTCTCGCTCTGGTGTGATCATCCTGGTTTGTTGTAAACCTACATAATAAAAGTAGACTAGAACATGACAAAAAGAATATGGTTAAAAAAAAAAAAACCTAAAATAAATGTTTAAACATGTTTTTTTTTTGTGAAAACCACTGTGAAAATAAAAATATTCTTTTTTTTATCTGAAAGTCACTCTCACCAGAGTGTTGAGGCTTTCCAGGTTTTGTCAGCTCTGTCAACACTCCATAAGCAGGACTCTCCATGGCAACAGATTCTGATGACATCACAGCACGAGTAGTCTGATGATGATGGAATCTTGATGATGTCACAATGGCATCAAGGAACAGACAAGACAAAGCAATTCTTTTTGTGTAGCCCAGGATCAAGGTAAGTTTTAACATTTTCATTTGTTTTCATTTTTATTTAGTTTTCTGGTTAGCTATTATTTCAGTTTAGTTTTAGTTAGTTCAAGAAGTTTTTCATTAATCTATTAGAAAACTAAGCTGATGTTATCTACAATTCTATTCATTGCAGTTTCATTTAGTTCTTGGACGAACATGTTGTCACTGAGAGTTTCAGTAAAAGTTTTAGTTAATTATAATAATCCTGCATCAGATCATATCAGAGTTTGCTACTAGCGATATTAGTAAAGACAAAGTGCCTGATTGCATTAAATGTGTCTTTGTCACAGACAAGAGAATGGACGTCTGCGACTTCAACTTGGACCAAATCGCCAACAACTTTGTCTCAGGAGTCTCTAAACGGGTTACTGGAGATATCAACGAGCTGATGACGTTATACCACCGATGGGATGCCGAGGAACTTGCTTGCGGCTCCACAGATGGTGAAATCACCCTGCAGAAGGTGGACGACTACCTGGAGGAGTTTTTCGCTCGGCGGCGAAGGCTTGCCGAGACTCCAGAAGATGATGATGAAGAATATCAAGAGAACGATGAGTCAGTGATGTTACCTGTAATCAGAAGATTCTTCCAAAGTCTCAGTAATGAGTAAGTACTCCATTATAGACCCATAGATCCAACATTTGTGTCTTTTTTCCAGTGACTGACCTTTTGTCTGTATTCTGTCTTTTACCAGGCAATGGAGAGAAGTAAGTGAGGGCGTCTACAACATCAACGTGAAGGAGAAGTTGATGACCATGTGCGTGGAAGTGCTGAGGATCATCGCAAACTCAGTCATGGTAGCCGTCTGGCAGTTGGTCCATCGACATCCCGTCGCATCCGACAGGTCTGGCCTCCAGAGCCCCATCTCCACCGAGCTTCTGAGAGAGCGTTTCAACTACGACCTTCAGAGTGACGTGAGGGACTCCATCAGGCAGGCTCTCCGTGACATCGTTGGTGCCGACATCCCTGTGAGGGTTTCTCCTGAATTCACAGAGGCCGTGACCACAGAGGCGCTGAATGTGGTCGGCCGCAGTCTGTCCGCGGCCCTACGAGGATCCTCCTGTGGCATCGCTCCGAGTCCCACGGTGTCAAAGGACAGAGCAGCCGAGAAAACCCTGGCAGGAGCCGTAGCAACGATGAAGCCCATCCTGACAGGACGAGGCCATCTAGTCAAGACCAGGGTCATGTCCCAGGTTACCAGCGACGACAACAACGAGACATGGGCAGAACAAGGGGACGCCCAGGAGAACCAGCAGACTGGGTGGAGGTGTTTCACTGCAAGGAAGAGGAGGAGAGTCGGCCCCGTCCTCCCGGTTCAGACGTCCAGTGGCTCATCGGTCCGAACCGAGAGCGAAGAGAAGAAGAAGAAGAGAACCAGCCGGTCGCTGTGGAAACGTCTGCTCTGTTGTTGTTGTTGCTGTTGCTGCTGCTCTGATGAGGAATGAACCAGACACAACTCCCTCTTTCTCTCCCTCTAATAAAATAAAACCAAATAAATAAATCTAAATAAATATTCTGTAGACTGTGTCCTTCTCTCTCTACTGCTGATCATCCTGGTTTGTTGTAACAAAAGTAAACAAGAGCATCACTTGTTCATGAACCAGGTAACAGTTTGTGTTTTGATCAAAGCGTAAGGAACATAAAGTAAAATTAGAACAATAGTTCTCAAAGTGGGGTCCGGGACCCCCAGGGGTCAATGAGAGGGTTCAAGGGAGCTCCCAACTTTTTTTGAGAAATTATAACTTTTTTTTTCTTTTTTTTAAGTATATTTTTTTTGGCTTTTTATGCCTTCATTTGATAGGACCGTTGAGAGAGTGACAGGAAATGGGAGGCAGAGATGGGGGGAATGACATGCAGTAGAGGGCGGTCCGACGCGGGATTCGAACCTGCAGCGAGGACTATAGCCTCAACACATGGGGCGGGTGCTCTACAGTACCAACTGAGCTAAACACCACCCCAACATTTTTTTGATTAATTTTACCGCTTTTATTTAGAATTTTTTAAAACCTTTTTTTTTTTTTAACCACTGTTACCGCCAACTTTTATTTTTTATTTTTAGAAATTTTACTTTTATCCAGAAAACTTTCCTTTTTTTTTGTTGCCAATTTTCTCTCAAGTTTTTTTTTTTTTACAGAAATTGTAGCCTCTCTATTATATTTCCAAAAATTCACGCCATTGGCCGTAATTTGAACGTATACATTGATTTTAAAAAAGTATGATTGAAAGTGATTTCAAAATCTGTCCAATGGGTCTGACAGGGTCCATGATTTGAAAAATGGTGAGTCATAACTAGAGGTCAAAACCTCCATCATCACAGTCTCTGTCCAGTCATGACTCAGCAGAATCAGGCCGAACTTCAGCCATGATGCGTTCAGACATGACTCAGCTGAACTCCAGGCCGATTTAGGACTGATCAAAGTTTAGACAAACAACAACGGAGCAACGTTACGTGGTTGAGTTGAGTTCACATCAGTTTGTCTTCAGATCAGTTATCTGTGTGTTTGAGCCGGAGATAAAAGTCCAGCGTCTCTTCAGCTCGGCTCAGTTTGTTCTGCTCGTTCAGCCGAAGACTAGAAACATGAAGGTTTACCTGCTGCTGCTGCTGCTGCTGCCACTCTGTACAGGTAGGACTGCTACCACACGCCTCAACCTTTAATCTGAATGTATTGAACTCCTTAAATTTACTCTACACGGACTGGTTTCTATGTGTGTTTGTGCCACAGGCCAGAAGCATTACATCGAGTGTTACGGTCACGACTTCCTCATGCTCCAGAACGAGCGCCTGCAGTGCAGCAGCAAAGTCCCTCAGGCCTGCTACACCAAGGGTGAGTCCTCTACCTGCTCTGACCGCCCTGCTGGACATGACTACACAATGACTGTCATTTACTAAATGAACTCCCCAAAACAAACTCAGGGCTGTTGAAATGAAAAATCAAATGTTAAAGGGATAGTGCAACATTTAGTCAGATCCTCCTCTCACCATAATCCCTATAGTCGTAGCTGTAGGTTCTTCCTCTTTAATTATCGGTGCATGTTGTTTTGAGATCGGCAGGGCAGAGACGTGAGCTGCTCAGTGAACACAATACAAATACACAATCCAACAACTCCATAACACTCTGGTGGACAAGTTGTGATCTGCACATTCACCACGCTATGAGATAATCATGTATAATTACAAGACAGAGTTGTTTTAGAGGGAAATGCAGCCCGAACTACATTCCAGACACGCTCGCTGCTAGGCGGAGGGATTTCAAAAGCACAAGTAGTTCAGAGTATTTGCTTCATGTGTCCTAATTTTACATGATTATACACAACGTTGTGTTATTATCTCATAGCGTGGTGAATGTGCAGGTCACAACTTGTCCACCAGAGCGTTGTGGAGTTGTTGGATTGTTCATTTGATGAGTTTCGATGAGGGGCAGGGTAAGGATAATGAATTTACTCCTATGACTATAGGGATGAGGCGGCAATAGGCGAATTTGCCAAAATGTTGAACTATCCCTTTAAGTCTTTAATCTTTTAACAGGGAGCTACTGAACACATTTAATGTACGTTGTGTTCATGCATGGAGGAAATAAAACATCAGACTCTCATGGATGAACTTAGTATTACAAATGCAAACAGCGTTGTTGGATCAGACTCAGATGATGCGTTTCCTGTTTGCAGATAACGGAGAGAAAGGCTGCACCCGGCTGGATCTCTGCTCCCGACCTGGCTGGACCTGCTGCAACACTAATCTCTGCAACGCCTGACCAATCACAGGCCGGGAAACAATGACATCATCATCAAAATAATGTGAAATAAAACAGAGAAGTGCATAATTTTCCCATAATGCAGTGTGGTGTTTGTCTGAGCCAAGTGTGTCAACATGAATGTTTACCGTTGGTGGACTTTGACTATCAGAGCGTCACCTGTGTGTGTGTGTGTGTGTGTGTGTGTGTGTGTGTGGCAGAGAATCAGATCAGGTTCAGGTGAAAAAAGTCCTGCAGCCTTTACTCGGGGCTAAAAACTACTTTTTTTCAGATGAATGTCTGAAATAAAGAGTCCAGAACATTTCACCTCCATCCCAGCGTGGATCAGAACTCACCTGGTTCCTCATTACCTGAGAAGACGAGCTGCAGGGCCACAGAGCAAACAGCTGGTCGATGAGATGATTGGCTGAGAGGCGTCTCGTCTGCACTAGTGAATGAGAAATTAAACAAAATACACTGAAATAAAATAAAATAATACGTAATAAAATGTATCAGTCACTTTATTAGTGTTGCACGTTTCATACAAGCCATGCAACACAATGTGCTTTCCAGAATAAGTCAAGTCCACATTAAGTATACAAGAATGAGTAAAAGCACTAGAAATAAGATAGATAAGATAATAAGATGTCAATAATAAAATAAGATAACAGGAAGTGAGGAAACGCCGAAAGATTATCGATTAACAACAATTAATCGATTAACTGAACGACTATTAAATTCATCGTCAACTATTTTGAGAATCTAATAATCAGATAAAGTAGTTTTTTGTAAAGAAAAAAAGTCAAAATTCTCAGATTTCAGCTTCTTAAATGTGAATATTTCTGGTTTCTTTGTTCCTTTGTGACGATAAACTGAGTCTCTCTTTGGTTTGTGGACAAAACAAGACGTTTGAGGACGTCGTCTGCTGGTTTGACAAACACTGACCGATGTTTTTTAACATTTTATCGACCAAACAACTGATCGATTAATCGTTTAAATAATCGACCGATTAATTGATAATGAAAATAATCGTTGGTTGCAGCGCTAAGAGACAGAGTAAGATAAAATATTAGAGCAGATATCAGTGGAATGTTTTTGTTAATATAAGTCCTAAATAGTCCTATTTTCCGTCAGCAATCACTTACATGGAGTGTTTCAGCCGTAACACGAGTCTCTCCGTCACTCTGCTCTGCTGTAAACCAGGAGAAAACTTTCCTTGTGGGATACAAGTGTTATCCAATGAGGAGAGAGAACGGCATGAAGGGCTGTGTGTGCAGCAGAGAAATTCTAATATTGAGTCGTAGACCGGCTCTGGTGTGCAGCCAAGGGGTGCACGTGAATGTGGTGACGTAGGGACGAGGACCAATAGATGCCTGACGAGGGCGGGGGCTGCTAACTCATGGTGCGTTCAAGGAAACTCGTAACTTGTGTTTTTCCTTCCTGTGAAGTCAAACCGGTTCGATCTGGTACGAGTTCACGGGTCGGAAGTTACGAGTGGCCGTTATAGTGACTTTCACAGGCAACAGGACGGTAAAAACACGAGTTACAGGTTGCCTGGAACGCTACAAAGTTGTAGTTGTGACTTGAAGCTGTAACTTACGGTATCAAAAGCCTGCCTTGAACGCAGCATTAGCCGAAACGGCCGTGCCGCTGATATCTGCTTTAAACAGATGTGGCGTAATATAAAAAATCAACAGAGATAACAAGAGATCAAATGCATTCTGGGAGTTGTAGTCCACAGAAACAGTCTTCAGATAGATGTCTGTAGTGTCAGTGCTGCAGCAACTTACGCTGATGCTGGGCTGTTTCCATGGAGTTTCCATGGCTTCCAAGGAAGCGCAGCAGCATCGGTTCTCTGTTGACGATCCGATCTGGATCTGATCGGCGCCTCGAGAGGCCGGAGGAGGAGAAGGAGGAAGCGAACGGCTGATCCCACGTCAGTTTTCAAAACATTTATTTGCATTTTTTTGTTGAAATCTTCAGTACAGTCTGTCGTCGTGACAGGAATGCATGAGAGAAGACAGGATTGGCTCAAAACAGTCACATGAACATCGTCGTCATCATCATCATCATCATCATCATGAGTAGGCTATCAATGTCGTTACTGAACGATGAAAAATAAACACTTTTTAATTCAGAAACTCCCCCTCCCTCCCACACCCACATCACAATCCCAACCCCCCCTCGCCCCTCGCCCCCCCCCCCCTCATTATCCTACATCCTGTCCATCCGCGCTCCCAACCTGAACGTGCAGGTTTGAATCCCTGAACTCTGTACAAGCCCTTCAGACGAGTAGAAAAGATGAAGATTAACCGACGAGTATTAAAAAGACAAAAACATGAACAAACCCCCCCCCCCGACCCATCCCTCTCCCCCTAAATCCCAACTCGCTCCTCCCATCATAATAAACCCCCTCCCCGCCCCGCCCACCCTGGAGTGACATCATCATCATCATCATCATCCCGACATTCAGAAAACATTTGAGCAGAAATGGTCCAGAAGACACAAAACAAAACAATCGTCATCATCAGCAGTCATTCAGTGAGTCACTGAAAACCAACCAATCAGAGGAGAGGAGCCTGCTGCACGCCCTGCTGCGACCCGATTGGCTGAGAGATGTGAGTGTCGGATGTATTTCTTATTCTTTTTCTTGTCTTTTCTTTTTTTTTTTTTTTTTTTTTACAGTGTAGCTGGAGGAGCTGCTGCCCCCCAGTGGTGGTGAACAGAAATATACACACAGACATCTGCAGTATATACAAACACAGATCCTGGTGGAGAGAGCGACGTCTCACTCTGATCCGCTTCTGTTGATTATTTGATTCTTAAAAACAAAACATGTCGGTCACAGCTTTTACTCTGGAGGTCCCTGTCTTCCTGTTTACTCTCCTATTCACTTCCTGTTTACTTTTACCTGACTCCACGTGACCTGCAGACAGATTCAAGCAATGCTAAGCTTTGTGATTGGCTGTTAGTTAATAAATGAAATGCATCCTGGGAGTTGTAGTCCTCAGGCATATCAGAGACAGAAACACATATTTATCTTCAACACATCCATTTCATGTGCCGTCTATTCTTCTATGTGAAATGGGGGAGGCTTTAATGGTGAAACTCAGAAGTGCTGAGTTAAAATCCATTTAAAGAATCATTTTACATGATTCATCAAATCAATACTTGTTAGAAATCACAAATCAATACGTGTTAATCCTTATAACACCAGTAAAATCATGATTGGAGGCCGGTTTTCTCTTCATAAGGATTAAAAACATCTTTTAAAAATACATTTTTAAGACTTTCAGAATTTCTCCAACCCTTTAACAACTTCCTCTTTACCTGCTCTGCTCTCATTGGTGGAGAGCCCGTTACCTCACACACCTGTCTCACCTGTCCTGTAGTTTCAACACCTTGAAACTGGACAAATGTACGGTTTTAAAGCTAATAATCTACGTGTGTTTTAGGTAATAGCTCCTCCCCCCGCTCCTAAAGGTAAACCTGTATCCTCCACGTCGTCTGAAGCTGTGACATCACACGATTGTTCAAATAAAAATTTAAAAAAAAATTGAAACTGAACATTTATCTAAACTGAACAGCTGATTGGTGAGAGAAACCATGTGACTCTGCAGCCGCAGGTTCAAGTCCTGACACACACACACACACACACACATTTGTACTTCTACACTTGTGAGGACCCTCACCCCGCCCTTCCCTCCCCCAACCCCAACACTGTTATTACAATATAACCACTGGCAAATACTTGTTTTCATTCAGTCACACTGCTCGTTCACAGCAGCTGAATCAGCAGTGACCACTTCCTGTTTGCAAAGCATCATGGGTGTTTTCTAAATGGAGTCTGACTGATTTCTAAGAGGATCTCTGGAGCTTTATTTTGAAGGGACATCAGAGGTAATGATATAAACAGGAAGTAGGTCACGCTGGTTCAGGTGTGTTATATATTATTAAAGGGATATTCCGGCGTAAATTTAATCTAACACACCGAGTAAGACCCCGCCTGGAGAGAGCAAGTCTGCCGACCGCTAGCTTCTCTAGTTGTAGCGACTTAACAATATAGATAACAATACACTGCTGTCTATGGAGCCACGAGTCAAACGCCATCAAAAAAGCCACTCATCGCCACAAATAATACTCAGAACAGCACCAAACTTCATTAAGTTTGGTGCTGTTTTGAGTATTCACAAATATCGACAGCAGTGTATTGTTATAGATTGAATCGCCTTGTTGTTCACAACTACTTCCGGGTAGAAAACTGAGTTTCGCTATATATATCTCATTTTTCACGTCACTATATCACCGTTTAGACTAATCTAGTGTTTGTAGAGTTTATAAAACCAATGATTGGACAAACATTACAATTTCTGTGTGCACATTTTTGTAATTAGTCATGGTTATCATAGATTAGCCAGGCTAACCGTTAGCTAGCTAGCTCCATGAAAAAATATTTTCTCCAGCGGATATCTGAGTTACAACATGACTGAGCTACTGGAGTAGTTTCATGTCGTGTCCGACAACGAGAGGGTTTTAACAGCTGACGTCCTGATGTTAGCTTAGCTACCGCCGTTAGCTTAGCTGCTACCGTTAGCTGTCCCTGTCAGCTGCAGCCACTGACGCTTTCTAGACGCAGTGATTCCTCCAAACTGAATAAATACAACACATAGCAACACACAGAAATAGTAATGTTTCTTCAATCATTTCAGATTTGTCTAAACGGCGATAGCGGCGTGAAAAACATGATGTGCTATATAGCTAGGGGTCTTATTCGGCGTCATAGTGTCTTAAGCCCTCGAGATCAATTGCTTTTCAATGAGAGCCCGGCGACACTGAGTGTCCAACGCGATGCAGAAGTAGCCCTAATCCTTTATGCGTACTGCCACACAATCCTGTGTCAACCTGTCAGAATAGAGATGTCCATCGTGCATTTTTTTCCTTTTTTTTGTATTTTGTCGCAGATGACCAGCATCAAACCGTCACGTGACAGGAAACGCGTGGCAATATTTGCCATTGCTGTTTAGGAAGCTCAGACGCCGACCCTCGAGCGTTTTTGACGCTTTGGAAGCTTTTGGTGTGAACGCACAGTTAGACCATGGGTTAAACTTGCGCCGGAATATCCCTTTAACCGTTACTGATAATACAAAGTGAGGAGGTCGTCCACACCTTGAAAAAAAAAAAAGTCCTCTTATAAATAAACTATGATGGTCCTCACAAAGTTAGCTGTACCAACACATTCACACACACACAGACACACACAGTCGCTCTACGAGGGGGGGGTGAGGGGGGGCAGCCCCTCGTCGCTGGGCGTGGCCGTGTCGTCGCTCGGCTCCAGGCTGTCCTTCAGGCTCACTGTGCTGTCCGAGGGGGGCGGGGTCGACTCCGACTGGGGCGGGGTTAGCTCCGAGGCCGGCGGCGGCGCCAGCTCCAGCGGCGAGGGCGGGGTTTCCGGAGACGCCGCTTCCTCCTGCATGGTGCCGTTGGCGGTCGGGGGAGGGACGGCGGCGGCGGTGGTGACGGGTTCCACGGCGGCGGGAGGAGCAGGAGGAGGGGGGGTCGGAGTGTAGGAGGCGGGGTCTGAGCGGCGAGGGGCGGAGTTAGAGAGGAGGCCGTCGGCGAGAGACAGCGAGGCTTTCTCCACCAGGCGCCACTGCATGATGCTGGTGTCCTTCCCGCCCGTGGAGATCAGGTGACTGTCGCCGTGCAGGAAGCTGACGTTGGTCACGTGACTGCTGTGGGCGCTGTACTTATGGCTCGGAGCCTGGAGACGGATCGATTATTGGTTATTGATTTATACAAATAACAGCTTTCAGATCAAAACACAGCGGGAATAACTGAATAATACAACTAGAGTAGTATCAGAGTACTGCAGTGGTAGTATGAGTACTCAGAGAAGCAGTAGTATCAGAGTATAGTGTCAGAATACAGTGAAATATTACAACTGTTTTATCAGAGACCACAGGTTGCAGCAGTTGTAGTATCAGAGTACTCACAGCAGTAGTATTAGAGTACTGGAGTAGTAGTAGTATTAAAGTACTGCAGCAGTTGTAGTATCAGAGTACTCACAGCAGTAGTATTAGAGTACTGGAGTAGTAGTATTAAAGTACTGCAGCAATTGTCGTATCAGAGCACTTACGGCAGCAATATTAAAGTACTACAGAAGTAGTATCAGAGTACTGAAAGCATCAGTGTTAGAGTACTTCAGCAATGGTATCAGAGTACAGTGGTAGTATGAGTACTCAGAGAAGTAGTATCAGAATACTGTGCACTAAAATAATTTTATCAGAGCACAACAGTTGCACCAGTACTATCAGAGTACTCACAGAAGAAGTATTATAGTACTACAGTAGTACTATCAGAGTACTCACAGAAGAAGTATTATAGTACTGCAGTAGTAGTATCAGAGTACTCACAGAAGAAGTATTATTGTACTGCAGTAGTAGTATCAGAGTACTCACAGAAGAAGTATTATTGTACTGCAGTAGTAGTATCAGAGTACTCACAGAAGAAGTATTATAGTACTACAGTAGTACTATCAGAGTACTCACAGAAGAAGTATTATTGTACTGCAGTAGTACTATCAGAGTACTCACAGAAGAAGTATTATTGTACTGCAGTAGTAGTATCAGAGTACTCACAGAAGAAGTACTATTGTACTGCAGTAGTAGTATCAGAGTACTCACAGAAGAAGTATTATTGTACTGCAGTAGTAGTATCAGAGTACTCACAGAAGAAGTACTATTGTACTGCAGTAGTAGTATCAGAGTACTCACAGAAGAAGTATTATTGTACTGCAGTAGTAGTATCAGAGTACTCACAGAAGAAGTATTATAGTACTACAGTAGTAGTATCAAAGTACTGTTAGTCGTCGTATTAGAATACTAACAGCAGCAGTATTAGAGTACTGCAGTAGTAGTATCAGAGTACTCACAGAAGAAGTACTATTGTACTGCAGTAGTAGTATCAGAGTACTCACAGAAGAAGTATTATTGTACTGCAGTACTCACAGAAGAAGTATTATAGTACTACAGTAGTAGTATCAGAGTACTCACAGAAGAAGTATTATTGTACTGCAGTAGTAGTATCAGAGTACTCACAGAAGAAGTATTATTGTACTGCAGTAGTAGTATCAGAGTACTCACAGAAGAAGTATTATAGTACTACAGTAGTAGTATCAAAGTACTGTTAGTCGTCGTATTAGAATACTAACAGCAGCAGTATTAGAGTACTGCAGGAGTAGTATCAGAGTACTTGAAGCACAGCGGTGTTAAAGTACTGCAGTAGTAGTAGTAGTATCAGAGTACTCAAAGTATTCACATTCAGTTTAAAGTCAAGTATAAGGAAATGTTTAACAAAATAAAAGCAGTTTTTTTAATGAGGGAACATTAGATGCTTTTATTTTGAAGTTGGGAGGAAGTAGTTGTCTTTAGTTTCATTAATTCTCTGTGAAACTGTAATTTAGGTCCTGCAACAATAATTAAGTTGAAGAATGTGTATTTGTGGTTGTGGTTGTGGTTGTGTGTGTGTGTGTATGTGGTTGTGTGTGTGTGTGTGTGGTTGTGGTGTGTGTGTTACCTTTGCCGTGGAGCATGGGTAGGCGAACAGGTGAACTTTGCAGAAGTCGTCGGCCAGAGCGATCACCTTCCTGTTGTGAGATCTGATCAGAGCGTTGATGTCGGTGCCGTCTGAACCCTCAGGCCACACACCTGACACACGCACACAACACACACAACACGCGCACACACACACACAAATCATCTTTAATCACAGCAGTTTGAAACGTGTCTGAACTTGATCAAAGATCTTCTGCAAAGACAGATTATGATAACAGACACTCTGACACCCTGTGTGTGAAAACAGATATGTTAAAACTTTTTAAACTAAAATCAAAACTAATGTTTTTTAAAGTTGTGTGTCTGTGTGTGTGTCTGTGTGTAGTTGTGGACATTCAGGTCAAGGTATCTGAATGAACTCATATCAGCAACAATCAATACTTCAGGACTTTGATCAGGATCAGAGCCAAACAACATTGAGCACAGGCCGTCCATAAATACTGGATGTTTCGTGTTTTTTTTAATTACGTTTACACACACACACACGCACGCACGCACGCACGCACGCACGCACGCACGCACACATGCACACATGCAGGTGTACTGACCAAACACTTGGTATCCAAGTACACAGGTGTACGTTGCCCAGTCGATGTCTTTACACTCCGATCGGTTCCTGATCAGTTTGCAGCCGTTAGGAACGTCCCCTGAAAACACACAAGTGAGCATCAAAATAAAAAAATAAAAAATACTGCAGTTATATCAGGTACTACAGCTGTGGCAGTATCAGAGTACTACAGCAGTAGTAATAGAGTCACTCTTCAACCATGTAGAGAATCTTTGTTTCTAGGTGGTCCAGAGTTGGACATGATGAAAAAGTTGTAAATAGCCAAAAACGTGCAGTCCAGGTGAGTGATGTAACTGGAATGTCCCTGGAAACATGAACGCATCATCATCATCATCGTCATCATCCAGTAGACAATAGAGTGTCAATAGAGTCTCAGTAGAGCGCCAGTAAGGTGTCAATAGAGCGACCACAGAGTATCAGTAGAGCTTCCGTAGATTAACAGTAGAGTTTCAGTAAAGTCTCAGTAGAGCGTCAATAGAATCTTAGTAGAGTATTAGTAAAGCATCAATAGAGCATCAATAGAGTCTCAGTAGAGTGACAGTAGTCTCAGCAGAGTGTCAATAGAATCTTAGTTGAGTCCCAGTAGAGCATCAATAGAATCTCAGTAGAGTATTAGTAAAGCATCAATAGAGCATCAATAGAATCTCAGTAGAGTGTCAATAGAGTCTCAGTATCAGAGTACTACAGCAGTAGTATCAGAGTACTACAGCAGTAGTAATAGAGTACTCACAGTAGAGAATCTCGTAGTCTCCAGAGTTGGACATGATGAAGTTGTTGTCAGGCGACCAGTCCAGGTGAGTGATGTAACTGGAATGTCCCAGTAGAGCATCAATAGAATCTCAGCAGAGTGTCAATAGAATCTCAGTAGAGCGACAGTAGCCTCAGCAGAGTATTAGTAAAGTCCCAGTAGAGCATCAATAGAATCTCAGTAGAGCTTCCGTAGATTAACAGTAGAGTTTCAGTAAAGTCCCAGTAGAGCATCAATAGAATCTTAGTAGAGTATTAGTAGAGCATCAATAGAGTGTCAATAGAGTCTCAGTAGAGCTTCCGTAGATTAACAGTAGAGTTTCAGTAAAGTCTCAGCAGAGTATTAGTAGAGTCCCACTAGAACATCAATAGAATCTCAGTAGAGCGCCAGTAGAGTCTCAGTAGTCTCAGCAGAGTATTAGTAAAGTCCCAGTAGAGCATCAATAGAATCTCAGTAGAGCGTCAGTAGAGTCTCAGTAGAGCGACAGTAGTCTCAGCAGAGTAATAGTAAAGTCCCAGTAGAGCATCAATAGAATCTCAGTAGAGCGTCAATAGAATCTCAGTTGAGCTTCAGTCGAGTCTCAGTAGAGCGACAGTCGAGTCTCAGTAGAGCGACAGTAGTCTCAGCAGAGTGTCAATAGAATCTTAGTAGAGTCTCACTAGAGCATCAATAGAATCTCAGTGGAGCGTCAGTAGAGTCTCAGTAGAGCTTCCGTAGATTAACAGTAGAGTTTCAGTAAAGTCCCAGTAGAGCATCAATAGAATCTTAGTAAACAATCAGAGAGACACCCACCTACAGAGAAAATCTCACTGACAGCTGTAGAGTCTCAGTAGAGTGACATAGTCTCACCAGGTCTGTAAAGTCTCCAGTACAGGATCAATAGAGTCTGGGAGCAGGAGGAGTCTCAGGAGGAGCAGGAGGAGCAGGAGGAGCAGGAGTGAGCAGGAGTCTCAGCAGAGTAGGAGTAAAGTCCCAGTAGAGCATCAATAGAGGATCAGGAGGAGCAGGAGGAGTCAGGAGGAGACAAGGAGGAGCCCGGAGGAGCAGGAGGAGCAGGAGGGAGACGGGAGGAGCAGGAGGAAATGAGGAGACAAGGAGATCCGGAGGAACAGGCTTCCAGGAGGGCAGAGGGACAGGAGGAGCAGGAGAAAGGCATTCTGGGACATGTAGTTCAGGAGGAGCAGGAGGAGACAAGGAGGAAAGGAGGTTTAGACAAACATCAGGAGACACCCACCTAGCAGGAGAAACGCAGGAGCAGGAGCTCGAGACGGGTGGATCGCCACCAGGTCTGTGGTCTCCGGAGGAGCAGGAGGAGACGAGGAGGAGCAGGAGGAGACGAGGAGGAGACGAGGAGGAGCAGGAGGAGCAGGAGGAGACAAGGAGGAGCAGGAGGAGCAGGAGGAGCAGGAGGAGCAGGAGGAGCAGGAGGAGACGAGGAGGAGCAGGAGGAGACAAGGAGGAGACAAGGAGGAGCAGGAGGAGCAGGAGGAGCAGGAGGAGACAAGGAGGAGCAGGAGGAGACAAGGAGGAGCAGGAGGAGACAAGGAGGAGACAAGGAGGAGCAGGAGGAGACAAGGAGGAGCAGGAGGAGACAAGGAGGAGACAAGGAGGAGCAGGAGGAGACAAGGAGGAGACAAGGAGGAGCAGGAGGAGACAAGGAGGAGCAGGAGGAGACAAGGAGGAGACGAGGAGGAGACAAGGAGGAGCAGGAGGAGCAGAAGAATTTTTTTTAAAGCTTTTTGCTAGAAAATGCTTAACTTTTTTTTATTAAAGAAATGTTACCACTTTTTCTAAAAAAAAAATTGTAACTTTTCTTTTAGAATTTTTAAAAGCTTTTTTCTAGAATTTTTTTAACTTTTAAAAAACATTTTAAGAAATCTTACCACTTAAAAAAAAAAAAACTTTGGATAATTTTTTTTTATTAACTATTTTTTTTGAGAATTTATAGAATTTTTCTAGAAAAATTTTAACTTAAATTTTTATTTTTAAAGAAATCTTACCACTTTTTCTAGAATTAAAAAAAAACTTTTTGGAGATTTTTTTTTTTTAACTTTTTTTTGAGAATTTATAAAAGCTTTTTTCTAGAAATTTTTTAACTTTAAATTAAAAAAAAGAAATCTTACCACTTTTTCTAGATTTAAAAAAAAAACTTTCTTCTAGAATTTTTTAAAAGCTTTTTTTCTAGAATTTTTTTTTTGAACTTTTTTATTTTTCTTCCACTTTTTTCTAGAAATGTTTAAACTTTGGAGAAATTGTACCTTTTTTTTTCCCAGAATTTGCTCTACAATATTTCCAAGAATTTACGCCATTGGCCCCAATTTCAACGTATCTGCCTTTTTCCGAATGTCAAAAAATGTCAGCTGGTTTTGTCCATCTGGTGGAACTGAATGTTTACGTTTCCATAGTTTCAGAAGTTGCAGTAAATGCTCTGATCTTTTTTTATTATTTTTTCATTTAAAATCTGTAAAACACATGGATCATCACGCCGGCTTTTAACAATCGATAAACCGACTTCTGTTTTTGACGCTCGGAATAAAAACGGATGAGATCACAGAAGAAGGTTCAACTAGAAAATCATCTGTACTGACTTTCCTGAGTGCGTTCCTATGGCGACCACCGCTCCACTGGGATGGAAGTCTGCACAGTGTCCATGCTCCTAAAGGGAAAGCGACAGAGTTTGTCAATCATTTATCCATAATTTATCAATTTAAATCAATCTGTAACTGATTGCTTCTCGTGGTCCCACCTCCACGGAGCGGCTCCACTGCAGACTGTGATCGGACGAGTTCCACAGGCAGACGAGTCGATCCTGAGCGCACGTCAGGAACATCTGTCTGGACGGGTGGGACGCCAAACCCCACAGCTCGTCAGTGTGACCCTGAACGCATCACAGCAGAGAGTTAGAGAGAGACCCTGAACGCATCACAGCAGAGAGTTAGAGAGAGACCCTGAACGCATCACAGCAGAGAGTTAGAGAGAGACCCTGAACGCATCACAGCAGAGAGTTAGAGAGAGACCCTGAACGCATCACAGCAGAGAGTTAGAGAGAGACCCTGAACGCATCAGAGTGGACTTTAACAGAGACCCTGAACGCATCTCAGACCAGCAGGGACAGGATCTGGTGTGCGATCTCACCTGAACCTCCACGAGGAAGCCGTCGTTGAAGGTTCCTCTCAAAATAAAGTTGCGGGACGTCCCGACCAGAAACTCCTCCCCCTTCCCCTCGGACACGGCTCGGATGGTTCCGTACTGATCTGGGACCTGTGAACACCAGAAAAACACACCTCTGTTAGGGCTGCAATTAATTATTTAAACAATTAATCAATTTGTGGTTTGATCAATAAAATGTTGAAAAAAATGTTGAAAAACATCAACCAGTATTTCCTAAACCACCAGACGACGTCCTCAAACGTCATAAAGGACAAAGAAACCAGAAATATTCACATTTAAGAAGCTGGAATCAGAGAATCTGGACTTTTTTTCTTTAAAAAAAACTACTCAATGATAATATTTTTTAAAAACTTTTTGCGAGAATTTTTTTTTTAATTAAAAAAAAAAAACTTTCTCTAGAAAACACTTTTTTTTTTAGTTTTTAAAGCTTTTTTCTAGAAAATGTTCAACTTTAAAAAAAAAAGAAATCTTACCACTTTCTCTAGAAAACACTTTTTTGAGAGTTTTTTTTAAAGCTTTTTTCTAGAAAATGTTCAACTTTAAAAAAAAAAAGAAAAGAAATCTTACCACTTTTTCTAGAATTAAAAAAAAAAATTCTGGAAAATATTTAACCTTTTTTCAGAAATGTCTCTACAACATTTTAAAAAAAAATTCACGCCATTGGCCCTAATTTGAGTTTATCCAACTTTTCAGAATGCATTGTGTTAGTGTTAGAGACACTTGAAGAAGCTGAAATCAGAGAATCTGGACTTTTCTTCTTAGAAAAAACTACTGAAACCGATTATTAGATGATCAGAATAGTTGACGATTAATTCAATAATTGATTAATCGATTCATTGTTGCAGCTCTAATTTAAACACATAATATTGAAGGAGGCGTGAAAACAGGACGATTCTAAGTTAAGTTCTGCATCCTGGTTTCTAAGTGGGTTTCTGGGCTTTTTGTTCTGTAGGGACACCGGAGATAATGACATCCTTTATTAATATATACGTGTGTGTGTCTGTGTGCGTGCATGTGTGTGTGTGTGTGTGTGTGCATGTGTGTGTCGTCACCTCGATGTCCCTGTCTGCTCGCAGCTCGTGGTCCCACAGGATGATCTTCCGGTCTTTTCCTCCTCCCGTCAGCAGAGTGCCGCTCCTCATCTCGCACATACAGAACACGCTTCCCTCGTGACCTTTGACCTGCCGACTGATCTGGAACGCTGCACACACACACACGCAGGTGAGTCACACACACACACACACACACACACTCCTTCCTCCTCCTGAACTAAAACAACAGAGCACACATGTTTTATTGTCGACTCTGCTGCTGCTGCTGTTGTGTTTTTGAAGGTGCAGTTCCAGCAGCAGCCAGGAGGAGGCAGCACCTCCCCCAGAAACACCTCCTCCTCCTCCTCCTCCTCCTCCTCCTCCTCCACTTCCTGCCTGGACAGATCTGCTGCAGGTCTCTACTGAGCTCTACTAATCTCTACTGACTCTGGTCTCATTCCAGCTCTTTAAATCTTTAACCTTTAATTCTTGGCGTCGCTTCCTTTTAAACCAGTTTAACAGCATGACATGAAAACCATTACTGTAACTGGGCCAACACACACACACCAGACACACACACACGCACACACCCAGACGCACACACACACCCCTCCTGGCGTTTTTTGTCGCAGTGTTAAACTGAGCCAACATCCACTGCAGCCTCTGCTGTTTCTACTGTTTCTACTCTATTTATTCATCACCGTTCTGTTTCTACTGTTTCTCTCTTCTTCTTTTTTACTGTTTCTATTTGTTTGTCTCTTTGTTTTTATTATATTTTCATGTTTGTTTTATATCGTTTTACATTTCAATATTTGCATATTTGTTTTTTTTTTACCTTGTTCGCTACGACGCCACTGCAACAAGCTGATTCCCCATGTGTAGAATAAACAAACAGTCTTCTGTTTCTACTGTTTCTACTCACTATTCTGTTTCTTATTTTGTAACAGTTCAATTTTTTTCTACTCGTATGCCCGTTTCTATTCAATTTCTACTGTTTCTATCATCTCTCTGTTTGTCTCTACTGTTCCTTTGTCTAAACTGAGCCAACATCCACTGCAGCCTCTTCTGTTTCTACTGTTTCTACTTTGTTGCTGCTCTTTATTCATCACTGTTTCTATTGTTTCTCTTGCCTTGTTTTCGTGCTGTTTCCACTGTTTCTATTGTTTTTCTATTTTTTTACTCTCGTCTGTTTCTACCCGTTCTTTATTTTTAACATTCCTGTCGTTTCTACTGTTGCTCCTGTTTCTATTCCATTTCTACTAATTTTTTTTTCTGATTCTACTGGTTCTATTCTGTCTTCACCTCTGGGTCCTTTCCCGGTCGGGGTCTCGGCGGAGCTCCTGGTCCAGACCAGCAGGATCCCTCCGGAGTCTCCGGTCAGGATGTCTCCAGTGCTCAGGAACGCCAGACACTGGATGAACTTCGGTTTCTCGTATTTCTGAGGAAGCAACGAGAGAAAAGGGGGTCAGAACTAGACCAGGACTAGAGCTAGACCAGGACTGGAGAGTGAGACCAGGACTGGAGATAAACCAGGACTGGAGATAGACCAGGACTAGAGACAGACCAGGACTATAGAGTGAGACCAGGACTGGAGATAAACCAGGACTAGAGATAGACCAGGACTAGAGAGTGAGACCAGGATTGGAGAGTGAGACCAGGACTAGAGAGTGAGACCAGGACTGGAGATAAACCAGGACTAGAGATAGACCAGGACTAGAGAGTGAGACCAGGATTGGAGAGTGAGACCAGGACTAGAGAGTGAGACCAGGACTGGAGATAGACCAGGACTAGAGAGTGAGACCAGGACTAGAGAGTGAGACCAGGACTGGAGAGTGAGACCAGGATTGGAGAGTGAGACCAGGACTAGAGATAGACCAGGACTAGAGAGTGAGACCAGGACTGGAGATAGACCAGGACTGGAGAGTGAGACCAGGACTGGAGAGTGAGACCAGGATTGGAGAGTGAGACCAGGACTAGAGAGTGAGACCAGGACTGGAGATAGACCAGGACTAGAGAGTGAGACCAGGACTGGAGATAGACCAGGACTAGAGAGTGAGACCAGGATTGGAGAGTGAGACCAGGACTGGAGATAGACCAGGACTAGAGATAGACCAGGACTAGAGAGTGAGACCAGGACTAGAGAGTGAGACCAGGACTGGAGATAAACCAGGACTAGAGAGTGAGACCAGGACTGGAGATAAACCAGGACTAGAGAGTGAGACCAGGACTGGAGATAAACCAGGACTAGAGAGTGAGACCAGGACTGCAGAGTGAGACCAGGACTGGAGATAAACCAGGACTAGAGATAGACCAGGACTAGAGAGTGAGACCAGGACTGGAGATAAACCAGGACTAGAGAGTAGAGAGTGAGACCAGGACTGGAGATAAACCAGGACTAGAGATAGACCAGGACTGGAGATAAACCAGGACTAGAGAGTAGAGAGTGAGACCAGGACTGGAGATAAACCAGGACTAGAGATAGACCAGGACTAGAGAGTAGAGAGTGAGACCAGGACTGGAGATAAACCAGGACTAGAGATAGACCAGGACTAGAGCGTGAGACCAGGACTAGAGATAGACCAGGACTAGAGAGTGAGACCAGGACTGGAGATAAACCAGGACTAGAGATAGACCAGGACTAGAGAGTGAGACCAGGACTGGAGAGTGAGACCAGGACTGGAGATAAACCAGGACTGGAGACAGACCAGGACTAGAGAGTGAGACCAGGACTGGAGATAAACCAGGACTAGAGAGTAGAGAGTGAGACCAGGACTGGAGATAGACCAGGACTAGAGATAGACCAGGACTAGAGAGTGAGACCAGGACTGGAGATAAACCAGGACTAGAGATAGACCAGGGCTAGAGAGTGAGACCAGGACTGGAGATAAACCAGGACTAGAGCGTGAGACCAGGACTGGAGAGTGAGACCAGGACTGGAGATAAACCAGGACTAGAGATAGACCAGGACTAGAGATAGACCAGGACTAGAGAGTGAGACCAGGACTGGAGATAGACCAGGATTGGAGACAGACCAGGTTACAGAGGTGCTAACAAAGCTCTGAGTCTCTGTCTGGGTCTGAGGAACCCGGATCAGGTTTCTGGAACCAGGAGACTGAGCTGCTCCGAGATCCTGATCCTGATCCTGATCCGAGGACTTTGTTCCTTTGTGTTCAGACGGGTGGAGCTTCCTGAACGTCAGCATCAAATTCCTCTCAGCAGCTGAAACTAAAACCTCCTCCATCCTCCATCCTTCTTTAACCCTCCAGGTCCCGACCAGACCAGATCCACCGAGACCACGGACCACGTGGATCTGAGGTTTTTAATGTCCTCACCCCAAAGATTCCCTGTTTACGAGCCAGCGAGGTCCCAGACCAGGTCCAGAAGAAGATGTGGGACTTTCCACAGGTGACGATGGTGTTTGGGTCGGTGGGGTGGAACTCCACGGCCAGGACCACCTCGTTGGTGGTCTGCAAGAGAAACAGAGACCCGTTAGAGACCGGATAGAGATCCAGACCAGCACCAAACGGAACCTGGACTGAAACGACTCACCTTGATTTCGGCGATCTTCGATTTCTTCTGCCAGTCCCAGACCGTCAACATGTGGTCGTTGCAGTCGTCAATGACGCTGAGATGCTGACCGGAGTCCTGAGAGCGAGACACGAGTCAGAAAAACTTCACTTCTACACTTTTTACATTTTATTTATTTAAAGGGATAGTTCAACATTTTTGGCAAATTGGCCCATTGCCATAATAACCCCACTAGTCATAGCAGTAGGTTCGTTACCTTTAATTGTCAGTGCAAGCTATCTTTTAGAACGGCGGAGCAGAGCCGTGAGCTGCTCAGAGCTACACTACGGAGGTTGTTTTAGAGGGAAATTCATGCAAAACCAGCTGATGCACGTTGCCTTCAGGGACAGTTGTTCATCAACAGTCTCTGTATTTCCCTCTAAAACAACTCTGTGTGGTAACGTTGTGTTATTATCTCATAGCGTGGTGAATGTGCAGGTCACAACTTGTCCACCAGAGCGTTGTGGAGTTGTTGGATTGTGTATTTGATGAGTTTGATGAGGGAAACCAAGAAATCCCATAATGAGCCTCCGTGGCGTTGCTCTGAGCAGCTCACGGCTCTGCTCCGCCGTTCTAAAAACAGCTTGCACCGACAATTAAAGCTAACGAACCCACTGCTATGACTATAGGGGTTATGGTGATGGGCCAGTTTGCCAAAATGTTGAACTATCCCTTTAACTTCACTAGACTTTGCGTTATACTCACAGCTTTGGAGAAAGCCAGGGAGCCAACGCCTCGTTCGAACGTCCCCATGCCGACGACCTGCAGCGTGGACAGACTGACGCTGTCCCAGATACGAACATGAGGCTGCAGCGCCTGGAGACACACAGGTTACCATAGTTACAGCTGTCAGACTCGTTAAAAATAAATCAATTAGCAGAAATTTGAGTTTTTTAAACCACATCTGTCCTCACCCGTCCGTCTTTGTCCACGCCGGCGATCTGTCCCGTAGCGATCCGGATCTTATCAGGATGGATGGCCAGACTGACGGGAGACACAGAGAGATGATGTCACTCACCTGTCGCCGCTGACCAATAGGAGAGCAGCATCAGCAGCAGAAGGTTTTTTTTTTTCTCACCACTTGACACAGTCGGTGTGTCCGAGGTAATGTCTCTGGGTCCGCTCCTCGTAGTTGAACAGAACCACGACGGAGGCGATGAAGTAAACAATCTCCCCGGTTGGAAGGAGGTAGACGTTCGCTCTGCAGTCTCTGCCACGGTAACCGTACCTGAGCCGAGGGTCAAGGACGCACCTGGACTTCTACTGAGGCTTCACTACACACGCTTAGAGATAAACCCGAGAGGAAACATCTGGGCCCAGGTGTTCAAAAGTAATCAGATCGGATTTTGGAATATGGATCAGATCAAATCCTGAAAATGGGTCGTTTAACACAAACATCTACCTTTATTCTGAAGGAGCTTTAATATAAACATCTACTTTTATTCTGAAGGAGCTTTTATATAAACATCTACTTTTATTCTGAAGGAGCTTTAATATAAACGTCTACCTTTATTCTGAAGGAGCTTTAACACAAACATCTACCTTTATTGTGAAGGAGCTTTAACACAAACATCTACCTTTATTTTGAAAGAGCTTCAACACAAACATCTACCTTTATTCTGAAGGAGCTTTAACACAAACATCTACCTTTATTTTGAAAGAGCTTCAACACAAACATCTACCTTTATTTTGAAGGAGCTTTAACACAAACATCTACCTTTATTTTGAAGGAGCTTCAACACAAACGTCTACCTTTATTTTGAAGGAGCTTTAATACAAACATCTACCTTTATTCTGAAGGAGCTTTAATATAAACATCTACTTTTATTCTGAAGGAGCTTTATTTATTTTGAAGGAGCTTTAATACAAACATCTACCTTTATTCTGAAGGAGCTTTAATATAAACATCTACTTTTATTCTGAAGGAGCTTTAATATAAACATCTACTTTTATTCTGAAGGAGCTTTAATATAAACATCTACTTTTATTCTGAAGGAGCTTTAATATAAACGTCTACCTTTATTTTGAAGGAGCTTTAACACAAACATCTACCTTTATTTTGAAAGAGCTTCAACACAAACATCTACCTTTATTCTGAAGGAGCTTTAACACAAACATCTACCTTTATTTTGAAAGAGCTTCAACACAAACATCTACCTTTATTCTGAAGGAGCTTCAACACAAACATCTACCTTTATTCTGAAGGAGCTTTAACACAAACATCTACCTTTATTTTGAAAGAGCTTCAACACAAACGTCTACTTTTATTCTGAAGGAGCTTTAACACAAACATCTACCTTTATTCTGAAGGAGCTTTAACACAAACATCTACCTTTATTCTGAAGGAGCTTTAACACAAACATCTACCTTTATTCTGAAGGAGCTTTAACACAAACATCTACCTTTATTTTGAAGGAGCTTTAACACAAACATCTACCTTTATTTTGAAGGAGCTTCAACACAAACATCTACCTTTATTCTGAAGGAGCTTTAACACAAACATCTACCTTTATTTTGAAAGAGCTTCAACACAAACGTCTACTTTTATTCTGAAGGAGCTTTAATAGAAACAGTGAAGGATACACCCATTCCAGCTTCAGTCTCTCTGGAGGAAGTTCTGTCCGAACCCCGACGCAGTTCTCCAGGTCCGAGGGGACGAACATGGTGATCGGTCGACCACGCATGAACATCTTAACGGAGTTCCCGTCTGAAACAGCAGAGACACAGAGAGGAAGACATGTTGGAGACGCGCCATCATCACCATCACCATCGCTGTTGACTTAGTTTCGATTTCTTGTTTGTCAACAAACAAACAAACACAAACTTTGGCCTTAATCTTAGTCACAGATAATCAATAAAAGGATTGATCGGGATCAGAACATCCCGGCTTTTTACTGATCTCTGTGACAGGTGACCTGTGTTGGGTTCTTATCCAATCAGATTACAGCAAAGACACCTGTCGGCCGCCAGGTGACACGTAAAGGACTCAGTCTGTCTCCGTGTGAAGACAGAGTGAGACCTGCCGAGTCAGACAGGTGAGCGACAGGTACGGAGGAGGAGGAGTCGATGCCATGCAGGTGATGCAGGTGAGGCAGGTGTGTAGTAGTCGTTTACCTCCACAGAATCACTGCTGTGCAAAAAATGCATTTACTTGACCTGAGCTGTCAATCAAAATGGGAATGGCGGCGGTGAGAGGGTTCAAGGAGGTCCCAAAAATTTTTTTTCTACAATATTTAAATTTGGAATTGAATTTTTTCTATAAATATTAAATTTTTTCCAGAAATGTATCCAAAATGTTTCCAAAAATTCACGCCATTGGCCCCAATTTGAACGTACGTTGATTAAAAAAAGGAGTGTCATTCAGTATATATTGTGTATTTCTGGTGTTTTATTTCAATAGGTGAGGCCCCGTGGTCTAATTTGCATCAGTTTAGGGGTCCTTGATGTAAAAAAAAAGTTTCAGAACCAGTGCTTTAGATTTTGGGTCTCATCAGGTGGATTCATTAAAACAATAAAAACACCCAAATTCTTGCAAGAATCAAAAATGTTCAAACAAGAAGCGCTTGGTGGGGTATAGAAAATATAAAATGGAGAAAAACTCCAAGGCACTCTGTTTAAATCAGTAAAATGAATTTATTTATGTGGCACTGTCACAATGAGTTATTTTTAATACGTCACCGTGAAAATACCAGAAAAAATTCATTTTATTGATTTAAACAGAGTGTCCTGGAGTTTTTCTCTGTTTGCATGTCAATAAAAACACCTGTTCGACCCTTATATGGAGGTAAATTATGTGAGGGGGCGGAGCCACAGACAGGTGTGACATCACCTGAACGCTCTGAAGGGGAGAGAGAGCAGGAGGGTGAGCGCGGCTGACGATATAAAAGCAGAGACAGACAGAGAGAGAGAGACAGAGAGAGATGTGATTGGTTCAGAGCAGAAACAGGAAGCGCTAATTCAGCTGCTGTTAGCATGTTAGCCTGTTAGCTTGTTGTTAGCCTGCTAGCTAGCTAGCTAGCTCGCGCTGACGCCGGACTCGTCAGGACTTACCGGCTTGGCTGTTTTTCTCTCGGGTCGACATTTTGGCTGGTTTGGGACAAAGACATCGTCACTCAACAACACAACCATCAACAAAACGACACAAACATCAACACAAACAAATAAATAACAACAAACAACAACAACAACAACAGACAATAACAACAACACTGGAACACTGGATCTGAACTAGGGATGTCCTTCATAGTGGAATCTGATTTGTCAGGTTTTGCCTTCAGTCGACTTTTTTTTGATGAAGGTTTTATTGTTACTTTATTATTTGCAAATCTCAATCTGTGACCATATTTGTAAATGTGTACTTACATTTGTGTGCATGAATCCGCAAATGTGTATTCAGAATCTAATTTGGAAATTTATAAAACAAATCCCTGTCTGCATTCAGATTTGCCAGTGAAATCTGCAAAGGTGTGCAAAGACCGTGTTATACAAATTATATACAGTTATATAAATACGTAGACAGATCTGTAAGTATCTGTCATCAGTTACATCCCAGATGGTAGCTCTCGATTGGCTGTCTTTTTACATGTGAATTTTGCTCCACTTCTGCCGCGGCAGGATCCGCAAATGCGTACGGAAATCTGTTGAAAAGATTTCTGTCCCACTTTCCCTTTGCCCTGAGCTCAGGCTCACAGGCTGCAGAAAAAAAGAGCTAAAACACCCAAATAAACAAATTTAATTCTTCCGTTGGCATAAGATAACAATAACAGGACATTCTCCCTCCGTCCTCTTCCTGATCCCACTCATTAGGCTTTGTGCACAACGCATCGTCTCTCTTTGACGAGTATGAGTTTGTGTAGTAGACAGAGATAGAGATAATGGCCCTCATTTATCAAACTTGCGCAGGATTTGGTGTAGATCCTGGTGTAAATTTCAGTGTAGACCAAGTGTCACGTGTGATTTACTAAAAGTGTGTACGCTGCCGATTTCGGCGTAGAACCGGCGTGGTGGTGATAATTTTTAAATGTCCCGCCCCGATATATTCCTGCTTTGGAGGCGTCTGCCCTGCCCCTTTTACGACATGGAGACACGGAAGACGGCCAAGAAGACTCCCACGGTCAACAGAGAGAGGGCGGCAACATGAAATATCTGGACATTGATAAATTGATAGTTTTTGATTGATAGTAGATTTCTGCAAACTCACATGTGTCACGGACCACGTCAGGAAACCCAGCGCTCATGAAATGCTCCTGCAGTTTACTAAACACATTGAGGAGAAATCTAAAGGCATATTACTGCTGCAAACGCGATGTTATGACCATCAGCACCGCTAGCAAAATGGAGGGATGTGAAACAGATCTCCAGATCTCCCGATGACAGGTCCTGGTGAAAAAAAAAAACACTCCGCCGCGGAGATCAGCTGCACCTGGAAATAAACAAATTTAATTGGAGCTTCCCTGTTGGCATTAGATAACAATAACAGGACATTTTGTGTTTACACAGCTGATTAACTCCCTCCGTTTTTAATTCATCTCAGTTCCAAAATGAAATTTTCAACACGGACTTGGTTGTAACGTTTGTTTATCTTTCTTTTTTTGCATCTTAATAGGCTTAAACATAACAACATGTGATCCACATCGCTGCGTTAATGGTTTAACAATCATTCTGACACAGCAGCACTCTCCCTCATTTGGTTCCAAATTTGAGTAGCCTACGCTCAGATTGATAAATGGATCCTGTGTAGTAGACAGAGACAGAAATAATAAAACTAAAGGCCTGAATTCAATTTTCCCTCCACTGAAGGTAAAACAATGTTATAAAGAAAACAAAGACTTTTTTGTTCATAACCACATTTTGCTACGATCTGACGTCTCTGAGTCGAATCCTCGACTGTTCAGGAACTCCCCTAAAAGAATCACTGAACCTTAAATGTCTCAGAGGCAGTGTTGTTGTTGTTGTTGTTGCTGTTGTTGTTGACGAAGACAACGACGACAACGGCTCTGTCTTCCTATTGGCTGTTACACAAGATGATGATGACTATGGTCGTGTTATGATGAAGATGAGAGCGTGTTTTTACCTTGACTGACCACTGGGTCTTTGTGCCTGAGAGAAGAAGACAAACATGTCATTGTTACGACACGACTCTGCAGCTTCCTGTCTGTGTGTGTCAGTGTGTGTGTGTGTGTGTGTCAGTATGTCAGTGTGTGTGTGTGTCTGTACCTCTCAGCGTTCTTCACCACCTTGGCCAGCAGTTTGGAGGTGGACGCAGCTTTCACCAGTTTGTTCCTGTTCTCGTCTGAACTCTCCCAGGTGCTGCTCTGAGAACGCTCCATACCTGAAGACCGCTTCACACTCGGCCCCCTGAACACACACACACACACACAGTGACACACACACACAGAAACACACAGTCAGTAACAGAGTAGAGCTGCAGGAAAAGGAGGAGGAGGAGGATGAAGAAACAGAGAATCTGTTCAAAGCTCCAGATGACGTCTCCTTGTCATGTTAATAATTCATGTAATAATGCATTAATAACTACTAGGTACTCTTGTAATTACATAGTAATAACTACTGCATACTCTTGGTACTGGAGCAGTAACTTGTGTAATAATGTAGTCATGACTGATGTTATTCATGCTTTGTGTAATGTAGAGGTAATAATAACTATGTAATAATATGGTAATAACCACTGCAAACTAATGTCACAATAACTCATGTAATAATGCATTAATAACTACTAGCTATTCTTGTAATTGCAAAGTAATTACCACTGCAAATTCATGGGATAATGTGACACCAACTCCTGTAATAATGTAGTAATAACACCTGTGTATTCAAGTAACAATGTAGTAATAACTCATTGAATATCATTTCATGCAACTCATGTAATAACATGGTTATAACCACTGTATACTCATTTAATAACTACTGTAATGTGTGAGGACTTGTACATTACTGTAGTAACAACTTGTGCAGTAATCATGTAATAACAGCGTGCGCCTGTAGTAATGCAGTGATTACTTATGTAGTAAGAACTACTGTGTACTTGTGTAATAATATGGTAATAACTACTAAGTGCTTGTGTAATAACACTGTAATAAGAAGCAGCTCAGTATTACCACTCAGTACTGAAATAGCCACTAATGTAATAGCTTAGTAATAACTCTTAACAATGTGGTAATAACTGCTTTAAACGCTGAGTCAGAGCGTCAACGTGTCTGTGGGGGCGTGGCTAGTGTGACATCATCACCACATGGTCTGTGGTTGTTCTGTCAGATTTAACATGAGTCGTCATTTGGTTCGTTGAACTGATTCAGTCTGTTTAACACACACACACACACACACACACACACACTGACAACCCAGGAGGAGGTTAGTGAAGTCGGACACATTAGAGAATCAAAGGCCAGCCGGTAGGAGGCCGCTGGAGGAGGAGGAGGAGGAGGAGGAGGAGGAGGAGGAGGAGGAGGAGGAGGAGGTCCTCAGGTGAAGCTCAGAAGAGAACAGGTTAGTAGCTTTGATAAAACACACACAGTCCAGCCTGAGCTTCTACCAGCAAAGAGGAGGAGGAGAAGAGGAGGAAGATTCAGGAGGATCCAGGATCTCAAGGAACCTCCTGGAGATCTCAGGAGAAGTTCAAGGATCTCCAGGAGTTCTCATGAAGCTCCTGGAGATCCTGGATCCTCAAGATCTCACAGAGATTCCTGAAAGATCAAGAATCTGCAGGAGGCCAAAGAAAGGTCCAGAGGAGGAGCAGGAGGAGGAGGAGGAGGAGTTAGACCAGAGGAGGAGGAGGAGCACTGGGAGAGGAGGTCCTCAGGTGAAGCTGCAGGAGAACAGGTTAGTGGTTCTGATGAAACAGCCCGGCCTGAGGTTCTCATGGCAAAGCAAAGAGGAGACTCCAGGATCTCCAGGTCACTAAGACCTGCTCCTGAGGAGCCACAGGGCCAGAAACCCTAACCTCTGATTGGCTGGACTGGGGGGTGTTCAGCCAATCAGGAGCTCCCATAGTACCTGTACCCCAGTGGTGTAGTCTAATTTGTCTAAAGTGGGTAAATACTTGTATCACATAGACCAGTGGTTCGGTTCTCAAACTTTTTTAAATAAGACCACGGACCCCCACTGGACAAAATTTTGAAGCAAACACCAGAAATACACAAACATGTATGTATGTTTAAATTAGGCATTCATTTTTGAAAGATTATAGAGCAATTTCTGAGGGGGGAAATAGTACAATTTCTCCCAAAAAAAAAGTGGAAATATTTCTTAAAAAAAGTGGTCTTTTTTTTTTTTTTTTTTTTTTTAGAAATGTCTGCTAAAATTTCTCAGAAAAGGTGGTGTAATTTTAAAAATTTAAATAAAAAAAAGTATAGAGAAATTTGGTAAAATTTCTCAAAAAAAAGTTGAAACATTCCTAGAAAAAAAGTGGTAAAATTTTGCAATTTTTCTTTTAGAAAGATCTGTTAAAATTTCTCAGAAAAAGTGATAAAATTTCAAAAAAGAAAAAAAAATTGAAAAATTGAGAAGAAACTGGTAAAATTACTCAAGAATTCTAGAAAAAGTGGTAAAATTTTTGAAAATATCATAGAATAATGTGGTAAAATTTCTCAAAAAAGGGGAGGCAAACAATAATACAAAAAGGGGTAAAAAAAAATTCCAGAAAAATCTGCCAAAATTTCTCAGAAAAAAAAAGTTTAAAAAAATTGAGAAGGAACTGGTAAAATTACTCAAGAATTCTAGAAAATGTGGTTAAAATTTTTTTTTTTTTTAAAAGGAGAGACAAACACTACAAAAATAGGTTAAATTTCTTAAAAAAAAATAAAAGTAGAACAGAAAATTTTCAAAAACAGAAAAATGAAAACAATAATTAGTGAAAAGTGAAAAAATTCTAGGAAAAAGTGGTCGAATTTCAAGAAAAAGGTGGGGACACCCTAGAACCCTGTCAACCCCCCCACTTTGAGAACAGCTGACATTTGCTTTATTTAGATAGTTTTGTTGTACTGGGTATTCTGAAGTATTTACAGTGGGTATCCTGAGTATACCTGAGTATCACATAGACTACACCACTGCTGTACCCGATTGGCCAGGTGACCCCGGTGTGGGAGGGGCTAAAGGCAGGACCCGTGGCTCCTGGGGGGCGGGGTTAGTAACCGTCGGCAGAGTGATGTCAAAGCAGCGTCAGCAGGAAGTGAGGTCAGATGCAGCTGACGAATCACACAGAGGCGGGACCTTTTTGGAGGGGCGTGGCCTTTACTGCTGTCTGCTGCGGACGGGGTGGATCTCTGTGGCTGGGGGGTCGGGGGGGTCTGGGGGGGGTGGGGGGAGGAGGGAGAGGGGGACGAGTCCTTCGGGTGAGGAGGTTCCTCACGCTCCTGGATCTCCTCCATCTGAGAGCGCTGGCTGCTGCTGCTGCTGACCTCCTTTTTCCTGTCTGCTCCACTGTGGACAGAACCGGGACGGTGAGAGACAGAACTGACCACTCTACTGGTTCTACTGGTTCTCTACTGGTTCTCTACTGGTTCTAGTCTACCGCTACTATCTACTGTCTACTACGTTTACTGCTACGAGTCAAACCACCAGAATCCACCTGAGACCGCCGGCTGCTGATTTCCTTCTACCTGTGGATAAAAACCAGGACCGTGAGATCAGACTTGATGTTTCTACTGTGTTTCTACTGGACGGGCCCACAGATCCAGAACCAGCTTCAACAGACAAACACACATTTCGTCTCAGTTTAGCTCTATTGTCCTGGACCGACCTGGACGGGCGAGTCTGAATAAATCAATGACAGAATAGAGCAGTGGTTCTCAACCTTTTTTTACATCAAGGACCTCTAAATTGACACAATTAGACCATGGACCCCCATTGGACAATTTTTTTAAGCAAACACCAGAAATACTTGTTCCGAGACTGGATAATGTTACCTTTTTTGTACATTCAAATTAGGGCCAATGGTTTGAAATTTTGGAAATATTATAAATATTATAGAGACATTTCTGGAAAAAAGTTCTACATTTTTTAGTGGTTAAAAAAATTGTCAAAAAAAGTAAATAAAAAAAGTTGATTTTCTACAAAAGAAAATGGTAAATTCTCCCAAAAAAACCTTTTAATTGTCAAAAAAAAAATTGTCAAAAAAAAAATTTGAATTTTTTTTCTGCCTCCCTTTTGTCTATCTCTACTAATCTATCAAATAAATTCTCAAAAAAAAGAAGAAATTCTCAAAAAAAGTAAATAAAAAAAGTTGATTTTCTACAAAAGAAAATGGTAAATTCTCCCAAAAAAACCTTTTAATTGTCAAAAAAAAAATTAATTGTCAAAAAAAAAAATTTGAATTTTTTTTTTAAGAAATTAAAAAAAAAACTTTTTCATTATCAAGCTTTTTTTTTTAATTCTCAAAAAAAAGAAGAAATTCTCAAAAAAAAAAAAAAAAAATTATTTTCAAAAATTTAAAAAAAAAGTGGTAGAATTCCAAGAAAAAGTTGGGGACCCCCTTGAACTCTCCCAAGGACCCCTGGGGGTCCCCGTGCCCCACGTTGAGAACCACTGGAATAGAGGGTTTGCACATGACGCATGGTATTCGGACTGAGTGGCAAAAAAGACGAAAGGAAGCGTCGCCAAAACTTATTATAGTGATTCGAACAAAGAACACAGTAATTGAATTAAAAATGTAAACCAATAGTTTTTATAGTAGGATATTTAATAATGTGTCATGTAAACAGGAAAACGTAAGTCTGTTTTGCCACTCAGTCCAAACGAAAGGGGCGTGTCCCAAAGGAACGCTACGTAAACGCACACCCTCTCTGTCAGATATTGATCCGATCTGCTGCGATCGATCAGCTGTGAAGTAAAACCAGTGACGTTAAAGAGAACAGATTTAAACACGATGAGCTCTGACCCGCTGGCGTCAGACGCTCCGGTGTTTTTACCTCTTGGCGGCGGACGACAACGTCTCCTTCCTGGTGACAGATGTGGAGTCTCGCTTTCGTCCAGATGTTCCCCCGTTAGCGATGCAGGACATCGAGTACGCTTCACGTAGAGCGGCGCCGCCTGGAAAAACACGGCAACGACAACATCAACGTCAACGTCACTGTCAACCAGTTTGAGCAGCAGAACGATGGTTAACGACTCGTCACCTTTCCCTCCTTGCTGTTTCTTGGTGTTGGCGGCGGCGGAGTCTTCGGACGCCGCCAGACGCCGCAGGACGTCGGCCAGAGCAGCTTTCATCACCGTCAACTCATCCTCCTGCTGCTGGACACGGAGCTCCAGCGCCGAGAGACGGTCGTTGACGTCGGAGACACTGGCTCCAGACATACTGTCATCTACAGAGAGAGACAGAGACAGTCCACCTTAAAACACTCTGCAGACATACTGACAACTATAGAGACACAGACAGTCCACCTTAAAACACTCTGCAGACATACTGTCATCTACAGAGACAGTCCACCTTAAAACACTCTGCAGACATACTGACATCTACAGAGACAGTCCACCTTAAAACACTCTGCAGACATACTGACATCTACAGAGACAGAGACAGTCCACCTTAAAACACTCTGCAGTCCACATCTAAAACAGACTCTGCAAACACTCTGACATCTACATCTATAGAGACAGAGACAGTCCACCTTAAAACACCCTGCAGACATACTGACATCTACAGAGACAGAGACAGTCCACCTTAAAACACTCTGCAGACATACTGACATCTATAGAGACAGAGACAGTCCACCTTAAAACACTCTGCAGACATACTGACATCTATAGAGACAGAGACAGTCCACCTTAAAACACTCTGCAGACATACTGACATCTACAGAGACAGAGACAGTCCACCTTAAAACACTCTGCAGTCCACCTTAAAACACTCTGCAGACATACTGACATCTACAGAGAGAGACAGAGACAGTCCACCTTAAAACACTCTGCAGACATACTGACATCTATAGAGACAGAGACAGTCCACCTTAAAACACTCTGCAGACATACTGACATCTACAGAGACAGAGACAGTCCACCTTAAAACACTCTGCAGACATACTGTCATCTACAGAGACACAGAGACAGTCCACCTTAAAACACTCTGCAGACATACTGACATCTACAGAGACAGTCCACCTTAAAACACTCTGCAGACATACTGACATCTACAGAGAGAGACAGAGACAGTCCACCTTAAAACACTCTGCAGACATACTGACATCTATAGAGACAGAGACAGTCCACCTTAAAACACTCTGCAGACATACTGACATCTATAGAGACAGAGACAGTCCACCTTAAAACACTCTGCAGACATACTGACATCTACAGACACAGGACAGTCCACCTTAAAACACTCTGCGGACATACTGACATCTATAGAGACACAGACAGTCCACCTTAATTAAAAGTCCACCTTAAAACATTACATATTAACTTCACATGCAACCAGATGTTAAGGTGGAGTTGTCATAAAACATCTGCAGTAAACAAGGACACACACACAAACACATACAGACACATACACACCGGCCCTTTCAAAATAAAAGCAGTCTTTTCAAAATAAAAGCATCATTTAATAAATCACCGTTCATTAATGTGTGTTGTTGTTGTTGACTGTTTGTAAATATAAATGCGTGGGGGGGGGGGGGGGGCATTCAGGTGTCTGCATGCATGTATGAAGGTGGGGGTGGTGTGTGTGCGTGTGTGAGAGAGAGACACACACACACACACACTGGTGAATGTGTCATATTTCACAGCTGTCTCCCACATTCCTCAGCTCTAAGTGCCGCCCCTTTACCACACACACACACACACACACACACACACACACACACACACTACACTACACACTCTACACACTCTTGTCAACTCACATGCAACAATAAATTAAACAGAAACTATTCTTAAGAAAGAAAATCTTCTGGATCAATAAAAACAATACGATTAATTCATAATACCACTGAGGTATCCGCTATTGTTACCATGGTGACAGAGAAGAGAGAGCGAGAGTTTGTGTTTATTTTGGATGCAAAAGGCCGACGTGTGTTATAACATAATGTCATTAATGATGATTGACGAGTGCTGATGGTTTTCATGTCAGTGATGCAGCAGCGGAGAAAAACTAAAAGGTTCAAACCTGCAGACGCTGCATGTGTCTGCATGTCTGCTTTACTACCACACACACACACACACACACACACACACACACACACACACACACACACACAGACACACACACACACACACACAGATAGTGGGCTCTGTAATTCAGTTCAGCTGACTCCAACAACAACAGGGAGGGAAGTCCACATTTTTGACTCAAACACACACGTCGGTCTTCCTGCTCTTGCGAGGACCCTGGTCGCCACGACGCCGCCCCCTGACCTCTGACCCCTGGCGTTCTAAACCTGAACCTTCGAAACACGACTCTGACGGGGGACGACGTGTCCTCGCAGAGCGGCGGCGGCGGCGGCGGCGTCCTCCCTGAGAGCCGAGAGCCGAGGCAGAGAGGCCGGTCCTCACAGAGACGGACTGTTCCTGGTCCAGGAAACAATCCAACACATTCTTCACTCTTCCTGTGTGTGTGTGTGTGTGTGTGTGTGTGTGTGTGTGTGTGTGTGTGTGTGTGTGTGTGTGTGTGTGTGTGCGTGTCTGTAGGTTAGTGTGTCAGCAGTCTGTCTGCTCGACCATCTGGAAACTCTGAGTCCAGTTCTTCTCCGGCAGAACCGGCAGCTCGCCTCGACGTTTTCTACCTGATCTGAAAGTCAGAGGTCACGCGGTCTGAGAACTCGCTTCACCTCCGCCGCCGCTGCAAACAGGAAGTAGATCGTCTGCTGCCGTTGGTTAAATCAATAAATAAATACAAATAAAAACTCTGCATGAGGAACAACAGAGACGAAGAGCTTTATAACAACACATTAGGATTGTTATTATCATCCTGTTGTGTTAGTGAAGGCTGGTGAACCAATCAGGAGCCACCGACGCGACGTCATCGTCTGTTTTCACCTGTTCAGGTTGAAGCTCAAACATCTGCCATATTCTCCTGGTTTTCCCTGTTAAAAGGGTTTTCCATGGAGTTTTTCCTAACCGGTGGCCATATGGCGTCAAGTGTGATGGATTTAACACAACAAACAACTTATTAACAATCAATTTAACTATTTATGTCTTCAATGACATTATCTCCATCACACTTGGCGGCCATTTTGAAAAATGGCTGCCATGGCCGCCATATTTAAAATTCACGATGGCTCCATATCCAGTTCTTTTCAGAACGCCTTTGGCTGTGTGTCGACCAAATTTCATGCTTTTATCACAAAGTGCACAATTCCTCCCTTTTTTGGAGTTTTATTTTGAAAAAGATGCGACGGTGTTTTATTTTGAAAATTCTGGGGAGCTTCGTCGTCTTCCTCGTTCGCAGGATTTATTGGTCACGTGATACGAAGCTCAAATCTACGTCTTTGTTTTCAAATACAAAAATGTACGCAGCCTCCAAACAGCTACCCAATCAGTGACGGAGGAGGTTGTGATGTCACAGCGAGACGCCATGTTGAACCAAAGTCGACTGGACGGTGAAGAGTTAACTGGTGCAGAGTCTGTGGTTCAGGAAACCTGAGTCAGGACTCTGAGTTCCCTGGAAGCGCGAGCAAACACCTGTCAGTACCTGTGTGTGGCTGGCTTTGATCCTATTGGTCAACCATGAGTGACATCACGGCTCCAAGCTGCTTTTCATTATCATTCACCGTGTAATCATTTTAAAACACACACACACGTCTCTAAACTGACGGGCTCTTCTTGCACGCACACACACACACACACACACACACACACACACACACACACACACACACACACACACACACACACACACACACACACACACACACACACACACACACACACACGGTCTAATGTGTGATCCAGTTTTTTTGAAGAATAAGCTCTTGTTGACGTGTTTACTGTCGTCGTCTCAGTGACAAACCTCCGCGTTCACACCTGCCGCCCACACGCCTCTGGAAAACTTTTTCTATCTACTCGTTTATTTTGAAAAACAGGTCGTATTGTTGAATATTTTTTGAAAAACTCCAGGTTGTTGTTTATTATTTATTTTTAAAAACATCAGCCTGGTTCTTTTTCACCTCTGGATACAGATGTTGGTGAGTTACATCAACATCTGTCTGGTTCAAACACTAACATCACCTTCTCAATCATAAACTGACACATTTTGGTAAGATGCTGCAGCAGCCGTTAAAGGGATAGTTCAACATTTTTGGCAAACTTGGCAAACCCCTATAGTCATAGCAGTAGGTTCGTTACCTTTAATTGTCGGTGCAAGCTATTTTTAGAACGGCGGAGCAGAGCCGTGAGCTGTTCAGAGCCAAAACGCTCTGCACTATGAGATAATAACACAACGTTACCACACAGAGTTGTTTTAGAGGGAAATTCATGCAAAAACCACGGATGCACGTTGCCTTCAGGGACAGTTTTTCATCATCAGTCTCTGTATTTCCCTCTAAACCAACTCTGTGTGGTAACGTTGTGTTATTATCTCATAGCGTGGTGAATGTGCAGGTCACAACTTGTCCACCAGAGCGTTGTGGAGTTGTTGGATTGTGTATTTGATGAGTTTGATGAGGGAAACCAAGAAATCCCATAATGAGCCTCCGTAGCGTAGCTCTGAGCAGCTCACGGCTCTGCTCCACCGTTCTAAAAATAGCTTGCACTGACAATTAAAGGTAATGAACCTACTGCTATGACTATAGGGGTTATGGTGATGGGCCGATTTTCCAGAATGTTGAACTATCCCTTTACTTTTCTCCTCCCATGTTTGCTTCTACGGAGCCGGAAAAAGAAAACTCCGGAGCGCCGTCTGGCATCAAATGTGTTTGTCTTCAGACGTCTTTATTTGTACAGGTGTGCGATCAGGTTTAGATTAGATGCTTTTATTGTCATTGCACATTTCCATACAACGATTCTTATTCCCTTTTCTCATCGTAGCAGCATTTTAATAAATAAACAACCTCAACACAGTAATAAGCGTAACAAGGCCGTTGTTGGCGTGAACAGAGCGACTCCTCTCTGACTTTCTCTCTCGGTGGAGGCGGCGAAACTTGGCCTACATACCTGTCAGGCTTGATAGACACTCGAGCTGTCACACTGATGACATAATTACCTGACTGCTGTTACTTTATCACGGTTCAACTGGTTTTCATTCATCTGTAACTCAAGGAGCCACAAACTGTTCAACGAGCATCTGTGGACATTAGCATCATGGACTTAAATGCCTCCGTGTGTATTATTTAAACTAATGGCAGAAAATGATCAGAAAAAGACAATAAATCATCAATCGCAATTATTTGTTATTATTGCAGCTGTTTGGAAATCCAGATGTTGGTAACGTGGCTTTAAATCAGTTTATAAGCGAGTTGGGTGAAAGACCCACATGTAAACACCTGCAGACTGACGCGTACACACGATGAGTTTTGACGAGAAGACGATATTTTCTGTCGTCTTAAAGGGATAGTTCACCTAAAATTCAAATTCGTGCAGCAGTATTTGTCCATATGACGGTTGCGAACGGACACCACTTTTCTTTGTCCAAGAAGACACCAGAGGGACATCACAGACGAGCAGTATGGAGGTATTTGGATGTTTTTTGGTGTGTCTTTTTGGACCAAGAAAAGTGGTGTCCATTCACAACCGTCACATATGAAATTTGAATTTTAGATGAACTATCCCTTTAAACACTGTTTGTTTACGTGTTGTTCTGTTTGTTTGAATTAGCTCAAAGCTGTTTCACAACAATAAAAAAACCTTTGGGACACCTCAACCCCAGCGGGATATCACACCAACATTTCAATTATAACAACAACAACAACAACAACACTGCTCAGAAACACTAAACAACAACTGAATTTTCAAAATAAAACTTCCTGTGACTGTAAAAAGCTGCAGAAGAAGAACGGAGCTCAGAGGAGAACGTGGCTCCTTTGTTGTTGTAATGATAAAAGGTAATAGCCTAATAATCATCATCATTTACCCAGAATTCATAGTAAAGTAATAAACTGGTTTTAAATTAGGCCTAATTCTCTGGAACCAGTTTGTCGAATCAGAGTCGAGTCCTGATGTGAACCTGGAACCTGATCCTCCAGATCCTGATCCCGCAGGTACAGATCAGCCCAGATAAGATCTTAATTGTTTTCTTAACAAACCAGCGTGAAAAAACCACTCAGACATCAGTCAATCACTTTGAATAAAAACAAAACAACACGAGTGCTGCCTTCCACCAATCACAGCGCAGAACACAAGGTCAAGATCAGTGATGGTCTGTGTACTGATGGTTGGTGGAGGAGACGCTCACCTGCGTCTCAGGTGACACGGCAATAAAGTTGGCAAAACAGAAATGAACTGTGATGTTGTGTTAATGTTTTAATAAAGTTCAGTCACTTCATCTGATCTGATCTGATCTGCAGCGTCGACGTTCTGCTGCTTAATGGCACTGTTTATACATCCTGTAACACACACACACACACACACACACACACACACACAGACACACACACACACACACACACACACATACACACACACACACACACACAGGTGTGAACAGAGTGGATGAATAAATAAATCATTTCCTGACTCTTTGTTCTGCAGATCAGAGTCCACACACATTATGGCACCGTGGGCGCACGCACGCACACGCACACGCACACACAGACCTAGAGAGAGAGAGTGAGACACACACACACACACACACGCTGTGGTTTCCAAGCTGTGGTTTGAGGACCTGCAGAGTCTCTGAGACAATAAAGGATTTAAAGCTGTTTTCCAGTCTGTCTGAGCTTCCTGCTGGTCTCTACTGGTCTCTACTGGTCTCTACTGGTCTCTAACAGATCCAGGTCTTTATCTTTAGGGGGGTCCAGTCTCTGCAGAGTCTACTGGGGGGGGGGGCACTTGAATTTGTGGCCCAGCAGCCGCCGGAGGGGCGGTGCAGAGTAGCTAGACTGCAGAGAGTCTTTCTGATAAATACAGCAGTGACACGTGTAAAGCCGCCAGCAGATCGAGGCGCGTGCGGCTCTCACCTTCCTTCCCGCCGCTGCACGCGCAGGGTGGCCAGGTGAGCGGCGGATGTGGCGCGAGGCGAGGCACTCACCTAAACTGCCGGTGAATCCGTCCATTTTCCCGGAGAGAAGCGGGAGTCCGAGCCGGAGGCCTGCGGGAGGCTGAGCGCGCACTGCGGGCCTCCGTCCGGGTTTTTCCACCGCACCGGAGGAGGAGGAGGAGGAGGAGGAGGAGGAGAGGGGGGAGGAGAAGAGGAGAGGAAGGGGGGAGGAGGAGGAAGGAAGCGAGCCGAGCCGAGCCGAGCCGAGCCGGTCTGTCCCGGTCCTCCGTCCGTCCGTCCGAGAGGCCGAAGATCCGCCGCTTTCCTGCGGGCTGGAGGAGGAAGAAGAAGCCGCCGCTCCCCGGAGGATCCGACAGTCCGACACAGAGAGAGTCCGCCGAGCCGCACACACGACGGACCCAGGCTGCTGCGCGTTTCCGACTCCGCCTGCTCTGGCAGCGCGCGCTTCCTCTGGAGGAGGAGGCGGAGGAGGAGGAGGAGGGGGGAGGCGGATAGGAGGGGGGGGGTTCAGATTTCAGAGGAGCTGCGGCTGCACTGCAGAGTCTCCACTGTGTGGGGTTTTTTTTTCAAACTTTATTTCACATCACAAATACACATCAATTTACAAAAACTCATTTGAGGAAACATTTGAAGCACTACAAGCTTACAACACATTAAAGGGACAGTTCACCCAAAAATCAAATTTCACTCATTATCTTACTCACCCTCATGTCGACTAAGAGCTGTGAGAAAATAAAGTTTGTAAATGTGGGCTAACAGAGTCCTTATCAAAATCACATTCCTTCCAATCTGAGTTTGGGAGGGAGAGCCTTCAAACCGGAGGCACCCTGGTCCAGACCACCAAAATGCTAGTTACTTAGGGTTTGGATTTGTCCATATAAAAAATACAATATTATTGCATTTTTTTGTCAAAATGTTGTGAATGGAAATATATCTTAATATGGTTTCTTCATCCAAAATTTTTAGTCAGACACACCAACAAACATCCAAATGTGGGACCTCCATACTGTGCTTTTTCAGGTAAACTGTTGAATGTCCAATAACAATCTTGTTTATTTTTATTGTTTTAATGCCCAACAAAAGAAAATCATATTTAAATTGTTCCTAAAAAATGTTTGATAATTTTTGAATTAGTCTGTATTTTAAGATCTTGTTAGGAAATAAGAAAGAACAAATGGGAAAAGAAAGGGAAAAGAATTAAACTCCCAGTGTCTCAGTTCACTGAATATAGGGAGATCTTCCCACAATTGAGGTTGTTGACCAGTGCAAATCTCCATCACACAATTGGTGAAACCATTTGCAGGTCATGGCAGAACTAGGACAATAAGTGAGAACACTGCAATACATTTGTCAAAAAAAAATGACTTTAAACAGACTTTTTAGTGTCCCATCCCTTTAACAATATAAAATAAAATAAATACGGGGGCTGACATTTCAACAAAAGCGCTTGAAGTGTTTTAAAAGAACACAGGATTATAACTTTAAAAAAAAATTGACATATGATATTTTCCCATAATAATAATTATATTCACCATTTTTGACAGACTGTCCATATAAATCACTGCTTGAAATGTGTTTAATCCGGATATTTAAACCATCAATAAACATCTTTCCAAAACAGCATTGGAGTCTCTAGTGTGTATAAATCACTGCTTGAAATGTGTTTAATCCCGATATTTAAACCATCAATAAACATCTTTCCAAAACAGCATTGGAGTCTCCACTGTGTGTGTGTGTTAGATGGAGCTCTGTAGCGCCGCCACGTGGACACACACACATGCACGCACACACATGTGCAAGAAGCAGCAGAGGAAGTGAGTGAGTAAAAAGTGTAAGTGATTGAGAGAGACTGAGCGGGAAGAAGCTTCATGAGCTTCTGATCGATAGTTTGTGTTTGATCAGATATTATTGATAGATGGACATGTGTTCATCAAAGACAAAAAGCAGCTGAGATGAAAACAGGGCTGATGATCAGTAGTTAAACCGAGGAATGTGTCAAGTTCAGTTCAGTGAAGCGTCAGACAGGAAGTGGCAAAGAACGGACTTCAGAATAAAAGACTTTTTCAGCACTTTATTTTTTTTAGATAAAGTTTAAACTGTTTCACTTTGATCAAAGAATTAAAAAAGAAAAAAGGAGCTCAAACAACAATCTCAGACCAAACTTCAGTTTTTATTTTTGTAGAATATAAAAAGATAAAAATTCACTTTTATAAAAAACAGAATCCCTTCAGAATAAAAGCTGTCTGGTTTTTAACAAACCAATAATTCATCGCATTCATTGACAGAAAGACAAACAAAGAAGAATAAAAGAATTAAAGCTGAAGATATAAACATTAATTCTAAATATTCTCTCTGGTTCACTGTGATTGGCTCAAACGTCCTGAAAACCTTTATTCGCAACAAAACAACTCAACATAAACACTTTATTTATTCAAAGCTTCTTAACATGAATCCAGTGTCGATAAAGTTTCACAACCTTCATATTTAATCAAACGTGTGATCACATGACCCTGATACCTTTTTAAAGGAACAGTCCACGATTTTTTTTTTTTTTTTTTTTGTAACTTATGTCAAAAACAAATTAAAATTTGACAGTTTCACAGTCTTGATGCAGCAATCAGTCAATTAATCGCTCAATCAATAAACAGAAATTGCATTTTGATCTGTGGTGAAAAATATTCAGCTTCAGATTTGTCGATTGTGAAAAATAAAACATTCGTCGTGTGCTTTTATTCTGAAGTGTCAGCATTGGACGATAAAAGATTCAACCTTTGTTAGTTTGACATGAAAGCAGCGGATGACGTCACACCTATGACATCACACCTATGACTCCGCCTCCTCTCAGTGTCAAAACTTACTTGCACTAAAACACAGGCACTTTTTGTTTTGTTTTGTTTTGTTTTTCCTTAAATCACTGGAACTGAGGCCGGCGGCGGTTTTAAAGGAGGCACTGGATCAAAGATCAAAGGTTCAACACACATTCAAACAGTAGAAGCTGCAGGAAAAGAGAAAAGAGGCAGTTTGGTTCTGATCAGTCGCTCACATTTAAGTCTGAACATATAAAAAAAAAACAGAAGAAGAAACATCACAAAAATTTAAGGCAGAATCTCTCAGACTGAAACAAAAAATAACCTGTTAAGACTTCAGTCTCTCAGTCAATGTAAACAAAGAAACAAACAAAGAAACAAACAAAGGCCATGTTCTCAGTCATCATAGCAACTTCATCATCATCATCATCAGAAGACTAGACTGGACCGATGGTGTAAAGATACAACAGAAGAGGAAGAGGAAGAAGGCACGTGTCTGAATTAAGAGACTTGGTCCAGTGACACCTGGCGTTAAGCCCCGCCCCCTTACAGGTGTCCGCTTCAGTAGCTGAATTTGGCTTTTTCAATGTCGGCGATCAGCGTCCTGGCCAGGTAGATGCCCACCATCTGATCACAGAGACAGACAGAGAGACAGTAGTCAGTATAGTAGGTGAAAAGATAAACAGTTATTATTATTGATTCATATCTGTAAAGCAAAACTGCAGCTTTTTATTTTTGTGACGTTTTTATCGTAAAACTGGGATGATATGCTTTTTTCCCGATTCGATTCCCATGAGCCTCCGTAGCGTAGCTCTGAGCAGCTCACGGCTCTGCTCCACCGTTCTAAAAACAGCTTGCACCGACAATTAAAGGTAACGAACCTACTATGGGGGTTATGGCAATGGGCCAGTTTGCCAAAATGTTGAACTATCCCTTTAACAAACTCTTTCAAAGCCCTGCTCAGTGTTGCAGCCATGAGTACTCAGTACCAGTACATGGTACCAGTACTAGTACATGGTACCAGTACCAGTACATGGTACCAGTACCAGGACGTTGCTGTACCTGCAGCAGAGAGATGACGATGAAAACGATGGCGACCGTGTAGAGGTTTCCTGGCAACCAGTCCTCGAGCGCCGCGATGCAGCCTTTAGTGTAGATGTGGTTGCTCCACTCGGTCTGCACGGCAACATCACACAACATCAGACAACCGCAGTAACCATAGTAACCAACTTCCTGCGATGACGCCATCATCATCATCATCATCACACAGCGTTTTACTGTCAGAAACCTCACTCACCTTCAGTTTGTTCCTCACGTCGTAGCCGCACTGAGTGTTCACCACCGAGTCCTGAAACACACACACACATGTTGAGTTGTTCTGTCACCATGGTGACGAGCGATGCGTATTGATGACGTACTGATAGTAAACTCACAGCTGGGTCGGAGAGGCAGCAGGAGAAGGGAACGCCGCAGCGCTCTCTGCTGCGGTTCGTGGCGTTGCAGCTGAAGTAGTCGTTCAGGTCCCAGTCGGCCGGTTCCTGAGCGCCGCAGCAGTTGTTCTGTTGGAGAACGTCACATAGAACACGGTTCTGTTCTCAACCAGATCCATTGGAACCAGGTCCTGACATCAAAGGACCCCTTTAGAATGTAAAAAACAGTAATTATCCTTTAAACCAGTGGTTCTCAACCTTTTGTACATCAAGGACCCCCATTGGACCAAATTTATAAGTAAACAACAGAAATAGACAAATATTTGTTCTGAGACTGAAGAACATTACTTTTTTTAATATTTTGTAATTGATTGATTGATTGATTCTTTTAATGACCACACAGCCTAGCTGGTGGAATCTGCTTTCAGAACAGCTTATTGCAGGGGTTTTGGAAAAAAAGAAGTGGTAATGAAAAGTAAACATTTGTAAGAAGAAGTGGTTAAAAAAAAGAAATTAAACATAGTCTTTTATTATCAGTTACTAACCAAAACCGTATTTGATTCATTAAACATAAATTGTTCTTTTTTCAAATTTATTTGATTTATCCTAAATATTAATTATCATGACAACAAAAAAATAAGTCTAAACAATAAGAACTCTGTAATTCACTCATCAAAAAAGCAGCTTCATTCTCCCTGTGTGATCATCTGGGAAGCAGAGAGTCTGAAGTTGAAGTTTATAAAAATTTAAATTGTGACAGGTTCCTTCTTGAAAAAGCTGTTCAGCTGTAAAAAAAACTCCGCCTCAAAAATATGCAGCTTTTTTTTTTTCAAAAAAAAAAATTGCTCAAAAAAAACGGTTAATTCTGCTGATCCAATTTATTTATCTGAAAAAAATGGTCAAATGTGAAAAAAAAAAAAAAAATTTAAATTTAATTTTGTGCAAAACCTGAAAAAATTTCGGCAAAAAAAAATCCAGCCGAAGCTGATTCTCCCTGCAACACAGTCTTTTTTCACTCGCTTGAGCGTCAAAAAAATTTAATTCTCAAAAAAACCAAGTTTAATTCTCAAAAAAATCAATTCTGTTACAAAATCATTTTTATCATATTGCAGTATAATCACAAACTAAAAAAAAAAAAACATTAATCATTTAATTTGTGCAAGTGACAAACTCATGTTTTGTTTGAATGTTTTCAAAAATTTTTTTTTTTCTTTTTCTCATTCTCCCCTCAAACTCTCTGGCGCCCCCCCAAAAAAAAAACCCTCAAAAAAATTAGGCCCAATTCTCAATTTTTGGAAATATTATAGAGAAATTTCTGGAAAAAAGTGGTCCAATTTCACATTTAAACATTTCTAGGAAGAAGTGGTAAAAATTTTTTTTAAAAAAGTGGTAAAATTTCCCATAAAAAATATTCAAACTAAAAAATAAAAAAAAATTCTAGAAAAAATTCATACAATTTCTAACAAAAACAACAAAAACAAAAGAGTTTATATTAAATCTAGAAAAAGTGGTTAAAAAAAACTGTAAAAAAAAAAGTGGTACATTTCTCATAAAAAATGTTCAAAATAAGAAAGTACAAATTTTGTAGAAAAAAAGTGGTAAGATTTCTAAAAAAAAAAAAAAAAAAAAAAAAAGGAAAATCTAGAAAAAGTGGTAAAATTTCAGGAAATAAATTAGGGACCCCCTTCAGATCTCTCAAGGACCCCTAGGGGTCCCCGGACCCCACGTTGAGAACCACTGCTTTAAACTAACGGTTCCTGTCAGAGATAAACGAGCGACGCGTCACCATCTTCTGCAGAGAGTCGATGAGGTTCTGCAGGTCGATGTCGTCTCTGTACGCTTTGATGTTGGCCAGGAAGAACTCGTTGATCCACGCTCGGACCTGACTCTGGAAAACCACGGCCAGGACCGCCGCCAGCAGCTCCAGGAAGAAGATGAAGCCGATCACCCCGGAAAACTGGACCGAGAGGAAGACAACGATAAAACAAACACAAATTATCCTCAGCGTTCAGATGGTTTTAACTTAAAACTGAAGCGAGCAGATGTTTTTAACGTACAAACTTGAGCAGACAGATGTTTTCCCTCAGCGCTCCCACGCAGCCGGCGAAGCCCAGGATGAAGGTGACTCCTCCGACCACCAGCACCAACCAGACCGGGTCGAAGCCGTGCAGCTGGGTCACCTGGGTCAGGTCCAGCAGGACTCCCTGTGGAACCAGAACCAGAACCAGAACCTGAAGCGTTTCCTCTGCACCTCATTCACATTGATAAACAGCTTTCAGACGCTGCGCTGCCTCCTGCTGGCCACAGGCGTGAACTACACACCAGCAGGCGCAGGTCGGACAGACGGAGGAGCGCGTTTTCTTTATTTTCCATTACATATAAACCATGGTTGATATGTGTTTTTGTTCTTGACTCGAAGATGAACAAGTTAAAGGGATAGTTCACCCAAAATTCAATTGTCAATACAAGACGGACATTATATAAGAGCAGCATGGAGGTATTTGGATGTTTTTTTGGTGAGTCTTTTCGTTACGAAGACAGTTGGTGTCCATTTGCAACCGTTATATAGACATGCACTGCTACGCCGAGACCCCCTGTAACTCAGAGAAGCCACAGCCCTTAGTCGACATGAGCGTGAGTAGATAATGAGTGCATGTTTGAATTTTGGGTGAACTATCCCTTTAGCAAGTCAGTAGGTTAACAAGTCAATACATAAAAATTGAATAAAAATCAAAAAATAAAATAAGAAAAATTAAGAAAAATTGGATAAAATAAGAAAATCAATAAGAATTGAATAAAAATAATGAAAAATTACAATAAAACAAAACAAAAATAGGAAAAATAAAGTGAGTATGTGTGTCTGTTTGTGTTAATTCACCTTTTCACTCCAGGCCCAGAAACCTGCTGCGATGAAGGCAACTCCAGCCAGCTGCAACACACACACACACACACACACACACACACAGACACACACCAACCAGCGATTAGATGGCGCCACGATATCAACACAAACAGAAAAATAGGAACTTGGTGGTGACACAGCAGCAGCTGCAGGACGGAGGAAAAGATAAAGGTCTCACTCTGTCCGTCAGATAAAACACACAGAGTGAGACTTCCTTAACTGAACGATATCTGAGTTTTCATTGATAACGTTCGTCCCGTCTTTGGTTAAAGGAGACGAGACGAGGAGGAGCGACGTGTCTGTTTCACGCCGCTGTGTCTGTGCACCTATCGGCCTGTTGTCGCGTCTGCAGCTCAGGATGTTTCATAACAGCTGACACTCCTTCCTGACGCTTCCTGTTCAGCTTGCGAGACAGAGACGGCCTTTTTCAACTCTGCTCTGAACAGGAAGTCACAGACACCACGTCTCCTTTCACCAACAACAACACCCAGATGAAAGAGAGGATGCAGAGAAAACCACGACTCGTACTCGGTCGTCACTTGTTCTCACCTCGGCACAGATTTCAGCAGCTTCAGCTCGGTCAATAAAGTAAAAACACCATGTCAACAAAAACTGAAACCACACCCTCTCATCCTCTTGTTCTTTTGAATCTTAGATTATTATTAGATTATATTAGAGAACAGAGACACTGATGGATGATGATGTAAACAACAAGTCAGAAGGTAAATAGGTAAACATATCTACTAGTAACCACGTCAACAACATATGAACACGTCTGTAGATCAGCAGGTAAAGTGTCCCAGCAAGTGAACAACAAGTATATTATATAGTAAACAGGGAAGTAGTAGGTAAAGTCAACCAGTAAACATGTAAACAGGTAAACAAGTCAGTGGGTCACTGGATAAACATGACAGCAAGTTAACAAGTTAGCAGGTCAACAAATTGTAAGATAAACAAGTTAACAAGTCAGCAGGTAAACAAGTCAACACGTCTGTAGGTAAACAAGTCAGAAGACAAACAAGTCAGCAGGTAAACAAGTCAACAAATTAGCAGGTCAACAAATTGGAAGTCAAACAAGTTAACAAGTTAGCAGGTCAACAAATTGTAAGATAAACAAGTTAACAAGTCAGCAGGTAAACAAGTCAACACCTCAGTAGGTAAACAAGTCAACATGTCAGAAGATAAACAAGTCAGCAGCTAAACAAGTCAACAAGTTAGCAGGTCAACAAGTCAGCAGCTCAACAAATTGGAAGACAAACAAGTTAACAAGTCAGCAGGTAAACAAGTCAACAAGTCTGAAGATAAACAAGTCAACAAGTCGGCAGGTAATCAAGTCAACAAGTCAGAAGATAAACAAGTCAGCGAATAAACAAGTGAGAAAGTTAACAAGTCTACAATACAGCAACTTATCAAGTCAGAAGATAAACAAGTCAACACATCGGTAGGTAAACAAGTCAACAAGTCAGGAGGTAAACAAGTCGACAAGTCTGGAGGTAAACAAGTCAGGAGGTAAACAAGTCGACAAGTCAGGAGGTAAACAAGTCAACAAGTCAGGAGGTAAACAAGTCGACAAGTCAGGAGGTAAACAAGTCAACAAGTCAGGAGGTAAACAAGTCGACAAGTCAGGAGGTAAACAAGTCAACACATCGGTAGGTAAACAAGTCAACAAGTCAGGAGGTAAACAAGTAGACAAGTCAGGAGGTAAACAAGTCAGCAAGTCAGGAGGTAAACAAGTCGACAAGTCAGTAGGTAAGATCTATATTATTGTATAACGACAACATATGAACAGATACAAAGTGTGAGCAGATGAATGTATGAGTGTGGTGATGACGTAGCTGATGATGAAGATGCTGATGACGCAGTGACTCACCCAGAAGATGATGTTGTAACTGAACATCAGATACTTGTAGCAGCAGCTGACTTCCGTGTTCTCATACCGATAATAATACATCTGTCAGTCACACAAACACACACACGTATTAATAATATACACGTATTAATGATAACAACTTGTTATAAACTTGTTATAGCATTGTTAGCACTTAGCTCCCAAAGTTTAACTCAACTTTACTAGCCGCTGTTAGCTTAGCCGAAGCTAACCACAGCTTCTTCCCACAGGAATTGTTTTTCTTTCTAATAAAACCATCGACACAGTATCACAGTGATCTACCGGGTTATTGATCCGTGATTGAACTCGATCAGTAAAAGTAGTTCGTGAACTTTCGGTTTGTTTGAAGCTAACAGGAAACGGCTACATTAATGCTAACAGAGCAGCGGGGGGAAATAATAATAAATAGTTTAACTAATAAACCGAGCGGAGGAGTTTTAACGTTCATCTTCACACTCACCGCAGGTCGCTTTTATTCCCTTCGGTGTCTGATAAACAAACAAAAACAAAGAAACAAACAAACAAACACACCCTGGTTGTAGCAGAGCACCGCTACTTCTTCTTCTTCTTCTGACACTGCGACACACAAACCAAACAACGGCCTCTTCTTCTGTGGTGTTTACAGTCGCTTTGGCGCCATCTTAAAGGCGCGTCACTGCCGCCTGGTGGAGCGGAGAGGAACGGCAGGACTGAAAATAATATGAAATGAAATTAAATGAAATTAAAATACAAAAATTAAAATAAATTATAAAAAAAGAAATAAAATAAGAAAAACAAAATAATGCTGCCTTCATGTGCTATGGTACAGATGGTATTTTCATGTCAAGTCAAGAGTACCTTGCTGCAGTCAATATGGCCGCCATACATCCAATCCATACCGGAAGTCTCAACCGGAAGTTACAGTTAACACCGCTCAGAGCCAAAATAAAATAAAAGCATGTATGTTTACGCCTTGGATATGCACAGAGTTGACGGGGAGAAAGACCAAACACCCCGCAACTGTTGTGATCCATCAGTTAATTGTAAAACATGTATTTATTGATGTAAATTTGGTGATTTGTGTAACATACTGACCAGCAACCCACAACTTCTCTTTTTTTCTAAATTTATTTTTTCAACTTTGGGTCAATGCAATACAATACAATATATGTCAACAATACATAAGTCCACAATTTCTCTGATGGAATTATGTTGCTCGATCAGTTAAAATATTTATTGATAAAAAATATGTTGATGATGATTTGTGTACATACAGTGCCGAGGCAGCTACTCGTCTGACCCCGCAACTGTTATATTTCTGGTGGAATTCAATTTAATATAGATCATCAGTTAATTGTAAAACATTTATTTATTTATGTAAATGTGGTGATTTGTGTACATAGGCTACAGAGAGCCGAGGTAGTCTGCTCGTCTGACCAGCAGCACACACTTTGACAGTGCTGTGATACTCGGCGTATACTAGTAACTTATACACACATGCCCACTGAAAACGCATTAATGTGTATACCCACTAGAACAAAGCTATCTCACTGTCTATCTTAGATACATGTATGAAAAATATACACTAGAACAAAGACACCACTACAGCTGACTGACAAACTAATCATAAAGTGACTGCTGGCGTTCTGGTTCTCCCCCGGTGCTGCAGCCTGTTAGGAGCCGGGCTGCGGTGGCTGTAACCGGCTGCTTGCTCTGTGATTAGCAGCAAGCTCCGGTGCTAAGCAGCTGTGTCCGGTTGTGCACCTCTCCCAAAACATTGGAGCAAACTTCCAAACAGCCGTCATAAAAACTGAACACAGACTGATCTAAACTGTGACTTTCTCGCATGAAAACACATTAGAAACGAATAAAGTAACGTATTAGCGGCGCAACAGCGGACCCTTAGCTGCTCTGCTGCTAATGCTGCTAACTTCTAAGCAAAACAGAAGAAACTTCCGGTTGGGACTTCCGGTATGGATTGGATGTATGGCGCCGCCCGTGTCCGCCATATTGACTGCAGTTGGGTCCCTCTCTGTCAAGTTGTGTTCATGTGCTTTTGTTAGATGAAAAGATGGTGGACACACAGATTCAGACTTGTTACTTGGGTAAAACCATATATATACCTGCAGCATCTACATGCATATATCTATGAATAATAAAATATTAAATAATAATAAAATTAATGGAGATTTAGCACTGGGTATTTGGCTAGCTTTTTAAAAGCATTTTTTACCGTACATGCATGCATTGAGGCATTGAGAAATTGTTCTGCCGGTCAGTGCAAATCACGTGAACTGAGACACTGGGAGCTTCCACTACAAACAAGCTTAAAATATAGACTTATTTAATTTTTTTTGGAACAATTTCTCATGTCAGTATTTGGATGTTTTTTGGTGTGTCTTTTTGGACAAAGAAAAAGAAAGAAATTTGAATTTTGGGTGAACTATCCCTTTAATCAATCATTTTGTCTGTGATTAAGAAATGAACCAGACTGATGAGCACTGTGACAATCATTAGTCATGTTAATTATAGCTGACTCTACTGATGATTATTAATGATCCATCTTTAAAACACTGAATCACAGCAACCAATCAGAGCAGCCGAACCTCATTAATATGCAGATTGATACAGAAACATCAAACAGTTCATAATCTGATCATGATCGCTCTCAGCCATCTGGGACTTATTGATCAACTCTTTCACAATAAATGTCCTGACGCTGCAGCTCGATCAGACTCAAACAGACAGTGATGCATTGCTGAATGAGAAACTTCATGTAGGAAGCTGCAGCTGCAAAATTTGCATATCCATGACATCATCAGGTAACAATTTGCTGTGACTAGAGCCAATCACCGCTCTGCGCTGCCTGCATGTTAATCACAGGGTTGTTGACGAGTGAGGAGCTCGTTACAGTCTCCCCGCTGCTTCTGCTGCTGCTCTTCATTAACTTCCTGTGACGCTGCTGAGGTCACAGCAGGTCGCAGAAATTAATTAGTGATTATAATCAATTTTTAATCGATCAGTCAGGAGATAAAAACAATAACATGGAGCCAGCTCTCCAGTTGAGCTTAAAGGAGCAGACAGGGCTGTGAAATTTTAAAACAACAGTGTCAAACTGAATTAGGCCTATGTTGTTTGACTTGAAAAAGTTCTGTCGGTCTCTGCATTGTTACCATGGAGACAGTGACCCGATGTTCTTCGTCACCGTGGAGACCGTGAAACGGGACTCTGGGTCAGACTCCGATTCATTTCACTTCCATTCAGTTCCTTTTGTAAAGCGCTCGCGGCGGCGCAAAGAGTCGGGTCAAGGCCACGACAGGAGACACAGAGGGAACTGATCCAGAACCAGTGGAGAGGAAAAATACACATCATTAGGCTGCCAGTAACACGTAGGCTACTTTACCCATTTACAGATTAAAATATATTAATATTATTTTATATAGGCTAATTTAAAACGTTTCATTTATTTCTTTATCAGAAGCGGCGGCCATCTTGAATTGTTGCGTGGCTAACATAGCTAACAGAGGAGAAACACTCAAAGAGAATTTTATGTGTTTTCTTGCTCTAAATTTCAGTGATTGTTGTTAAAATGTTTAATATAACACCTAAATTATTCATATGGAAAATTTTGGAGTGAATATATTTCAAATGTTTCATTTTTCTTTTATCAGAAGTGGCGGCCATCTTGGATTGTTGCGTGGCTAACATAGCTAACAGAGGAAAAACACTCAAAGAGAATTTTATGTGTTTTTTTGCTCTAAGTGTCAGTGATTGTGGTTAAAATGTTTAATATAACACCTAAACCATTCATATGGTCAATTTTGGAGTGAAATTTCAAGAAAGAAGACTTTAGTAGCATCTTGGATGTTTAGCGGCTAACACCAAAGTTGCTCTTGAATATTTTAAAGAATCCTCTTGAAATATTGAGTTATCTACTGTGATAATGTGTTGGTGTTGAAGTAGTGATAATAGTAGTTGTCCCCGTGGGGAAACTGGGCTGCAGCAGATCAACATGTGGGGCTACAACAACAACACTAAACAACAGCCTGAGCAAAATGCAAATAGTTCGACAAAGAAACAGTAACACTCATCGTCAATAAAGACCACACTTCAAGTATCAAGATGTTAGGATGTTAGTCTCAGTCTTAACTTGATCATCCAGCTGAGCAGGATACAGGGACTGTTTAAAGACTTGACAACCTGAGGCACAAAAGAGAATTTAGCTGTTTATAGTAAACAGAGGAGGCGGCATCGTCGCCCAGATGGCAGGAGGTTAAACGTGTAGGCAAGCGGGCGCATTTGGTCCCTTCTAATATTTCATAGCTATTTTTTTTCCATCTTTGTAGATGCCTTCTATACATGGCAGAGTGATGCCCAGCAATTTACTAGATGTGGATATTAACAAATTGCACATTTATTGTTGAGACTTGGTGCAGATTTGATCGTCCACTTGCCCCACTTCATCTTACTGTCAAGCACAGTCCCTGGATATTTATAATAACTTGTTGTGTTGGCTTTCCGTTGATTAAAGTGACTGGGTTAGGGGATTCCTCTTTTCTAAAATCAATCAACTTTTGGTTTGTGATGTCACAAGAATTAGAAAAGAATAATAATCTGAATATTTTGCTAATAATTTGGTATCTAACAAAGTAATTAGATGAAAAACACAACGAGGACACGACGCTGTGAGGTTTATCGGGTGTTCCTAATAAACTGGACAGAGCTGTGTGTGTGTGTGTGTGTGTGTGTGTGTGTGTGTGTGTGTGTGTGTGATGTGATCTGTCACCGTGACGCCTCACCTCGAGCATCCTATCACCGTCCCCATGGCAACAGAGCCAGTAATATGACACGCAACAACACAATATTTGGATCGTGTTTTCTCGTCAGGCTGAGCTCAGTGTGTGTGTGTGTGTGTGTGTGTGTGTGACACAGATGAAGTGTGATCTGAATCAGTTTGTTCACTTTCTAAATCTGAACTCATGGACGTCGTTAACACTCGACTCCTCCGGCGGCAGATTTTCAGCCTCAGTAGTTTCACTGTTGAACAGATTCAGATTCAAATTCTTCTGCATCGAACCAAGGACGGAGATGAAAGGACGAGTCTGCGTGTGTGGTTGTGTGTGTGTGTGTGTGTGTGTGTGTGTGTGGATGTGGAGGTCGTCAGATGAAAAGCTGAACCAGTTTCTCTGACAGTGAACAGGTCCGTCACCTCCTGCCGCTGCATCTCACTCTGCAGAGGAGAGGGAAAAGAAAAAACCTTGCAAACACAAAATCGTTTCCAGCGGCTGTAAAACATTTCATCACTGATCTGAAGACAGTTTTCACTCTGCAGATGTAAAAAAAACTTCTCCAGTTCACAGCTTCTTTTGTTCCACCTGCATGGAAGGATTTTCTGTTCTCAGGTGAAGCTGATCTGAGGTCTGCGAGGTTCACGGTGATAATAATAATAATGATGATGATATTAAAGCTGAGAGAGAACAGATAATCCTCTGATAATCCACAGATAATGAGGAGGATCAGGATTCATAAAGACGGGATCAAGAGGAGACGAGAAAACAAACAAACAGCTCCGTCCGTCCTCTGGGACATCTGAGCATCTTTAAAAAAAAAAAAAAAAATCTCTCTCTGAAACTGGCCTCAACATCTGTCTGACAGATGTTTCCAGTTCTTCACTCGCTGAAAAATAAAAAATCTACAATCTACAAATTGGCAACATTTTATTATTTTTTTGTTTTATTTTTTCTCCTCTCTCATAATTTCATTAATTTACCCATTTAGTCCTCCTTCAATCTTATTTTTTAGAATTATTGCTGTTTTTATCACTATAATTAATACTTTGATTGTTGCTGTAACAACTATTATGATTATTGTTAACATTATATGACAGATATTACTATTAGATTTATCGTCATTGCATATAAAAACACAATGACATTTCTTTTGTGACACCACATCAAACCAAAAAGCAGTGCAAATGTGCAATTATTCATTAATTTCTCCCTTTATTACTGCTATGATGACCATTTATGTTATATATTATACTTGCATTACACACACAGTGTCTTTGTATACCCACTATGTTGTCTGTCCTGTACTTCACAAAAAAAATCATGTTAAAATGAGTAAAAACAAACACACACTGATTCGTTTACAACAAAATATACTTTATTATTATCAAGTCATATTCACTATATCATTATTTCTGTACAAAGTGTTTTTATTCTGCAGACACACTGTCCTTGAACGCACATTGTCAAGAACCACCATTGGTCCCTGAACGCCTCTTTCATCCATTCACACTTAATGTACTACTTGTACACTGGAAACCTTTGGTCCAATCAGAGCGCAGCAGGCTCTGCAGCATCACTTGTTGCCGGGCTGGGCGGCCAAGTAGAGCGCCACCAGGCAGTAGACGGTGCCGCCCACGGTCAGCCCCATCGTGGTCCGGTACAGCAGCTTGTCGATCAGGCCCCTCTTCAGGTGGACCGGGATCCCGTCTGCTTTCTGGGACACACAGGGAGGAGACAGGTGGACGGTTGAGGGGGGGCGGGGCTTATATCGGGTCACATGATCACAACAAACACACCCTAAATCAGTTCAGATATTAAACATGAAATCACTTGAACTTGAAAGTTTTTTTCAAGGACCCTAAAAATAGTCAATCAGAACTGGAACTACTTGAAAAAAAACCCTCTCAAGGAATCCGTCAGACATTTTCAAGGGCATATTGAATCTCCCAAGGATGGTACCCTTCTTCAAAACCCTTGAAATATTATCAAGGACATATTCATTGATTACTGAAACCACCTCAAAGACCCTTGAAACCAACCCATCAACCCTGGAAACCCTCTCTAAATGACTCTTGAACCATCTCAAAGACCAGTTAAACCCCTTGAAACCCTGAAAACCCCCCAAAAGACTCTTGATGCACCCTCAAGAAGCACCTATGAATACACCAAGAGCCACCAACTCCTCTTCAAAGATCCTTGAAACTACCTCGATGACCACATAAACCCCTTGAAAAAACCCTGAAACCAATCCATCAACCTTGGAAACCCTCCCAAATGACTCTTGAACAATCTCAACGACCAATTAAACCCCTTGAAACCCAGAAACCCCCTTCAGGACTCCTTGAACATCTTCCAGAATTCCTGATACATTGGTGTCAAACTCTCCAACTTCCCTCAAGCATCCTGAAAAACATCAAGAGCTACCAACTCCTCGTCCTCTTCAAAGACCCTTGAAACTACCTCGATGACTCATTAAACCCCTTTAAATACAGTGTTTCCTCTACATTCATTTAGCAGTGGCGGCCCGCCACACCTAAATCCTCGCCGCCGCTCCTTCAAATTTCTTGTTTTTTTTTTTAATTGTCGCAAATCCACCACCGCCACATGCCTCCACCTTCACAGCAGAGTCCTGCACTGCACCTCGCGAGTAGCTACTAAGGTAAACTACAGATAACTATCTTGCTCAGTATCTACTCTCTGCACCCCTCTGCACCTGGATGACAGACCACAGCGTGTTTTTCCGCAGAATCATTGAACTCAGGTGACAGAATGACAACAGACTCAGGACAGATCAGTGGTCGCTGTTGCCGGTGTGTTTTTAAAATTAGCGGGTTTGATTCTCGTGTCGGACGTCGCGCTCAGTGCTGGTGGAAAAGAAAAAAACCCAAAAAGTGTGTGTCAGTCCGTTGGGCTTATAATGATGTTATTGTAGCGCATACAGTAAGTTTAACAGGACATAGCCTCTACTGCGCCGAAACATAAACGTGCATAAACTCCATCTCCTCCCCGCGGCCGTCAGCTGGTGTCTCGGGGTGCGAGGAGGAGGAGGAGGAGGAGGAGGGCGGGGGGGTAACGGCGATGACGAGACGGCGATCCTGTGTCGGAGCTGTCCGTGCGGTTACTTAAAGGCTAGGGAGGCCGTTTTTTTTTGACAGTATTAGGCAAAAACTTACACACTAACCTTGGGGATAATGTAAATGAAGTGATGTGAAAAAAGATCAGACGTCTGCGTCTCCCCTCGGCTCTGTTTTCAGCCTGCAAAGAATATACCTGTGACGGTAGATTTTGACCAATCACAGAGCAGCAGCCCTTATTCGTATTATTTGGACGTTTTAAAAGGTAAGAAAGTGACGTTTTTTCCCAGTCTACCAAACTAAGAGAAATATGATCTGTGGTAGTTTAAATAGTCAAAATACAGACGTTATCATGACGTGAGGAAAAAAAGAAAAAGAGATGTTGATTCTGTGGAAACCCGGCTTTTCAGGTGCGTGCGCGGGGGGGGGGGGGGGGGCTATGCGGGGGCCATCACGGGACGGAGGGGGGAGGGGGTCGGGCGCCACTCCTTAAAAAAATCCTGGAGGAAACACTGAAATAGCTCTGAAACCTGCTGCAGGACGCCTTGAACATCCTCCAGGATTGGCACCCCTTCCAGGACCCTTGGATCCAAGAACTACTTTTTCTGTATTAACCTTAAGCACCTTTTGGCACCACTGCAATCTACCTCAACATACTCGGTGATCACTGGAAACACCTCAAGGACCCTTGGAACCATCTTAACCACTTATTAAACCCCTATAAATACCCCTGAACACATTTCCAGTGTCTATGTCTATGTAAATCAACATCCCAGCAGCCAATGTAAGACGTTCACGACCTCTAACTGAAATTACAAACAAAAGGAGCCGGTAGATGTGTTGACGGGCGAAAGCAGCGTCCAAAAAAGCAATGACATTGGCAACCGTTGGGATCTCTAGTTCCAGTGAATAGTAAGCCGTCTGAACCTGGCATAAACAACTCCTTGAACATCTTCCAAGACTCCTGATCCATTGCAGAGCACACTCAAGAGCTTCCATCAACGTATTCTCCTCAAAGGTCCTTGAAATTACCTCTAGGACCATTGAAACCCTCTCAAGGACCAATTAAACCCTTTAAATACTCATAAAGGCCCTTCAACCGACCCTTTGAGGAGTCTGAAATATATTCAAGGACCCCTTATCACCTCACTGAACCCAAAGACCCATAAATAAAACCCTGCTCTCTGATTGGCTGACTCACCTGGAATAGTTTCTGCATTTCGTGAACTTTGTTTGGTCCCATGTACTCGACGTGACTTCCTGCTTCCGACACCAGTTTGGTTGGAGACGCAAAGACGACTGGAGGACTGACGGGCGGGACGTTTGGACGGAGACCCTGGTGGAGACACAGGTGAGGTTAACGTCGGCAGTGGACGGACAGGTGACAGGTTTGATTCTGACTCTACATGTTAATGAGGTGAATGGTCCAAAGATAAAACTAAAACAGGAAATTTGAATAAAATTTGAGTTTAAAGTCAAGTTTAAAAATGTACCAACAAGATACTTTAGCGGGTAAAACTCAGTAAAAACACCTGTATTCAAAGTATTTTAGAGTAATACACAGAGAACTATAGTATTATAATACACAAACAGACCTGAGATCAGTCTATTTAAACATCATTTACATTAAACCAACAGCAGCTTCTGGTGAGAAACTGATCCCAGAGCAGCTGCTGCATCAGACTCCAGACGGAGTCATTTATTGAATATTTTAATGATGATCAATCAGTTTTTCTCCCCGTGTGGTCCGATGTCATCATATAAACATAATGGCAGATGATTCGCCTCAGATGACTGATCAGTTATCAATATAATAATTGATTATTAACTTTGAGTAAAGCTAAACCGGATGTTACCTCACGTCATAAACGTCTTAAATCTACGTTATTATTATTACGTCATTTTACACAAAAGTCTTGAGCAGCTCAACATTAATTACAATCCATCACTGATTGATTATTGTCAATAATTCTCAGGGAAAGACACTTAACCTTTCATTTATTATTGATCAATTAATCAATTGGTTGTTGCCGAGAGTTTTCTGAAATAAAAATGAGATCTTAAATAAAAACAAACTGTTAAAGAGGAGAGCAAAAAGTTTTACTAACTTGACGAGAACATGTTTTCTTTTCTTAAAGCCACTTTAGTTATTTACCAATAATCAAACAGCAGCTGATTGATTGATTGATTGATGATCGTATGTGAGTTTGTGCAGCAGTAAATATAAATTGATCTTGAACGAAACAAAGCAGAGAAAGAAACTGAAACTTTGCTGAAGTTAAAACAGTTGTTGATCAATATGTTAAATTGATAATTATTTGTGCCTTTAGACAGAAAAACCTGAATCAGCTGTTTATTGATTATTGTTTACAACAGTTGGATGAGAACAAACTGTCAAACAGCTTCAGGTCACAACGTGTGTTTGTCCAGATCCTGTTGTTTGATCTTTAAAGTTTAACCAACAACGGTCGTTTGGTTCAAAGCTGGAATGAAGATCAGTCGATCAATCAATTTCATTCAATAAAATTAAATATTTTTGTTCATTGATCGGTGATTGATTGAACATTTGTATCACCGAATATAATTCCTCTGGTGTGTCAGAGTTTGATCATTGATTAAAAACTGATCCAGGATCTGGACAAACAAACTTTTCCACCTGCAGCTGTTTGACAGTAAAACAACTGATTTACATTTTACGCTTTTTAACGATCAATCATCAGAATATCAAGAAACTAATCATCGGATTTATCAATTAGGCTACAAAAGTGGGAAAAAAAACTTATGTGTATGAAATAATTCATTTTACAGTATATTGATTAATCTGATGTCAAAACGTTAAGTTGTAGCCTATTCATCATTGATCGATTACTTGTTTCTTTATAAATGTATCATAGGCTATAGCCTATACTAAATACATTTATGTAGGTTATTAATTAATCTGAGTCACTGATGTCAAAACATTAAGTTGTAGCCTATTCATCACTGATCGATCAATGTTTCTGCTTCTGCAATAATTGATCGAATATTTGTTATTTTGTTTTTTCAAATATTTTATTCCTCTCATCTAGGCTACATCTGATCAATACAGAGCTGATCAATAGATATTTATTATGATGGACTGTATCCCAAAGCTGTCTGCAGAGCTCTGTTGGATTACTACTGATCAAATGACTGACACATATCATGACCGTGTGTCCTTCTCAGTAATGATCAGCCACTAATCGATTCCCTGGATCCTGGGTATTGATCACAGCATTAGCATTAGCAGTAGCTGATAAGAAGGTCACGCGGCGCTCCGGTCTCGGTCTCACCTGCGGGTTGTATGCGGTGGCGGCGGGAGCTCCGGTGAGCCGCTGCGTCACTCCGTTCAGTTTGTAGTAAGACATGTTGTTGCTGTGCCGCGAGACGCTCAGGTAAACACCAACACACCTGGACACGCGGACACTTCACCTGTGTCTGACGCTCAGCTGATCGATGCTGCTTCTTCTGCTGCTGATGTTGAAACCGACGTAGCGCTGCGCGATGACGTCAGAGTCACGCTGACGAAGGACCCGCGACGCAAGAGGCGTCCGCGGCGATGCCGAACTGTAATCAAAGACGGTTTATCAGAGCCGGTCCACGACAATATTAGAATTTCTCTGGGTTTATCAAACATGCAAAATGTCCTCTTTGAAGTACGAAGGACCAGCCCCCCCCCACCCCCAAAAACACAAGCAAAGAAAAAAAAGTTAAGCGAAAAAAAAAAAAAAATCTGGCACAAGAGAAAAAAAAAGTCATGCTCCCCCAAAAAATAAGAAATCCAGCACAAGAAAAAAAAAGTTAAGCGAAAAAAAAAAAGTTAAGCGAAAAAAAAAAGAAAAAAAAGAAATCCAGCACAAGAACAAAAAAAAGGCAAGCCAAAAAAGAAAAAAAAAAAATCAACCCCCCCCCCAAAAAAAAAAAATCCAAAAGTCTGTCCAAAAAAAAAAAAACAAAACCCGGCACAAGTAAAAAAAAAAAGTCAGGCCCCCCCCAAAAAAAAATCCGGCACAAGAAAAAAAAAGTCCGGCACAAGAAAAAAAAAAGTTAAGCCAAAAAAAAAAACAAAAAAACAAAAAAGAAATCCAGCACAAGAAAAAAAAAAGGCAAGCAAAAAAACCCAAAAAAGAAATCCAGCACAAGAACAAAAAAAAAAAAAAAAAGACACCCCCCCCCCCCCCCCAAAAAAAAAAATAAATGAAAATCTCTGAAAAAAAAAAAAAAAAAAAAAAAAAAATCTTGCACAAGAAAAAAAAGTCAGGTAAAAAAAAAGAAAAAAAAAATCTGGCACAAGAAAAAAAAAGTCAGGTTAAAAAAAAAAAGAAAAAAAAGAAAAAAAAAGTCATGCCCCCCAAAAAATAAGAAATCCAGCACAAGAAAAAAAAAAGTCAGGCCCCCCCCAAAAAAAAATCTGGCACAACAAAAAAAAAAGTCAGGAACAAAAAAAAAAAGTTAACCAAAAAAAAAAAAAAAAAAAAAAAAAAGAAATCCAGCACAAGAACAAAAAAAAAGGCAAGCGAAAAAAAAAGTCAGGTAAAAAAAAAAATCTGGCACAAGAAAAAAAGTCAGGCTAAAGGAGGAAATATATGCTTCAAAATTATAGAATTAGGCTATACCAACGTTTCAGAAGAAGAACTAAGACTTAGCCTATAGTCTAGTAGGAAGGGGTCCCAATGTCCCAGAGACAAACATTTTTGAAACATGGTCATTAAGCACCATTAAGGTGTCTACGATTTTTGCTTATTGTCCGAGTCACTAATGTCCCATCATGGATATAGAGCCATCTATCTATCTATCTATCTATCTATCTATCTATCTATCTATCTATCTATCTATCTATCTATCTATCTATCTATCTATCTATCTATCTATCTATCTATCTATCTATCTATCAGATAGACAGAGCTGGATCCCTCAGTGACTGTTACTGATGTAGAGAAGAGAGCGATCGACCCACTGAGCTGGACACATCGACTGAAGGAGGTGATGCAACGTTTCAGACACAAGAAGAAGAAATTGACAGTCATGACTTGTAGCTCCTCCGTTAACACCAACAAAGGCTTGAAACCACTTTTTGAATCACATCACGAGTAAAGTCGCATTTATCTATAAAGCTTATATTCCTGTCTTCATCACAATGATACAAGCAATGGGCTTTTTCATTGTGCAGCTGGTTCTTATTTTCTTTTCTTCACTGTTTTTACAATATTATATTATATATCATATTATTATTTTGTGTCTTTCTTCCAAAAAGCAAATAGGAAAGGTTTAATGAGGACATGGAAAACATGGATTGGATATAATAATGTGTTTTATTTTACAGTGGAACAGAAAAGAAAGATGGTGATTATTAACATGTTCTGTGCAGCTTAAAAAAATAATAAAAAGAGCAGAGAAAAAACAAAGGAATAAAAAGTGTTTAGTGGAGATTAAAGGGATAGTCCGTGTAGTTGTGCTTTGGGAAGAAGAAGAAGAAGAAGAGTCTTTCCTCAGTGAGACATTTCACACTCCAGCAGCTCGTCTATCCTCACTTTCAAAAACCAAATGTTTCCAACACTTCCACTTCCTGTCTCTGAGTCTGCCGTTGCCGTGGAAACCGTGGAGGGTGTCCAGTTACAACCAGAGAGTTTAACCCACCACTGTCCAAAAAAAAACAAACAAACACAAACAGCTGAATGTGTGCAGTCTGTCCTGGGAGAGAAGAGGACAGAGACGGAGACGGTTCCTCTGGTTTAACACTCTCAGCATCACCAGTTCATCACTCTCAAGTGTAAACCATCATCGTGATTACATCAAGTACCTCACACTCCTCTTTATCTCATCTCTTTGCACTTGTTGAATAGATCCGATGAAGCTCTTGATACTCACATCAAGGTCTCTGCACTTCAGCCGCTCTTTAGTCTGAATAAAAGCATTTAATACTGAACAAGTAAATGTAAAATGTGAATAAAAACAAAATGAATCTCAACGCAGGATTCAATTTAACAAAAGCTCATCAACTGGGAAACGTTGGCAGAATGCAAATAATTCAAGTTTATAAATACACCTTTGATATTTACCGATTATTTATTGTGTAGCCCCAAAATTTTAATTTTATTGTTTTATACCCAGGCCTGAGTTCTGCATTCTCTTATAGATACAATTAATGTGTGGAAAATGCTGAATGCATCACTGATCTATTCAACATGTGATATTATCAAACTAGGATTGATGTTATATGGGCGGTTTGTAGTTTGTTTTCATAGTTTTCCAAATAAATAATAATATTTCAGTGATATAAATATAAAGATGCAGTCATCGTGACCTAGATTTGTTTGGACTGAACTCTGCAGCAGAGGAAATATAACGGAGGATTCAACACAAACTCCACAGTATGCAGAGCCGAAGCCAATCGATGAACGCGATGTGATGCGGTCGCAGTCGTGTCCAATATCCAGTTCATCCACTTTCAATCAATTTATATCAATTCCAGACCATTTCAGCCAACACAAAGATGTTTTCAGCAGATGGATGAATATGAATGTGGCTTTAAATGGATCTCAGTCATGAGGATCTTTGTACTCGTCTCTGCACAGCTGTGTGGGCGTTTACTGCCCTGATTCCTTTTGTAAAAACTCAGGTAAATGAGTGAAGATTTATTATGTAACTGCCTCAGAGCCGTGTGGCTGTTCACCAGTAGTTTCCACCAGGTCACACACACACACACACACACACACACACACACGTCTGAAACTATGGCGGCGATGAATCTGAAATTACAGAGGCAGAAAAACAAAATAAACCGTGACAGGCTGTTGGATGCTCATTGTTGGAATAAAAACCTGAGAGAGAACCTGCAGCCGACAGCCAATCAGAATCAGTGGCGAAGTTGGTTTCTGTAGGACTAGATTTTCAGATCAGGTGATAAACTGGACCAAACTGGTTCAGAGTGGAGTGAGTTTGAACAGCTGCGGTGAGTGGATGGAGTGTTTGTGAACTTGGCGTCCATCCCAGAGGCCTGGACTACGATGGAGGCTCAACGTAGCCCGGCTTTGGAGGTGTTTGGCGTCATATGATTCTACTTCCGGAAGTAAATAGTTTATACATGGCCACATCAAAGTGAAATTATTAAAGGGACATTGTGTAACTTCTCCTGTTATCTATTCACGAAAATCGATTATTTCATTCAAAAGTCTGTCAATTAATCAATAATCTCCCCCAATTCAGCTCTGAATGAGCCGTCATTCATATATCATCTATCATATCATTCATATCTACATGCAGCGGGTCAGCTCGCTGCTGGCTGCCATGTCGTCGTGTCGCCATGTTTTTACCTTCAGTGGCAGCGTGACGGTAGGAAACCACGGAAACTGCACCGGAGACACCGGAGCTGTCGCAGTGAGGAGGAATGGAGCGTTTACACTGATGCTGCATTCAGGTGCAGTCGGGCAGATGGGCGTCGGTAACAAACCAGATGTCATTTTCGTCACAGAAGTCCAGAGAAAGACGGTAAAACGTGGGTCGGGTAAACAATACGACATCGCTGTTTCACCTCGTGCTGACGGACCAGTTGTTTACATAAAGGCTTGTTTACGCCGTTACCTGTAGCGGCTGTCGTCCGTCTGCCGTCTGCCCAATTTCAGGTGAATGCAGCATATGCATCTGATTATCTGTCCTGCATCCGATTATCTGTCCTGCTGCGAGCGCACAACTTATATCAGTGGCCTCCTTAGAGTGGATATACGTAAAAGTAGGGATGCACCGATACTGATACTGGTATCGGGTATCGGTCCGATACTGTTGTAATATACTTGTACTCGCTAAAGTTCACCAACACCAAGACCCGATACCAGTGCATGCAATTGCTCTGCATAAAGACCGCGATCAGAGGGTGGTTTTGCATCTTTGTTGTATTTTTTTTTTTTTTAGATCAGAGGCTTTTGTTGTAACAAGCAGAGAAGAGAATAAAACTTGTCTTCCAATTCATTGCATTTTGCCCAATCGTTTGTTTTTTTGTTGTGGTAGAAGGATCGGCATCGGTACTCGGTATCGGCAAGTACTCAGATCCAAGTATCGGTATCGTATCGGTTTGAAAGAAAGTGGTATCGTTGCATCCCTACGTATAAGTAACATATATAGCCTAATATATAATGACCTGTAGACGTAGCGTATTCCCTCAGCTGAATATCTGCAGGCGGAGACGCTCGTAGAGAAAGTGAAAGCCTGGCTTTATACTCAACATCGCTAACTAACCCACTAAATTTGCTTCGTAGTACAGCCCTCTGATCAGTGTTGTTGTTGTTGTTGTTGTTGTCGTTGTTGTTGTTGTTGTTGTTGTCGTTAGTTGATGAAGTCGGCCGACGGGCTGTGGCTGCAGCGGGCGGAGCGAACCTTCAGCTCATGGTAACACTGGACGAAGCTGTGGTAGATGAAGGTGATGGGCAGCGCCAGGACACCATCTGACCATTTTAAACAAGATGTCAAGCCCAAAAAACACATAAAAACGACCGAAACTGGATAACATGTCGCCGTATCCCACCGTGGTCATGGAGATGATGACCCACCAGCAGGCGGCGGGGATGCTGGCGTAGTCCTGGTTTCCGGCCTCCAGGTCCAGACCGTGCTCCAGCAGCTGAGCCAGCGCGCTGAAGATCGCCATGGCGACGCAGATGAACACGAGCAGCATCACCATCTTTGCCTAATCGTTTATTTTTTTGTTGTGGCCGAAGGATCGGAAGTGGCGCGCCAGCTTGATCACCCAGAAGATGCGCATGATGCGAAGGATGCGCAGCGTGACGCCGGCGCGCTGCAGCTGGGAGTTCTCCCCCGTCAGGATCGTCACGGTGACGGAGACGTAGTACGGAGTGATGGCCAACAGGTCGATGATGTTCAGAGGACGACGGACGAACTCACATTTATCACGAGACACCAGGAAACGGACGATACACTCAGCTGTGAACCAACCAATACAGACGGCCTCGATGATCCTGCAGGTGGGACAGCCAATCAGAGAGAGACAGGAGAGAGAGAACCAATCAGAGTCAGGGAGCAAGTGAGGCCATGGATGAAGAGGTGTTTTAGGGGGTAGACTGGATAATGCACAGGCGTAACTCATAGGCGGCCATATTGGGTCAGGCAACTTGCTCCGACTCTGGCTAGAACATGCACCATAGGCCTAATGCTCTGAGGGAGGGGGCAGACTGAGCCAAGATGGCGGCCACTGTGTCATTGTGCAGCAGCGTCAGGTGATAGCCTCGTAAACCAGCCTCCCCCGGAAATGCATTTCATTTCATTTCACAGGGAGAGTCTGGCCTCATCTCCGTTGTCCTGGTTTCCGGCCTCCAGGTCCAGACCAGTCTCCAGATTGAGCCAACGCGCTGACTGATCGCCATGGCGAATCGCAGATGAACACGAGCAGCATCACCATCTCGGGTCCGGCGCAGCGTTCTGGGCCGAGTTCCAGGCCCAGGAAGTCCGCGTCCAGTTCTCAGTCCAATCGAATCGGGACCGATGGACCAGGATGCGGAACGTGACCAGAACCAGAATCAGAACCGGTACCAGAACCAGGACAAGAACCGGTACCGGGACCAGAACCGGAACCGGGACCAGGACCAGGACAAGAACCGGAACCAGAACCGGAACCGGTACCAGAACCAGAACCAGGACAAGAACCAGGAAACGGACCAGAACTCAGCTGTGAACCAACCAATACAGACGGCCTCAAGAATCCTGCAGGTGGGACAGCCAACAGAAGAGACAGGAGAGAGAGAACCAATCAGAGTCAGGGAGCAAGTGAGGCCATGGATGAAGAGAACCAGAACCGGGGAGAACCGACTGGATAAACAACAGGCAAGAACTCATAGGCGGACCAGAACCGGTCAGAACAACCTGACCCAAGAACTCTGGCCAGAACAGAACCGCAGAACCAACCAGAACTCTGAACCGGGACAAGAAAGATGGCGGACCAGAACTGTGTCACCAGTACCAGAACCGGACCAGAACTAGTCTCCTTAACTGCGTTCAAGAACAAGTCGGACCAGAACTTTCCCAGTACCAGAACGGGACCAGAACCGAACCAAGAACCAGGTCAACCGTTTTAAAGCGGAACCAGTCACCCGGACCAGAACGCAACCAGAAAACTGGTCTGACTGGTGAAATACCTAATATTTTAAAATTGCCTGAAAAGCTGCAACAATCGACCCAGATTTTTTCGTGATGAGTTTTTTCTAATATAATAGCTCTTTGTCAGCATATACATGTGTGCCTTTGACAAAGGTTTAAAATTCTGCTTTTTGCATGTGTGTGTATGGGGGAAACGATTTGTTTTCCCACCCAACCTGACCGGAAGTCCGTTTCCTGAAATCGACTGTGTCTATGTAGTGATGTTTTCAGGCCCTGATTGGCCAACAATTGCTGTGTCAATCCTGCGGCGATTCAACGCGGTAGACATTACATTTATACAATGCACATTCAACGGGGATGAGGCCAGTCAAAACCCCTGTGAAATGAATGAAATGCATTTCCGGGGAAAAAGGTTTAGAACAAGTCAATGTTTGATTACATTATCTCCTTATTTTTTTCAAGACAAGTCGGAACTCGGATCTTTCCCAGTTTACTCTGAGTTACGACTTCAAAGCGTTCAAGATGCACCAGGTCAGAAAGTTTTAATGTATTTAGGCATTAAAATGCTTTTTAACTGATGTTTTACTGTTGAAGGTGTGCCTCTGCATGGGTGCAGACTGTTGTGTAACGTCAGACAACTGATGCACGGCGAAGTCGGGGTACAAAATATATCTCCGACTCAGTCAGAGCTCTGACTTCAGGTGGCGTTCAATTGCACTTTTTCAAGTTGGGGGTCTCAAAGATCCGAGTTCCGATTCGATCTCGAACGTAGCATTATATATCTACGGTCCTACCTGTGCTGGTCCAAGGTCTCCGCAGCCTTCCAGTCTGGTAAAGTGCTGGCACACAGCATCACCATGGAGATGATCACAAACAGCACCGACACCGATGCGAGGATCTGCGCCGCCAGCGAGGAGGTCGGTTCCTCAAACGTCCTCCTCATCCTCTCCAGCCAGCGGCTCTGCGACGCCTCCGGACCCCGCGGCTCCTCCTCGGGGAAGAAGTGGACGAAGCAGTCGGACATGCGGTCGTCGAGGCGCCGCTGGCAGCAGGGCTGCAGGTCCGAGCTCTCCAGGCCCCAGTACAGCATCTCGTTGTAGAAGGACAGCTCGCACATGTGCGGCACGAAGCGCAGCTTGCCGTGCTGCACGTACAGCATGATGAAGCTGAAGGCCTCCGAGTGCCGGTCGAAGAAAAACTCATTCCTGTCGCGGTCGTAGTCGTCGCAGAGCTCCAGCAACTCGCTCTCGGAGACGCAGCGATGCAGCCGACTGAGCCTGCTCAGAGGAAGGCGCTTCATCAGCTCGGCCGAGAAGGAAAACCTGCGGCCGCCGACGTTCAGGGTACAAAAACTGCTGCCAAACTTCATCTTGGAAAGAAAAGGTGCTTCCAAGTTTTGTTGGCTCAAAAACTCGAACTGCTTCTGAACTTTATGTGCTGGACAACTTCTTTCTTTGTTTCACCATCTGGCTGCTTTCAGACTTGATCGAAAGTTTCTTAAAAAGCCGAAGCTTCTTCCAGATCAGATGTCGCCTTCTCTTTGTGAATCAAACTTAAGCTTTGTATCAGTCTCGGGTTCTGCCTCCAAACCTTCCAAATCTTGTCTTAAAAAAACTGCTTCACCGCCTCCGTGTTAAAAAGCTGAAGCTCCTTCCAAGCTTTGTCTTAGAAGAAAAGACTTTATCACATTTCCTAAAAAGCTAAAGCTGCTTCTGGATGTTAGGTCTGTCCTTTGTGAATCAAACTGCAGCTTTGAATCAGATCTGTCTCCTTTTAGAGCTTCCAAACCGTCCAAATCTTCTCCTCTGTGAAAAACTGAACTGGAAAACTGCTTCACTGTCTCTTGATTAAAAAGCTGAAACTGTTCCCAAACTTCAGAACCTCTAAAGGTCGTCCTCCGTAACTAACACCGCAGGCAGCTTCCATAATCGAGTCCATCATTGACAAGAAAAATTCACACTGCGTCACAACTCGATGTTGTTCTGTTGGCAACGATGAAGCTGCTTCCAAACTTTGTTCCTCACTTTGTCCTAATGTCCATCTTAAAGCTGTAATTCATGAGCAGGCAGCCGTCTCCGGGCTCCATCTTCCATTTTCCATCTCAAACTGAAGCAGTTCTGTCTCGTCGTCTTCACATTTTCATCTTCGTATCAACACTTTCTTTTCTTCCCAACATCTTCACCTCATGGCTTAAATAGAATAAAACACGTGTTAGTAACCACCGCCATCAACACCATCTCTGGTTTAACGATGAATGACCTACTTCCCCGGATCGATTGTAAATGTTCTCATTCTGACTCTTTCTCTCTCTTTGCATGGTTGTGTATTTTTATCAAACCACATCAAAGTGAATCATATTAAAAAACAAAAGAAAAGTGCAGCTGCTGTGGTTTAAAAACTAAACAACTCTCAAATCACAGTGTTCACAATAAAACAACAACTCACCAGATATAAAGCTTGTGAAGCCAGAGGCTGCACCAGGAGCTGCACCAGGAGCGCTCAGCAGGTGTTTGGCTTTAAAGTCGTATCTCGTCCTTGGATTCTGTTTGACTTCTGGTTGGTTTCTTGACGGTGGTGGATCTGAGACTGGAGAGCAGCACCTCTTCCTCCTCCTCCTCCTCCTGCTGCTGATGCTGCCGTCTGAGAGGAGGCGGATTAGAGTCGATGATTCAAACAGCAGTCAGTCTGAGCTGCTCAAGCTGAATCTGACTCTCCCTTTTTTTTGTTTTTCTTTGTCCTCCTCCTCCTTTTTTTTATTCTGTCCTATATTTCATTCTTCTTGTTCTGCTTCTGCTCTTCAGATCTGATGGCCTCCAACGTCGCTCCAGATTAAACATTTAATCCACTTCATTTTGATTTCATGTTTCAATGAACATCAAACAACAGCCCAGAATAATCAGCTCCACATGATGAATTCATTTAGAGGCTTATTCTGTAGAAACAGCTCCCTCTGCTGCAGAACTGTGTGAACTGGATCACCAACAGTCTCTAGTTCTTCATGTCTTTTTGAACGGGATGACCTTTGTCCTTTGTCTTCAGAGTGTCTCCGTTTCTCCCTGGGCTTATTTAGCAAAGGACTGAATGTTAGAAAAAAATCACATCAGAAACAAGACTGAACAACCAACTCAGAAAATGTCACTGTCAAAATGTTACTTGAAGACTTTTACTTTTTTCTTTGCATGTAAAAAAAATGACTTGTAGAAAAATGCATTCAAGGTAATGACTGACTTTAGGAATACTGAAACCGCATTGCATTCCTTCTTTTGGACTCAGGACTCCACCTGGATCACAAGTATAAATTATGCATTGATAGCATATGAAAAAAAAGTCTTTCTAACATGTAGGAATGGACTTCAAAATAATCCTTTAATACCGTTGTAGACTCACAGTCCTACCTTCACTGCTTGGTCCTATTATTTTACTTAAACATATATATATATTCTGTCAGAAGGTGAGACTCTTGTTAAGTCATACAATTGAATACTCACACACTTTTTTGCTTCCTCGTTCCTTCCTTTGTTTCCTTGGCTGCTCCTATGAAGAAGTGTGCACCGCCTACGAGCTCTCGACTTGGTCAACCGTGAACCAACACTGAGCGTTCTTTGTTTTGTTTTTGATATACCAGTGACACATCACTTAACTCTTGTAATCTCGGCGCCATGTGTTGAAAAGGTCACTTACATATACCAGATAGTTCTTTCTATAATAGTGTTAAAGCAACATTGCAGAGTTTCAGCTCAGTGCTTCCACCATCTGGTTGAAAAACGCTATCGTCTGGGGGGGAAAAACGAAACTTATCAGCCAGCGCATCCAGTCATCTTAGTCTGTTGTTATGGAGAAACAAACCCAGACAGGATGTATGAAACCCTGTCATTTTGGCAAGAAACTGTCATTTCTATCCTATGGTTTGCATGCTCTCATATGAAGAGAACAGAGGGGGGAGGCGACGGCGACGACCGGAGGGGAACCCTAACCCTAACCTAAGTTTCGCACCTCATACCTGTGCAGGGAAGTTACATAGTGCAGTTTCAGCCGAACCATTGCAATGAGTCTGGAAACCTTATTTTAAGGTCGAAAGAATCCGCAATGTTACTTAAAGAAGCAACACACATAAAAGTTGAGACTTGGCTTTTTTATGCAAAATGTATTATTTTATTTCATCATAAACCCCAAGGAGCAAAGTATGTTCAACAGTCTAGTATGTTAAACATTGCTGTTTTGAACACATCCACAGGTCATGTCTGATATTTACAAGTGATCAAAGCGTGGAAACACTAAACCCTAACCTTAACCTATGTAGTACTGTTTTGAGTTTACTGCATAAACTTTAGAAGAATAAACATGATTTTAACCTGAAGACAGGACATTAGTTTGGAATAGTTCTGAAGAGTGTGGCTTGATTGGTGCTAAACAACATAAACCGAACAAAGTGAAAAATGTGGTCATAGTTTCTCAGTTCCAGTTGGAGGTTAATTCTACTCCAGCGAACACACTGAGGAATCAGACCAGATTCCAAACCCAGGATACAGAGGTTCAGTGAAGGTGGTGTTGAAGGTGTGGAGGTGGATCAGTCTGTCAAAGACAACTCTGTAGAAGGACAGAGACCCAGCAGGACAGTCCACATACACTGCTATTCTGTTGGAGACAGAGGAGGAGGAGGAGGAGGAGGAGGAGTGGGATCTGGTGAAGAGTGGGTGGGAGAAGGACGGGGGGGCGAAATTTCTAGCGGAGTTGAAGCCTCTCCTGTATTCGGGGCAAGAGGTGGCATGGCAGGAAACGGGCTTCACTTTGACGGAGGTGGTAGAGAATCTGGACTCCTCTGTGGGGGGGGGTCGGGAGGAAGAGATCAGTGTTTCTTTGTTGTTGTGCCAGACAGAGGAGCAACCATCATCAGAGCAGGTAAGACTCCAGGACTGATCATTTCTTCCAAACACAGAGTCTTCACTGTCTCCTTTCCTTCTGATTCCTCTGTAACTCACTGACACATCAACTTCTCCCGTCACCTGCACCTCCCAGTAGCAGCGACCAGTCAGACCAGTTGAACACAACAGCTGACGATGGAAGTCGAATCTGTCTGGATGATCAGGATATGGCTGATCCTCCTTTTCCACACGTGTTGCCTTCCTGTTGTTGTCAAACAGTTCAATATTTGTCTGAACTGTGTTTGTGTCGAATGTGAGATCACAGCAGTCTGATGGAGAGAAGAAGACATGGCTGCAGTTATTGATCATTCTTATTAGTTATTGACGGTTTAATGATGACTGACAGCTAAGTGGTTGAATGTGCTGCTCATATTAAAACTAAAAACAAACTTACACTTCCTCACACCTCGTCTCAATCTTTCGATTCCGCAGCACTCAATCCTACAGAAAAAGAGAGGGAAACTATTCAGGGGATCAGAGTCTACTCCTTAGATGTTGATGTGGACTGCTTACTACAGTACTACTTACTCCTTATTATCTGCTTTCATGAGAACAAGAAATAGTCTGTATCTATAAATCTGTTATTGAAAATTCATCAAAAAACAAATTTAAAGGTAGGGTCTGGAGTTTTGTGCCTAAAAATAATCATTAGACTTTTACAAATGAAATCCGTCTGAATCATCACCTATGGGCAGAGACGTTCTAATATTGAGGAGACAGACCACTCTGCCTGTTTTGAATGGGGAAAGCTGCGACGCCAAAGATGGCGCATGTCCCGCCCCCTTTCACCAACAGCCAATCACCTGCGTTGTCCGAGCTGAACTAGGCCAATCATGTTGTTGCACCAGCGCATGTGCACAAGTAGTTTTACGACAGACCAACCTACCTGGTGGCAACAACAACAACGGTGGTCAGGTTGAAAATTTACCTAAAGGTTTGGGATAAGTGCAGAGAGCCACCGGCGGCGGCGACCGGGAGCGGCTCCTCATCCTAGGGGAAAGCTGTTTAATTTACCAGCGGAGTTTTAGAGGTTTACTGCCGGCTGGTTAATTTAGCCGTCACAGGTTGGTCTTAATGAAAAGTGAAGCTTCAGGTGTGTGCTGCTGATAGAGCTACCTCGCTACCTCGGGGCTACGTATACAGAACTCACCACATTCACATCAATAAATGTTTTACAATGAACCGATCAGTCCACATCTTCTTTAATTTTGAATGTAGAGTTTTGTTTGTTTCACCTTTTAACCTAAACAAAAACACCCCCCCTCCCTGGGGCTAAGCGTTAGCTTCCTGTCCATGATAGCAGCAGCAAAAAAGTAAACAGTCCGGGTGAAGCACTGGAGCCGTGGACCGATAGACTCCGTCACCGTTACCGAGAGCCTCTACTGTTTAACTGTACAGAGTACGAGAGCCTTGTTGTGAGCTGAGAAACGACGGTTAGCGGCCGATGCTAAATGCTAATGGAAGTTAGCAGCGAATGCTAACCGCTACTTCTAGTTAGCATCAATCATCAGCACAATGCCTCTCATTACTGGTCGAGGCTTTAGTTGTCAGTGGTGGTCGGTAGTCAGTCCGTGGCTCCAGCGGTTCACTCCGACTGTATTTATTTATTTTAACTGCCTATTGCTGAGACAGAGAGCTAGCACTCGGTAGCATCCGAGACAGCTAAGTGGGGCTCAGGGGGGCGGGGAGGGGGGTACAGGAACTGTCACCACCACACTGAACTATGAGCCCGTATGTGATGATTAAGACGGGTTTCATGTAAGTCTAGCGTTTATTTTTGGGCAAAAACTCCAGATTCAAACCGGTATGTCTCCAGGTAGAGCAGGGCAGACGGGTGTAGGCCGCGCTGCTGCTACATCAGCCGTTACAGCCGTACAGTGACAGCGGTGTCGTGAATCCTCGCGCATGCGCAGTTGAGTACTCCCTGTGGAAAAAATAGCGATTTAAACGTTATTCTGCGGTAAAGTCTATGTTTTTTTGGTTTCGGTCTGTATTTCATTTCACCGGCGATCATGTCTATATGTTTTTTCTGTCCTGCAATAACGTTAAAGAGTGGATTTGGCCATGGTCCCATTCAATTAGATAGGGGTCTGGTCTCCTTGGGCTTTTCAAAGCGTCGCCAATATGGCCGCCGAGTGGCCTGACTTGCCTAGAAGGGCTTTGCTATGGGCTCCTAGTCCTGTGTGGTGGGGGCTCTGTCTTCAGCCCCTCCTCCCCCTGCCTGTATTTTGGTCTTTTGCTTTGTTTTGTTCATGTTTTGCTGTGCACGTGGACGTTTCTAGGTGGAGCTAGAGAGTCGCCAATGAGCAAAGATACCTATGGTGAGAGAGTCTGTGTTATCCTCCAGCCAATGACGGAGCTCAGGTGAAGCTACCTGCAGCAGGAGGCTCAGGCCTGTTAGCTGTGCTAGCTGTCTGATGCTACTGAGTCTCTATCTCTCTCAGCATCAGCAGTCAGGACAACAAAGAACAATAAATACAGTCTGAGTGAAGCGCTGGAGCTGCGGACCGATTCTCGACCTATACCGACACTGGTAACAAGTATTAGGACCATATTAGTGAGCTAGCGCGAACTAACTATTCAGGGGCATCTGCGGCTAACACCCGCTAGTTCACCACAATACAACGGCATAACAACACACACGGAGGCTCCCGGTGTTGGAGAAAGGTCGGCTTATCGGCCCGCGGCTCCAGCACTTCTTTCAGACTGTAATTCCTTTCCTTTATGGTCATGACATCTGTTGCTGTCAGAAGCAGGAGGCTACACAGCTTAGCCTGAGGGGAGGGGCTGAGTTTCACTGTTTTGTTTACAAACTGAAAGGGACAAAACTCCAGACCCTACCTTTAAATGGTAAAATAAGAAAATGTTTTTAATCGTGTGAATTCACTTCAGACAATGCAAGATTTATCAGACTCGTCATACACAAAATTGATTTGATTGAATCAAACCAAACAGTGCAATCAGAAAAAGAAGTGAGACTATTACACTAGTAGCCTACAGTATGCATATGACGACAAATTAAAGTTAAGAAACCACAGCTTCAGAAACAAGAGAAAGAAAACTGGGATTTTATGAGAAGAATGCAAAACACAAAAAGGAAAACTACATAAACATCCAAAAAAAAGGCTCTCCATACTTCAGAGTCTTCAGTTTCCAGTGTGGATCCTCCACTTTAGCACACAGCATATTCACTCCTTGGTTTCCTGGATGGTTGTAGCTCAGGTCCAGCTCTCTCAGGTGGGAGGGGTTGGAGCTCAGAGCCTCAACCAGAGAAGCACAACCTTCCTTTGTGACCTGACAACCTGACAGACTAAACGCATACAAGACAACTCATGTCACATAACCTGAGGTTTAGGACTGGGAGGTTTGTGCAGTTCTTTGGAACTTAGGTATTAAAATTACTGTGTTGACCTTAGACTTTCCAGTTTATTGTGTGGATTCTTCAGTCCCATTGACAGCACCTTCACCCCCAAATCATACAGGTCATTGTTACTCAAGTCTAGTTCTCTCAGACTGGAGGACTTTGAGATGAGGACTGATACCAGAGGTTTAAGGTGGTTCCTTGTGAGGCCACAGCCACTCAACCTAAAGAGACAATAAGTATGATGGCAGAGCTGAATCAGAAAACAATTCATAACCTGTGAAATTTCAAACCTGATGGAAAACAGTCAAACATGCTGATCAAATGAAGCTCCAAAATCTAAGATCATTAAAACAAAAGTGCAGTGCCGCGATCTGACCTGAGGATTTCCAGTTTACAGTTTGGACTTTTCAGTCCATCTGACAGAATCTCCACCCCATGATCCTCCAGGTGGTTGTTACTCAGGTCCAACTCTTTGAGACTGGTGAACTCAGAATTAAAGACTGAGGACAGAGCTCCACAGCTTCTCCATGAAAGGTTACAGCCACTCAGTCTTAATAGATAAGAAATAATACACAAACATTGTTAGACAAAATAAACTCATTTCTTAAGTTGAGTCTGGACTGCAAGACAACCAAAGTAGTAGATAATTCAAATAACTTTAGATACATCTAAACATGAGAGTACTTACAGAGCTTTCTGGGAAGCTTTCACGACTGGCAGCAGGTTAAGAAGAGCCTCATCTGAGGCAGAATATTTCTTCAGGTCAAACACGTCCAGATCTTCTTCTGATGACAGTAAGATGAAGACCAGAGTTGACCACTCAGCACGAGACAGTTTGTCTGTGGCGAAATGTCCTGATCTCAGGTACTGTTGGATCTCTTCCACTAGAAAACTACCCTTCAGTTCATTCAGACAGTGGAACAAGTTGATGCTTCTGGTTACAGAATGATTTGTCTCAATTTTCGTCTGAACATATTGGACTGTTTCCTGATTGGTCTGTGAGCTACTTCCTGACAATGTCAGCAGGCCTTGTAAGTACTTCTGATTGGTCTGCAGTGAAAGACCCAGGAGGAAGCGAAGGAACAAGTCCAGGTGTCCATTTGGACTCTGTAAGGCCTTGTCTACAGCCATCTGGTAGAAATGTGTCTCTGCAGATTCATCTTCTCTTTCAAACTTTTGGGAGGTTGTTTGTCCTTCTAACAGCAGATTGACTCCGGAGTCGGTGAAGGTCCTGTGGACATGAAGAGCAGCCAGAAACTCCTGAACACTCAGATGGACGAAGCAGAACACCTTGTCCTGGTACAGGCCTCTCTCCTCTTTAAAGATCTGTGTGAACACTCCTGAGTACACTGAGGCTGCTCTGATATCGATGCCACACTCTGTCAGGTCTGATTCACAGAAGATCAGGTTTCCTTTCTGCAGCTGCTCGAAAGCCAGTTTTCCCAGAGACTCAATCATCTTCCTGCTCTCTGGACTCCAGTGTTGATCTGTCTCAGCTCCTCCATCATACTTGACCTTCTTCAGTTTCAGATGAACAACTAGGAAGTGGATGTACATCTCAGTCAGGGTCTTGGGCAGCTCTCCTCTTCTTCTGGTCTTCAACAGCTTCTCCAGAATGGGCAGCGCTCCTCTCCTTCTGGTCTTCAACAGCTGCTCCAGAACTGTAGCAGTGATCCAGCAGAAGACTGGGATGTGGCACATGATGTGGAGGCTTCGTGAGGTCTTGATGTGGGAGATGATCTCTCTGGCCTGCTCCTCATCTCTGAACCTCTTCCTGAAGTACTCCTCCTTCATTGGGCCAGTGAACCCTCTGACCTCTGTCACCATGTCAACACAGTGAGGAGGGATCTGATTGGCTGCTGCAGGTCGTGTGGTTATCCAGAGGAGAGCAGAGGGAAGCAGGTTCCCCCTGATGAGGTTGGTCAGTAGTATGTCCACTGAGGTGGACTCTGTCACATCAGTCAGGATCTCAGTGTTGTGGAAGTCCAGAGGAAGTCGACACTCGTCCAGACCGTCAAAGATGAAGACCACCTGGAACTCATCAAAGCTGCAGATTCCTGCTTCTTTGGTTTCAGAGAAGAAGTGATGAACAAGTTCCACCAAGCTGAACTTTCTCTCTTTCAGCACATTCAGCTGTCTGAAGGTGAAGGGAAATGTGAAGTGTATGTCCTTATGGGCTTTGTCTTCAGCCCAGTCCAGAGTGAACTTCTGTGTTAAGACTGTTTTCCCAATGCCAGCCACTCCCTTTGTCATCACTGTTCTGATTGGTTCATCTCTTCCAGGTGGAGCTTTAAAGATGTCTTCTTGTCTGATGGGTGTTTCTGGTCTGTCTGGTTTCCTTGAAGCAGTTTCAATCTGTCTGACCTCATGTTCCTCATTGACCCCTCCAGCCCCTCCCTCTGTGATGTAGAGCTCTGTGTAGATCTGGTTCAGAAAGGTTGGGTTTCCTGCTTTAGAGATCCCCTCAAACACACACTGGAACTTCTTCTTCAGGGAAGATTTGAGTTTGCGTTGACAAACCGCTGCAATGTGATTTGATGATTGCACAAGAAATAAAACCAGTGAGTAAACTTTTCATCATATTCTACATAGTTAGATATAGAATACATACATGTTATATAGTATTCATATAGTTCTACTTGCAGGGCTTGACTGACTTTATGTAGGATGACAAACACCAAAACTAAATCTTTGTACGTGAGAAATTATTTACTATTTACTTACAAGAAGTTTGACAAGATTCTCTATCCTTAAAGAATTAAGGACTCACTTCCCATACAACCCATTAACTCAAAGACATCCTCTTACAGTTGTGCAGGTAATCAGCAATCTTATCCTCTTCAAGTCTTCTCAGGAAGTTCATTGTGATCTTCAGAATTGATTCTCTGCTGCTCTTACTTTGCTCTTCATCCTCACCATCCAACAACTCCTCATCCTCTAAGTCTTCTGGGTGATCTGAACTCAGAAACTTCTGAATCTTCTTCAGTTCATTCTTAACAAAAGTGACAATGTTCTTCTCCAGCCGCTGAAACAGAAAACCTTTTGAATGACACATCTAAAACCATGAGATCCTATCTTTGAGGTGATCAGACCAAGAATGCACCAGTGTAAAAATGCAGTAGAGATTATGGCCAACAAAAGCTGTGATAGCAGTTATTGTACATGTACGCACCATAAATATGGAGTCCAGGTGTGTTTGCTGCTGCTGAGAAGACTGATCGCTGGACGGCTCCGAACTCTCCTGGCCCACTCTGTGGAGATGTTGGAAAAAATCACATCTTGGGAACTATATCTGTTTCCATTGCAGAAACCAGTTTCAATTTAGTTCTGCGGTAGCTGATCATCAAGACATTTAGGATACATAAGGGAATTTGGGGATGTGGTCTACATCGCTGAACATTTCTGATTAAGTACTCCATTCTATTCTAGGTAAATGTGGATCAAAGTCACTTCCAATGGGAGCTTCTTTTATAAGTCTGACTGAAACACATCATTGACTTTCCATTTTCAGATTCAAATCCACACCTTTGATCATCAGGGTGTTGTTGATTACTGAAGAACAGCTCCCAACCTTTAGACTGGTAACTCTTCATGGACACACAGCTGGGTTCAGGACTGCACCGTCTCTGATGGAGGCTGAAAAAAACAGCAACATTCATATATTTGTTAAAATTATTGAAATTGGCAGTGTATGTATTTTACTGGACTTTTAATGTCTGTCTACATTTAATGCATTGTGTACCCCATCAGTGTTTTCTGTATGGATGAAACCTTTTTTTCCGGTACCATACTGTCACTGTCTAGTCTTTTCTCTCATTCAAAAATCAGCCATGCATCAATTTCCTACTGCTTGAACGGCTGCAAATTCCCTGAAGATGGGGAGTAGTCAGTATTTGGTATCGTGCCTGCAGTTTTTGCAGAAGGCTGCTCTCAGACCAAGAAGAAAAACCATAGTAAACCTAACTCTATGACCTCTGTCACAGTCTGATAAAGAGACATCATTTACTTTCCATTTTCAGTTTGCAATACACACCTTTGATCCAAAGAGTTCTCCTGACTGTTGAAGTCCCAAGGAGGAGCAATCATTGACCCAGAACTCCTCATGTATATACAGCTGGGTTCAGGACTGTACTGTCCCTGAGAGATCCTTAAAGAAAAAATCATTAATTTAAGTTCATAATATAAAATACACTTTAGAGTAGACACCTTACTTGAACTACATTAACTGATATCATGAATATTGTTTGGATTGCTTTGAACCTTGTGTTGAGGAACAATTCAGTCTACAGTTCAATGCAGAAAACCACAATTTGAAATCTTATCATATACAATGGATTTAATGAAGATGAACATCAGCAGTGATGGACGGATGTCTATTGTCAGAATTTGTCTCACACAGATGCTTTGTCATGACTTTGTAAACACTCTGGGTACCACTTTAACATCCTTCTCCAAAAGTTCTTTAGATTTATTTGGAGTTGTATTATTTTAGCTAAAGGTTGGAAGACCTCTCTATTGAGCCTGTAGGTTGGTGCAGAAGGTTGCTATCTACTCTAATCAATTATGTCCCATTTTCAATCTGAAATCCTTACCTTTTATTAGCAGCGTGTTGTTGATATTTGTAGGATAGGAAATCCTTTCTAGACTGGTAACTCTTCAGGGATGCACAGCTGGGTTCAGGACTGGCCTGTCCCTGATATAGCCTGAAAAAAGCATGTATTAACAGTCATATATTTATGGAAATATCTTTCAACGCAAGATATTCTGAAACTGGCATTGGAGAGACAGGGATGTGTTCATGAAACCAACTAGGTGACAACCAGAATTTGGACCAGTTACTGTAGATGGATCAGATGAACCAATGATGGATGAACGTCTGTTGTCAGAACAGGTTTTCGCCCACAGCTCATCAGATACAGATACTTTCGACTTTTACTGTCATTCTTCGAAAAAAGAAGGAATGTTTGCGAATGAAGAGTTATGTCTTGAGTTGCAAAGTGTTTCCAGCGACATGTTGTCACCATCAAGTCCTTTCTCTCATTCAGAGACCGTGACAAAGCCATCCATGCCTTTAATTCTTTTAGACTCTTGAAACTCCCTTAATTCATTCTCCTAGATGAGAAGTTAGCATTACATGAATGTAATTTGAGCACTCGGTCACAGCCTGATAAAAACACAACATTTATTTCCCATTTTCAGTTTGAAGTTCACACCTTTGATCAACAGAGCATCGTTGATATTTGAGGGAAAGGCGATCATTCATAGACTCGTAACTCCGAGTGGACATGCAGCTAAACCGTCCTTGATTGAGCCTAAAAGAAAAGGCATTTATTTAAGCTCAAGATTTTAAGGTTCAGGGTAACTTTATTTCTACCCCTATAGGTAGCTCACACACAACACACAACAGATATAGTAAATAAATAATACAACATTTTCATATCAGGCCTGCATTACTGTTGATTTCCTGATGGCTGCAGGGTCAAGGCTGTCTGCTTTCTTTTGCAGGTGTTAAGCACCAACTTTATGTACATTAGAATTTACCAGAGACTCTAGGTTTGCTGGTCTGTCTGACCAGCAGCTAGATGTGGTGGCCTCCCAACGGGAGTTCCTGGGTTTGGATCAACTAGGATTCATGTTTGCAAGTTCCCGCCAACAGTGTTATGCTGAGTTTTGCATTTATATTTCAGAAGTGGCACTGAATGCCAGTAAGTGTGGCAGGAGCACAATAAGACAAGCATTGCAATCATGAGACTGCGCTAGGTTTAAGTTTGTCATTTACAAAGTGATACAATCATGCATAAAATCCTTTTGGCTCTGGGGAAACTTCTGTTTGTCCTGAACACCTTCTCTTACAAAAGGAACATTGTTAGTCTCAAGCTGTGATAAAACCACTTACTTTATGTAAAAACCCAAGAAAAATGGGGCCTTGGTTTTATCCAGTAAAACAGCTCAATCTTTTGCAACAGCAGGAGTCAGTAACAGGAAGTTCCTATAGAGAGCATTTCTGCCATTACTTTGGCAACAAAACTAAACATTTATTTTCCAAAACAGCTTTAGAAATAGTTCACCTCCTCCCTTATAATACTTTTTTCCCCTCTTATCAACATTTTCAATCATGCTTAAATTTCCAGACTAGATACCAAAGCCATGACTATTTTTCATTGCTAGTCATTGCCATGTATGACATGTTTTACCTCACAACAGGAAGGTAGAGGGAAGAGTGAGTCTCCTAGCAACAAGTAAACAAACACCCAAGACACCGTTCAGAAATGGATTGTACTACATAGAAAACACCTGGCAGACACGGACGTCGCTTCACTGCCTGACTATGACAAGGACGTGTTGCCATTACTTGTGTGTAATGAAATGTTAAAATTGACGTATGCACTATAGCTTTAAGTCTGAAATCTTCACCTTTGATGAACGGATGGTTGTTCATGTTTGAATGACAGCAGATTTTCCACAGACCAGTAAATCCTCATGGACACACGGCTGAATTCAGGGTTACTTTGTCTCCAATGAAGCCTAATTAAAAGGAAACTCAATGAATAAAATAAATCTTACATTTAAATTCAGTTTCAGATATTTGAATACAGGGTAGGGAAAAAAGTTTGACTAGTTTATTCAGATAGATTTTTATTCACCCTGTCAAGCCACATGAGAAATAAATGCAATTTCTTTGATTTACTTTGTCAGCAACATTTCATAGATTCTCATCTCACCCCTGAGCCTTCATTTGACTCTCATTTTCCCTCCACAACATGGTTCCTCTATAGGGAGGGAATCCCTCCTCTCTGCTCTTATACCAACTCATAGTAGAGCCCCAACCTGTTGGAGGAATTCACATTACCAGTCATCAATTAAATTCAATTCAATGAAGTAGGGATGCCCCGATACCGATACTGGTATCGGTCCGATACTGTTGTAATATACTTGTACACAGTATTGGTGAACTTTAGTGAGTACAAGAACCGATACCAGTGCATGCAATTGCTCTGCATGAAGACCACGATCAGAGGGTGGCTTTGCATTTTTGTTGTATTTTTTTTTTTTTAAACCAGAGGCTTGTTACAACAAATTTTGTTGTAACAAACATAAAATAAAATAAAACTTGTCTTCCAATTCATTGCATTTTTCCTAATCGGTTGTTTTTTTGTTGTGGTAGAAGGATCGGCATCGGTACTCGGTATCGGCAAGTACTCAGATCCAAGTATCAGTATCGTATCGGTTTGGAAAAAAGTGGTATCGGGGCATCCCTACAATAAAGCTTTAATTGTCCCCAAGGAGCAATTAAAAAACACACACAGGCAGTTATTTATGTTGACACGAGAGTGTAAATAGAAATAAATAAATGACTAAATAAACAAAGCAGTGCAAAAGAGAAGCAAGATAAAATAGTGCACCCTGTTTTCATGTTCTTCTTCCTTTGTGTGCGGGCAGACCAGGTTCATCCAATTTGTGAAATAATCCAGAACTAATCATCTTACCTTGGCAGATGAGGCTGAATTCACGTCTGTCTCTGTTCCCGCAGACTTTTGAACCTTCTCCTCTGTAAATTAAAGTGAGAGGTGTAGTCATGTGTCCAGGTATCGATCAAGTGGAAACTAGTTTCTCAATGTGTCCTGAAATAGCAGAGACTTGCGATCCTGCATTCAACAACTGATAACAACTTAACACACCTTTTTTGCAAAGTACAATGTAGCGATACCTGGTGTGGCATTTTGACACAACTTTACTGGTTACTAGTTTGTGTTGCTACAGTTAAGTCTGCTTGCAGCCGTATAAAATAGCATATTCTGAACAGCTTCTGTCCTGCTAACTTTAACTTAATTGATTAACACAGTCCAAAAGGATCCTAAACTCTTAATTCAACTCTTAACCCGGGAAGGAAACAGGTGAACTGTGTCCTGGAATGCCTCAGGGCTCCACCTACAACTGGAGCACAGGTATTTTTCTACTTTACTGATACAGATCAACCAGGCCTCTGTGTCTTTCTAACATGCAGGAATGGGCTTCAAAATAATGCTTTAACATCATTGTAGGCTCTTAGTCCTACCTTCCTGCTTGATCCTATTCCCTTACTTCCTTTCCTCTAACTTTCTGCCAGAAGGTGAGACTCCTGTTAACTCATATATTTAAATACTCACACACTTCCTGCTTCCTAATTTTTCCTCGACTGCTCCTCGGATGAAGCGCCCAACGCTGTAGAGGCGGTATTTCACAGGGGATGCAGGGAATCGTTCATCAAGTGAGAGAAGGATGGAGCATCAGATTGACAGGTGCATCCGTGCAGTGGCAACAATAATGCCATCGTCGTATTGGTCCGTCATGGTAAAGAAGGAGCTGAGCCAAGGTGGAGCTCTTGATTTACTGGTCAATTTACATGCCTACCTTCATCCAAGGTCATGAACTTTGGGTCATCAAGAAGATCTCAGATACAAGCAGCCAAAAGAAATGAGTTTCTTCTGCAGGGTGCCGCTCCTTAGAAATAAGGTGAGGAGCTCAGAGTAGAACCGCTGCTCCTGCACATCGAAAGGAGCCAGCTGAGGTAGGATGGTCATCTGTATCGCATGCCTCCTGGACGCCTCCCTCAGGAGGTGTTCCAAGCACGCCCCACCAGGGGAAGGCCCGGGAGACTGACTATGTCACTCGACTGGAGGAGGTGTCTGGGGAGAGGGAAGTCTGGGCATTCCTGCTTGTACTGCTGCCCCCGCAAACCGGCCCCGGATAAGTGGAAGAAGATGGACAAATCAACAGATTGTTTTTGTGCTCATGTTCCATTGAGCTCATATAAGATTCTTTGATTATTATTAATCGTACAACTGTATCTATTTTTTTTGTTTTCTTCATTCTTCTTCTTCTCCCCCTTTTCAGATCTGATGGAACATCAAACACCAGCTCAGAATAATCATCCCCTTATGATGATTCATTAAGAAGCGTATTCTGTAGAAACAGCGCCCTCTGCTGGAGGATTGTGTGAACTAAATCATCATCATCAGTCTCAAGTTCTTCATATGTAGATATAAAAGCAATCCTGTAAACGTGTTGACCTTTGTCTTTGGCAGCTCTCGACTTAGAAATTTCTAACTCTATAGATGCAAGCATTTGTCATGCCCTTGCTGAAACCCCGTGAACAACTATAGACCAATCTCGAATCTCTCTACTCTTGCAAAGTTATTTGAGTCTGGTTTCAGACCTGGTCATAGCACAGCCACTCTGAAGGTCCTGAATTAAGTAAAAACAGCCATTGATAACAAAAAGTCTGTTTAGCTTTGTTTATTGACCTTACAAAGGCTTTTGATACCGTGGATCATTGTCATCTTCTCAAAAAATGGCTTTAGTGATAACATGGGTAAGTGGATGAAAAGCTATCTAACAGACCGTTACATAGCTTTGATACTTTGTATGTTCTCGCTTGTTTTGATTGATTGTTTCGTAGTGCTTTCTGACCAGGACATCCTTGGAAAAGAGAGTCAAATCTCAATGGATCCTTCCGGGATAAATAAAGGTTAAATAAAATAAAAAATAAAATAAAAACCGATTACAGCAGCTGTACAGATACCGACCACAAATATGGAATCCCGGTGTGTTTGATGCTGATGAACCGACTGACCACTGGGAACTTCTGAGCTCTCTGGGACCACTCTGTGGAGGAATTATGAAAATCACATTACGTCTGTCTGCACAGATACAGAGATAAGGTAAGGCTACCTACCTTACTTTGCCTTAAAAACCAAACCACCATGTTCACAACTGGTGATTATGACTAATTTCCTTGACATAGATTGAAGCTGTATTGTAGTTCTGACCACACTGGACTGCAGATTTACAATCTGAGTAATTCTAATTACAACCATGGTTCAGGCTGATTGTGCTGCACCAGATTTCTTTGTCTTATTTACTCACATATTTTCTTTGGTTTCATCCTCCTGCTCTTTGGGGTCCAGGTCTCCAGATGTTGTGCATTCAGCAGGGTCAGAGCTGCTGTGGAGGTGAGCACATTCTCCCATCAGGTTTGTTTTTTATAAATCCCAAATTGCTTACAAGTGGTGCAGCGTTTCTAATGAGACTCCAGGTCTTATTGGATGAAAAACACCCATGGAAATCTTCTTTGGCCTGAAATCCCCACCTTTGATCGACAGAGGGCTGTTGATCTTCGAAGGTCAAAAAATGACCCATAGACTCGTCACTCTTCAAGGACACACAGCTGGCTGTAAGACTGTCCACTTCCTCAGAGAACCTAGGAGGAGAAAAACACTCATCAGGGGCCAATACTGTGAAGCAGATTCAACAAACCCGGGGTATCTTTACCCGGCTTCACTTATAATAGAATAATCACGATCACGCTAAGTGGTCACGCGACGGTGGTTATCAACTCTGTAAATGATGGTTCATGCTGATTGTGCTGCACCAGATTTCTTTGTCTTACTCACATATTTTCTTTGGTTTCATCCTTCTGCTCTTTGGGGTCCAGGTCTCCAGATGTTGTGCATTCAGCAGGGTCAGAGCTGCTGTGGAGGTGAGCACATTCTCCCATCAGGTTTGTTTTTTATAAATCCCAAATTGCTTACAAGTGGTGCAGTGTTTCTAATGAGACTCCAGGTCTTATTTGTACTTGATGAAACACACCCATGCTTCACTTCTTTGGCCTGAAATCCCCACCTTTGATGGACAGAGGGCTGTTGATCTTCGAAGGTCAAAAAACGACCTGTAGACTCGTCACTCTTCATGGACACACAGCTGGCTGTAGGACTGTCCACTTCCTCAGAGAACCTAGGAGGAGAAAAAACACTCATCAGGGGCCAATACTGTGAAGCAGGTTCAACAAACCTGGGGTCTCTTTCAGTTACCCGGCTTCACTTATAATAGGATAATTGCGATCACGCTAAGTGGTCATATGATGGTGGTTATCAACTCTGTAAATCAACCCAAGGTTTCCTTGTCTAGGTATGATTCAGATTTATAAAACCATGCGTGGGCACACTTGCAAACAAACATAAATCACAGAGTGTCTTGTGAAACTGGCAACGTGACATGTTGCCGCAGCTGTCAGCGGTGTCAGCGGCACGGAGTGCATGAGGTGTGGTTTCGGTGCGCTGCCCTGAAATGCTGGACGGGTTCGGCACGTAGCTCCAACCCAGAGCACAGTTCTAGTGAATCTGAAACAAGTTCTTAACCAGTCACCATCATGGGCCAGAAGAGCCTCTCCCTTCTTATTTTTTTCCAGTGGTGCCATGGAGCAGCATTACACGGGGCTCACAGGAGATTTACAATCTACGAGAATTTCTAATTACAACCATGGTTCAGGCTGATTGTGCTGGACTAGATTTCTTTGTCTTATTTACTCACATATTTTCTTTGGTTTCATCCTTCTGCTCTTTGGCGTCCAGGTCTCCAGATGTGGTGCATTCAGCAGGGTCAGAGCTGCTGTGGAGGTGAGCACATTCTCCCATCAGGTTTGTTTTTTATAAATCCCAAATTGCTTACAAGTGGTGCAGCGTTTCTAATGAGACTCCAGATCTTATTTGTACTTGATGAAACACACCCATGCAAAACTTCTTTGGCCTGAAATCCCCACCTTTGATGGACAGAGGGCTGTTGATCTTTGAAGGTCAAAAAACGACCTGTAGACTCTTCACTCTTCATGGCCACACAGCTGTCTGTCGGACTGTACCCTCCCTCAGAGAACCTAGGAGGAGAAAAACACAATACCATAGGAAAATACCCAGCGGCACAGAGTGCATGAGGTGTGGTTTCGGTGCGCTGTCCTGAAACGTTGGACTGGTTCGGCACGTAGCTCCAACCAAGAGCACAGTTCTAGTGAATCTGAAACAAGTTATTAACCAGTCACCATCATGGGCCAGAAGAGCCTCTCCCTCCTTATTTTCCTCCAGTGGTGCCATGGTGCAGCATTACACGGGGCTCACAGCAGATTTACAATCTATGAGAATTTCTAATTACAACCATGGTTCAGGCTGATTGTGCTGCACCAGATTTCTTTGTCTTACTCACGTATTTTCTTTGGTTTCATCCGTCTGCTCTTTGGGGTCCAGGTCTCCAGATGTTGTGCATTCAGCAGGGTCAGAGCTGCTGTGGAGGTGAGCACATTCTCCCATCAGGTTTGGTTTTTATAAATCCCAAATTGTTTACAAGTGCCTTTTTGTGTTTCTAATGAAGCTCCAGGTCTTATTTGTACTTGATGAAACACACCCATGCAAAACTTCTTTGGCCTGAAATCCCCACCTTTGATGGACAGAGGGCTGTTGATCTTCGAAGGTCAAAAAACGACCCATAGACTCGTCACTCTTCATGGACACACAGCTGGCTGTAGGACTGTCCACTTCCTCAGAGAACCTAGGAGGAGAAAAACACTCATCAGGGGCCAATACTACAGTATGAAGCAGGGTCAACAAACCCGGGGTATCTTTCAGTTACCCGGCTTCACTTATAATAGGATAATTGCGATCACGCTAAGTGGTCACGTGATGGTGGTTATCAACTCTGTAAATGATGGTTCAGGCTGATTGTGCTGGACCAGATTTCTTTGTCTTATTTACTCACATATTTTCTTTGGTTTCATCCTTCTGCTCTTTGGGGTCCAGGTCTCCAGATGTTGTGCATTCAGCAGGGTCACAGCTGCTGTGGAGGTGAGCACATTCTCCCATCAGGTTTGGTTTTTATAAATCCCAAATTGCTTACAAGTGGTGCAGCGTTTCTAATGAGACTCCAGGTCTTATTTGTACTTGATGAAACACACCAATGGAAAACTTCTTTGGCCTGAAATCCCCACCTTTGATTGACAGAGGGCTGTTGATCTTCAAAGGTCAAAAAATGACCTGTAGACTTGTCACTCTTCATGGACACACAGCTGGCTGTAGGACTGTCCACCTCCTCAGAGAACCTAGGAGGAGAAAAACAGAGTACCATAGGAAAATACCCAGCGGCACAGAGTGCATGAGGTGTGGTTTCGGTGCGCTGCCCTGAAATGCTGGAAATGCTGCCTTCATACATTTACAGTGATCAGATTGATCAATAAAACTTAGAATAATCAGTTTCTGAGGAATGAATGAACACAACGATTTCTTATGCCATGTACACAACTGATAATTATGACTAATTTCCATAATAGAAATTGCAACTGTATTGTAGTTCTGACCACACTGGACAGCAGATTTACAATCTATCAGTAATTCTAATTACAACTATGTTTCAGGCTGCACCAGATTTCTTTGTCTTACTCACGTATTTTCTTTGGTTTCATCCTTCTGCTCTTTGGGGTCCAGGTCTCCAGATGTTGTGCATTCAGCAGGGTCAGAGCTGCTGTGGAGATGAGCACATTCTCCCATCAGGTTTGTTTTTTAAAAATCCCAAATTGTTTACAAGTGCCTTTTTGTGTTTCTAATGAAGCTCCAGGTCTTATTTGTACTTGATGAAACACACCCATGCAAAACTTCTTTGGCCTGAAATCCCCACCTTTGATCGACAGAGGGCTGTTGATCTTCGAAGGTCAAAAAATGACCCATAGACTCGTCACTCTTCATGGACACACAGCTGGCTGTAGGACTGTCCACTTCCTCAGAGAACCTAGGAGGAGAAAAACACTCATCAGGGGCCAATACTATGAAGCAGGTTCAACAAACCCGGGGTATCTTTCAGTTACCCGGCTTCACTTATAATAGGATAATTGCGATCACGCTAAGTGGTCACGTGATGGTGGTTATCAACTCTGTAAATGATGGTTCAAGCTGATTGTGCTGCACCAGATTTATTTGTCTTATTTACTCACATATTTTCTTTGGTTTCATCCTTCTGCTCTTTGGGGTCCAGGTCTCCAGATGTTGTGCATTCAGCAGGGTCACAGCTGCTGTGGAGGTGAGCACATTCTCCCATCAGGTTTGTTTTTTATGAATCCCAAATTGCTTACAAGTGGTGCAGCGTTTCTAATGAGACTCCAGGTCTAATTTGATGAAACACACCCATGGAAAACTTCTTTGGCCTGAAATCCCCACCTTTGATCGACAGAGGGCTGTTGATCTTCGAAGGTCAAAAAACGACCTGTAGACTCATCACTCTTCATGGACACACAGCTGGCTGTAGGACTGTCCACTTCCTCAGAGAACCTAGGAGAAAAACACAGTACGATAGGAAAATACCCAGCAGGACAGAGTGCATGAGGTGTGGTTTCGGTGCGCTGCCCTGAAATGCTGGAAATGCTGCCTTCATACATTTACAGTGATCAATAAAACTTAGAATAATCAGTTTCTGAGGAATGAATGAACACAACGATTTCTTATGCCATGTTCACAACTGGTGATTGCGGTAAGTGCTGCACCAGATTTCTTTGTCTTACTTACTCACATACTGTATTTTCTTTGGTTTCATCCTGCTGTTCCTTGGGGTCCAGGTCTCCAGATGTTGTGCCTTCAGCAGGGTCAGAGCGCATTCTCCCATCAGGTTTGTTTTTCATAAATCCCAAAAACTGCTTACAAGTGGTGTACGCCTTTTGTGCGTATGCAGAGTTTTTAATGAAGCTCCAGGTCTTATTTGTTCTTGATGAAACACTCCGATGCAAAACTTCTCTGGCCTGAAATCCCCATCTTTGATTGACAGAGGGCTGTTGATCTTCGAAGGTCCGGAAACGACCCATAGACCTGTCACTGTTCATGGGCACAAATCTGGCTGTAGGACTGTACCCTCCATGAGAGAACCTAGGAGGAGAAAAACACTCATTGGTCACATGATGGGGGTCATCAACTCTGTAAATCAACCCAGGGTTTTCCCAGTGCGCATCTGACCAATCACAGACATGGACACATTTGACAGCAGCTGCAGCAGAGTGAAGTGATTCACTAACAAGGAGCACACACATGCACACATTGTCCCGTCAAGTTAGTTTTTTACAGATCACAACCTTGGCGCGGAAAGTCACATATGCCACTTTCAGGCCCTGTTTTGTGCGAACACAATCGTTATAAATGAGACCTCAGGTGTTATTTGTACCTGATGAAACACACCCATGCAAAACATCTGAAATCCCCACCTTTGATTGACAGAGGGCTGTTGATCTTTGAAGGTCAAATAACGGCCCATAGACCTGTCACTGTTCACGGCCACACAGCTGTCTGTACGACTGTACCCTCCCTGAGAGAACCTAGGAGGAGAAAAACACTCTTTAAAGCTCATAAAATTATCACTGAACAGAAGACATTTGGCAGGTGGTACTGGCAACTCTTACTGATATTACAAATTTTAATTTCTGCAGAACACTGCTGTCAGACTGGATTAGCCTGATGCTGAGAGCATTTGTCACATGATTGTACTGTGGTGTGGTCAGTCAGTCTGATAAAAATACTCAATTATTTTTATGTTAAAAAATAATAAATTGTTCACCTTTGATTAACAGAGTGGTGTTGGTCTCGGCGAAACAGATCACCCACAGACCAGTGGCGCTTCATGGGTCCACTGCTGGGTACAGGATTGTGCAGTCTTTGATTGCTCCTGAAAGAGAAACCCTTTAATTAATATTCGAAGCAGACTGACGGCTCAGACCGATCCGACTTTAACTTTCTCGAGCAACAGAGCGAAAGATCGCTCCATCACTCCGTCGCTGTCACTCGGAGCCCCAGCGATTTTTCAATTTTACATCAACTAAATATGTAAACTTGTCGCAAGCGACAAAAACAAAACGTCCAGTGTGAGCACACCTTTAGAAGGACCGTTCCCACGGCTCCAAAGACAAAATAATTCAAGACTGTGGTCGGACTCGAACCTTGAGACTTGGGCTTCGCCAAAACCATGAGGACGCATGGCCCGGGTCAGATGTAGGACTGTCCTGCTCTGGACGAAAGATTCTGGCCTTGACAAGTCACGGGTGAACCATGTTGGTAGATGGAGCAGGTCTTCTATAGAGAAAGTTCTGGTGAGCGGGTGCTGGTACTGGTAATGGTGCTGGTGGTGGTGCTGGTGGTGCTGGTCCTGGTACAGAGGGTGGTGAACATCCCTGAAGTGACAACCACAATGAAATCAAAATAATATTCTGGGTTGCTTCCAGTGTAAACATGCAAGGCACAGAACATTATCAGTAATTTTATATATTTTTTATGCCAAATAACTTTAAAGTGGATAGGAAAATCCTTCCTAAGCAGTAGAAGAGTTATGATGGGCAGCGATTCTATTCTCACCTCTGGCTGTGATGATCTCCCCACATGCCATCTTTTCTAGAGGAAGGGAGTCCCTCCTCTCTGTTTCTGTACCAACTCATAGTCAAGTCCCCACCTGTTGGGAGAGAAATCAAGTTACTCCTCATCATGCTCCACTGTCACTACTACATGTTGGTTTTTTAAAATGCATCTTTTCTCTCTGGAATTCTGAAAACCCCAGGGGCATTGTGGTCTGGAACAGGGATCCCAAACTTTCTCAGCTCACAACCCCCAAAATAATGCTCTGCTCATGCCTCTACTACTTCCACAATACCAGCACATTGACTTCTGCTGTGAACAAGTATCGGTGCAGGTGCTTTAAACGTATATGACAGTTCAATGGTACCCTGTTACTTTTGTGTCATTTGTCCCGTCAGAGCTTGTTTAACCAATTTGTCCAAAATCCAAAATGAATCAACTTACCTTGACAGATGCGGCAGAGTTCACGTCCACATCTGCTCCCAAAGACTTCTGACTTTCATCTGTAAAGGAAACAGTCGCAGCTGAGATCATCTGTCAAATTATTCATCAACACATCACAGAAAACTAGTTTCTCATACTATACTCTCCTGAAACCAACAAGTAACAGCATGCACCTGCAGACTAGTTTTGCATTTCACAGCTGATGACTGGCGTGACCTTACCTACAGACACTGTGTGATTTTACAGTTGAATTTAAGCTCAGAATAAAACCTCAATGTAAAAATAATTCCATTTAAAATTCAACAATCACCAATAATTCAATAGCTTGTGAATGTATGAATATAAAATGCATTGTTGAAACAAGACAGAAAGTGAACTTACAGTAGATAAACGCCGTCCAAACCGTCAGAGACTCTTAATCAACGTCGCGCAGGAGGAAAAGTGCTGGGAACTGCCTTCAACTGGAGAACAGGTTTTCTTTTCCCTTTAACGAACAGGCCTCTGCGCGACATTACTTTATTACATGACAGAAGACACCTGGGGCGGACTGGGTAGACGTACCTTTTTCTGTTTCTCTTTCCAACAAAATAAAAGCTTTTTGTTCAGCTGCAATAATCCATACTCGAATCACATCAAATGATTTTTTTTAACCTGCATTATACCAAATTACTGAGCCAATAGAATGTAGAGCAACACTGAATAATTCATAATCAATTTACATTTAACTTTTTGTTTTTATTTTATTTATTTACGATGAAGTGGTACACAATCCTGTTAAGGTAAAGAAAATAGCATCTTTTTCAATAAGTAGCTGGAACATTAAGGGCATATGCTCTTCAGTTTTTGGTTTGAAATCAGCAAAGCCTGACTTTCTGAAAAATATACAGTAATAATATAAAATGAAACTGAATGAATCAAAACCAAAATCAATCGAACTGTCCAAACGATTATATAGAACTTATTACACCCTCTGTAAAACACAAGCACATTAAGAATGGCAGAGATTCAGGTGGTTTACTCATATGATACAAAGGGGAATATAAAGATTACATGTCAGCTGTTAAAAAAGGAACAAATCACATTTGCAGAGGTTTGTGAGGAACTCCAGAAGGAAATTTCCTTCTATCAAAGTTTAGGATCAATCTTAATATGTGGTGATCTTAATGCCAGAACTGGTAGAGAACCAGATTTAATTAACTACGAAGGAAACAAACATATTTACAAATGTCCCCCTTTGTACCAGACCTGCAAAAGACACAAGACAAAGCTATGATAACACGGTTAACGAAACTGGCCAACAGGTACTACAAATGTGTAAAGGTTTGGGTCTGTACATTGTTAATGAAAGAATCAGAGGAGACTCTCTGGGCAGACTCACACAATGCTCTGTGTTAGGTAGCAGTGTTGTAGATTATGCCATTACTGACGTTGAACCACAATATATAAATGCATTCACTGTATCACCACTACAGACAGCCCTTTTCAGACCATAGCCAGATAACCTTATTTCTGAAAAAGCCATTGTCAACCACTGTAAATCCAAATCTTGAGCCAAGGCTGTTTTCTCTACCGAGAAGATAAAAGTGGACAGAAGATGGCACTGCTGCCTATACCGCTGCGCTAGACTCTGCTCAAATTCATAACATGCTTTTCTCAACATCTATTATCAGCCTGAAAGAAAAAACAAATACAATATTTATTCATTTGGCAAAACAATCTAAATAAAAAATCTCACTAACTTCAAAAATCCAGCATGAAACAAAAAGAGCGCTGGTTTGATGAAGAATGTGCTGTATATGTATGAATATGTCCAAGCCCTGAAAGAATACAAAAAACTCCTTTGTGTATAAAAAGAGCATTATATGGAGGGAGAACTCAACAAAATTGAAAAAGCCATAAATGACAACACCTTATGGAAATTATGGAAAAACATCAACAGAGACCCATGTACAGACCCAATTCAAAATCGTAAAATGATGAAAAGATTATGATGACCTCTATAAAAATCCAGAACAGGGCCTACAGCAGAACCTCTCTCTGCTGGAGATGTTCTGTCAAAACTGGGTGGTAGATATCAACCTTGACAAAACCAAAGTCATGGTATTCCAGCAAAAGGCCAGGTTACAGGAATCAAACATGTTTTCAAGTTAAGAGGGGCCACACCTCAGCATACAATGGAAAGAATTATGATTACTCTATCCTCTGTAGGGCTGGGTATCGGTACTCGATACTTTTCAGGTATCGACCGAAACAACCCAGTACCAAGTAGTATCGAAACTGTGGCTGTCAAACGATACCTCCAATCGATTCTTTTGTTCCCAGATAAAGAAAAAAATGACTGTTTGAATGGTTTTGCTCGCAGCCAATCACCGCAAGCGTTCTTCGATTCAATGCGCCGTGTGATTGGTCCACACAGACAACAACAGTTTCGCGCGTAAGAGCGGCGGATCTCGGTGAAGCTGCGGCGGAGTTTTCAGCTCTCCAAAAAAACTGATTGCTTTATTTTCACATGATTAAAGGTTGACTATGTAGGATTACCAGAACAATAACAGAACGTTACCTTATTTTTATTTTTTACCGTCATTAACAGCATAATAAATGACTTGTAGCTTGTTCCAGGGAGAGTGGAGGCTCTCTGCCTTCCACACCGCCGCTGGAAACCAAACCTGCGCTCACAGCCTCCGCTGTCACTGCCCTCGTCAGGTCGAAAAAAAAAAAAAAGCTCTGAGGCACCGGGAGTCGGCGACAGTAAACGTGTTTATGACAGATTAGACTACACAAATACACCGATCCTAACATGTATATGATAATCTATTGATCCACCGATTGATTATTGAAAAGGCTTCCTTGAAAACAGACGCATACGACCGGGAGGAGGCAGGAAAACAGCTGATTAGTGAGCCATGTGTCGGCTACAGGCAGGTACGAATGTAAACAGAACGTTGACAAAAAGTCATTGTCAAGCCCGTCAAAAAATGTTAAAAATATTAATTCAGACTAAAAAAAAAAATTATGGAGAAACAATACTTTCATTCTGTTCACCTCAAAACGCTTAGTGGATGTATTATTATTTTTTAAATATAGCTTTTAATAAATATTCTACATATTCAACCTTTAATATTGAATGAAGTTGAAAAAAAAGTATCGAATGAAGTACTCAATTGGTATCGGTATCGTTTTATGGGTACTGGTATTGGTACTGGTATCGAAAAATTTCAAACGATACCCAGCCCTAATCCTCTGTAATATTTGAGCAAGCCATTACTCATTACTAACCACTGATGACTAAGATTCTATTGTTAATGATTTAGTACAACTGTATCTATTTTTTGTTTTCCTCTGTCCTCCTTTCCTTCTACTGTCCTACATTTCATTCTTCTTCTTCTCCCCCTCTTCAGATCTGATAGCCTCCAATGTTGCTCAAGATTAAACATTTAATTGACTTCATGTTGATTTCATGTTTGAATGAACATCAAACAGGAGCTCAGAATAATCATCCCCTTATGATGGATTCATTAAGAAGCTCATTCTGTAGAAACAGCGCCCTCTGCTGGAGGATAAATCCCAAGGAACAAAGTATGTGTACCTGTCAAAATACTTTGTCTTTACTGTGTGTTCACCATCACTGTGGTTTGAACACATCCACAGTAAGTACCCGATATTTACAAGTGATCAAAGTGTGGAAACATTACATTAACCCTTACCCATGTAGTACTGTATTAATGTTTGAGTTTACCACACAAACTCTAAGAGAATAAACATGATGTTTTAACCTGAAGACAGGACATTAGCAGTGGCGGCTGGTGCTAAAATAAATTGGGGGGGCGTCAGATAGATACCCGTATTTTCCGCACTGTAAGGCGCACCGAATTATAAGGCGCCCCTTCAATGAATGGCCGCCGCCATTAGCTGTCTCCTAGCTGTCTTGTTGTTGTTGTCTGTCTGCTCCGTGTGCACCCGGGTGCGTCTGTAACTGTTTGAGTGACAGGTACGGCTCCGCTGCCAGGGGAGTGACTTTGGTTGACAGCTAGCCTATCATCAATCAATCTGATTGGATAAAAAATGAACCCAAACGCGCTTGGAGTAACCAATTAGAGACCAGCATGAAGTCACATAGAAGCCAAAAGTTTAAGAGCCCACATACACACTCATTTGGCCGGCGCCCCTCGCTATTGAAATGTATTAAACAACCCAGAATAAACCCAATATTGAATGGAAAGGCTCACAAATTTCAAAGTAAAACCCATTGTATGAGTGAACACTGAACAGATATGGTCATTACTTTTTTCAGTTCCAGTTGGAGGTTAATTCTACTCCAGCGAACACACTGAGGACTCAGACCAGAATCTAAACCCAGGATACAGAGGTTCAGTGAAGGTGGTGTTGAAGGTGTGGAGGTGGATCAGTGAGTCAGAGACAACTCTGTAGAAGGACAGAGTCCCAGCAGGACAGTCCACATACACTGCTACTCTGTTGGAGACAGAGGAGGAGGAGGAGGAGGAGCGGAGTTTGGTGAAGAGTGGGTGGGAGAAGGAGGACGTTTGGAGGGATCTTCTGGGAGAAATGCCACCTGTTTTGTGGGGGGACGAACGCATGACGTAAAATGTGGTTTTGCTGGGCTTTCTTATGAGGTCAGATTGGGGGGATTGGGGGGAAGAGATCAGTGTTTCTTTGTTATTGTGCCAGACAGAGCAGCAACCATCATCAATGTAGGTAAGACTCCAGGACTGATCATTTCTTCCAAACACACAGTCTTTACTGTTTCCTTTCCTTCTGATTCCTCTGTAACTCACTGATACATCAACTGTTCCCGTCAGCTCCACCTCCCAGTAACATCGACCAGTCAGACCAGTTGAACACAGCAGCTGACGATAGAAGTCGAATCTGTCTGGATGATCAGGATATGACTGATCCTCCTTCACACGTGTCGCCTTCCTGTTGTTGTCAGACACCATGATCTTTGTGTTCACTGTGTTTGTGTCGAATGTGAGATCACAGCAGTCTGATGGAGAAGAAGACATGGCTGCAGTTATTGATTATTCTTATTAGTTATTGACAGTTATTTATTTGATGGTGACTAATGACAGCTCGTAGATGGCTGAATGTGCTGCTTCATTTTTAAATTAAAGACAAACTTACACTTCTTCACACCTGGTCTCAACCTTTGGATTCCACAGGACTCAATCCTACAGACAGGGAGGGAAACTACTCAGGGGATCAGAGTCTTAAGGCCCACACACGGCCCCGATGCGAGCCGACAGCTGACGGACTTTATCTGACGACTACGTTGCCTCTCGTCGGACACAGTCGGGAGAAAAGAAGCAGTGAAAAACACCGCCTTGACTAATGCAGACTACACAGCAGCCTGTACGTTCTGTGCTTGCGCAAGATGCAGTCCCAAACAGTGGGTGGTGTTAGTCTTGTGCCAGTAATGCGAAACATGAAAATAGGAAATGACAACTGAGAAACCATGGAAGAAACCATGGATATTAAAACAAAGTGCACACAACATTAGCTTGCTAACAGTTTTGATAAGACGTTTTGGAAAACAAAACTTGGCAGCAAAACGATCGCTCTGGCTGAGCTGATGGTCGTGTTGTCTGCTCTCGGGCTCATTCTTGCCCCTCCCAAACACCATGCTGATTGGCTAGGGCACTGCCAATCAAAATAGCCATAGCTAGCACACAGCCAATCAGATTACCCAACGAGTCTAATCCCCCAACAGCTGATGCTCCCCGACTGTGCATGTCGAATCGGGCCTGACGGGGGGACCCGACAGCTTCCGCGCATTCCCGACATCCGACGGTCGGGCCGGTGTGTTCCTGGCTTTAATCAACTCCTTAAATTCTATTGTGGACTGACTACTACAAGTATCTACTTCTTATTCTCCGTTTATAATGTCTGCTTACATGAGAACCAGAAACAGTACCTGCATATTTAAGTATGTTCTTGTTCAATTTTTCTTGTTCAAAATTCATTAAAAAATGTAAATGATAAGGAGGAAATTATTTTGTGTGAATTCACAGTCTGCGCAAGATTTATCAGATTCAAAAAGGGTGTCTTACACCAAAGTGAAGACTATTACACTGGATTTCATATGATAACAAGGTCGATCAATCCAGTTGTTTTATGCACAAAGGGAAACTAAATAACCATTACAGTTTCCAAAAAAGGCTCACAATACCTCAGAGCCTATTGCCTATTGAGCTATACATACAACTATACACAAGCTGTAAGATAGTTCCTCAAATAGAATGGATCAAAGTATCCACACAGCCATTTTATATCATAAAGGTTTCTCCATACCTCAGAGTCTCCAGTCTCCAGAGTGGATTCTTCAGTTGATCAGACAGGAGCTTCAATCCTAAGTCTCCTGGATGGTTGTAGCTCAGGTCCAGCTCCCTCAGATGGGAGGGGTTGGAGCTCAGAGCCTCAACCAGAGAAACACAACCTTCCTTTGTGACCTGACAACCTGACAGACTAAACGCACACAAAACAACTCATGTCACATAACCTGAGGTTACTGCAGGGGAAGTTCATGCAGTTCTTTGAAACGTAGGTATCAAAATTACTCCGTTGACCTTAGACTTTCCAGTTTATTGTGTGGATTCTTCAGTCCAGCTGACAGCACCTTCACCCCAGAATCATACAGGTCATTGTTACCCAAGTCCAGTTCTCTCAGACTGGAGGACTTGGAGATGAGGACTGATACCAGAGGTTCAAGATGGCTCCCTGTGAGGCCACAGCCACTCAACCTAAAGAGACAATAAGTGACAAGAGAAATATCATGATCTGTATCTCTGAGCTTTAAAAATCATGTAATAAGTGCAAGAAGATCAAAGACCTGTCACAGCCCACAGAGGGCTGTTGTGGGAAAACAGGGAACAGCAGTCTGTGCTGTTTCCCTTGTTTACGTTTTCTCCAGTGTGTGAAGTTGACACATGGGTTGGATCATGTGTCAAAAAGGGGGAATAATTGATGATTGAATGATTGAAGTATGTATGGAATTACTGGCCAGTGTTTGGATGAATGATATGGTATTGGGTGTTCTAGTTGTTGTTTAGTTGTTTGTTTTTCCTGTTTGTTTTTCCGTAAAATGCTATCAGGTGGAGGTTGCCCTGCAGGAGCCAGCAGAGACAAAGCTGTGTGACCGCAGGTCAGACGACTCTATCGTGGTGAACGACCATTGCATCCCTGTAAACAGCTCGGATGCAGCCAAAGGGTGGCGACCAGCTTCCTGCTGGTCATCTCTATTGCAATCGGGGATGTCGGTGCTGTTACTGGAAGTGATCTACTGTGGGACCAGCAACAACAGCATGACAGATTCACCTCACCCAGACCACTGATCCACACCTACACCACACACCTCACATCCCGATGAAGAGATCTGCTGTTACTGTGAGTAACACAATATCAAGACTGGAGGACAACGTTGGATACAAGGCAGTGACGAGAGCTGCAAGCTACTGACCAACGCAAGCTCCCATGTTTGCGCTGCCCTGTCACAAGAGAAAGGTGTGTCACTGAAACCACACCCTAAAGTTCTGGGGGTGATGTTGCATTTACCCAGAAAGAAAGGGCCCGAGCTCGTAGTTCACAACCTGACAGAGGAACGGCTGAGGATTCAATGTGTTGTGAATGACGAGGGGCTGAAGGTTTGTTCTTGGAAATGTTTCCTCTGTGCCTGTGGACTGTGTTTTCCTGCCTGGGTTTTTTTTTTTAACTCCCAAGTTGGAGACTGGGTGCGCTAGCGTTTGGCTGGTGTGGGGCAGGAAAACAGATTATTGTGAGATTGTGATATTGTTACATCCCTAGTAGAGCACAAAGAACAGAAAAATAGTGGGATGATACAGTTGATCTACATTAAAAACTTTACTGCATTGCCAAAGTATCGGATCGGGACTCGGGATCGGCAGATACTCAAAATCAAATGACTCGGACTCGGACTCAGGGGCAAAAAAAACGTGATCGGGACATTGTTTCGATAAGCTTCTCCAATGTCACAACATTTATTACTGTCCAGAGTTGCATTAATTTTTCAAAGATTATCAAAGGCGTGAAGGTCTGGACTCTGTTGTCACATTGGACCACATTTCTCCCCACTATCCCTCCAGTTTTTAATAATGCATTGGACAGTTCTTCACCCAATTTTAGTCTCACTGATCTGCTTTGATGTTTTATCTGCTTGAACCATGTCAATAATTTGACCCTTCTGAAACAGATTAACATCTTTTCCACAACCACAGGATGTGTCATCCAACATGGTTGTTTAAGAAATGAGACTGCATCAGTTAAGGTTAAATAAGTTGTTTCCAGCTGAAACATAATCATCCATGCAGTAATTATCCAATGGGAGGCCCTTCCCTATTAGTTTAGTTAAATCCAAGTGGTGACTTTTTTTTGGACGGGCAGTGTATTATGTTCTCTACTACACACACATTCAACCCATCAAAAGAAAGATGAGGGTCTCTACTCTCCAGCAAAAAACCCCAGTTTGTTTCTATCTTGTTCCAGTCTTGTGAAATAGGCGGTTGAATATAGGTTAGTTTAGGCCAAAATGCCATCTCAATCCTAATGTGTTTTTCTGCACTTTATCTTGATGATACAAGTCTGATCTTCACGGAGGAGTAGGGCAAGACATTCAGCATGACATTGCAATTTAAAAAAACGCTAAGATGAGTTATCTCGTCTTTGGCAGTCTATGCTTGGATTCCCTAAGACGAGATAACTCGTCTTTGGCAGTGAAAGAGTTAAAACCAAACTGCAGTGTAATCTGACCTTAGGGTTTCTAGTTTACAGTTTGGACTTTTCAGTCCATCTGACAGAAGCTCCACCCCATGATCCTCCAGGTGGTTGTTACTCAGGTCCAACTCTTTGAGACTGGTGAACTCTGAGCTGAGGACTGAGGACAGAGCTCCACAGCTTCTCCATGAAAGGTTACAGCCACTCAGCCTTAATAGATAATAAATAATACACAAACATTGTTAGACAAAACAAAATCCTTTCTGAAGTTGAGTCTGGACTGCAAGATAACCAAAAATAGTCATTCAACAACTCACAAGAGAAAAGTAAAAAATCAAAAAACAAAAACAAATGTTAGATAAAATATGATTTTAAAAAATGTCTCTTAAAGGGGAAGTGTAGATCATTCAAATAACTTAAAATACATCTAAACATGAGAGTACTTACAGAGTTTTCTTGGAAGCTTTCACCACTGGCAGCAGGATCAGAAGAGTCTCCTCTGAGGCAGAGTATTTCTTCAGGTCAAACACGTCCAGATCTTCTTCTGATGACAGTAAGATGAAGACCAGAGCTGACAACTGAGCAAATGACAGTTTATCTGCAGAGAAATGTCCTGATCTCAGGTACTGTTGGATCTCCTCCACTAGTGAATGATCATTCAGTTCATTCAGACAGTGGAACAAGTTGATGCTTCTGGTTGCTGAAAGATTTGTGTCAATTTTCATTTGAACATATTGGACTGTTTCCTGATTGGTCTGTGAGCTACTTCCTGACAATGTCAGCAGGCCTTGTAAGTACTTCTGATTGGTCTGCAGTGAAAGACCCAGGAGGAAGCGAAGGAACAAGTCCAGGTGTCCATTTGGACTCTGTAAGGCCTTGTCGACAGCGATCTGGTAGAAATGTGTCTCTGCAGATTCATCTTCTCTTTCAAACTTTTGGGAGGTTGATTGTTCTTCTAACAGCAGATTGACTCTGGAGTCGGTGAAGGTCCTGTGGACATGAAGAGCAGCCAGAAACTCCTGAACACTCAGATGGACGAAGCAGAACACCTTGTCCTGGTACAGGCCTCTCTCCTCTTTAAAGATCTGTGTGAACACTCCTGAGTACACTGAGGCTGCTCTGATATCGATGCCACACTCTGTCAGGTCTGATTCATAGAAGATCAGGTTTCCTTTCTGCAGCTGCTCAAAAGCCAGTTTTCCCAGAGACTCAATCATCTTGCTGCTCTCTGGACTCCAGTGTTGATCTGTCTCAGTTCCTCCATCATACTTGACCTTCTTCAGTTTCAGATGAACCACCAGGAAGTGGATGTACATCTCAGTCAGGGTCTTGGGCAGCTCTCTTCTCCTTCTGGTCTTCAACAGTTTCTCCAGAATGGGCAGCTCTCCTCTCCTTCTGGTCTTCAACACCTGCTCCAGAATGGGCAGCTCTCCTCCCTCTCTGGTCTTCAACAGCTCCTCCAGAACCGTAGCAGTGATCCAGCAGAAGACTGGGATGTGGCACATGATGTGGAGGCTTCGTGAGGTCTTGATGTGGGAGATGATCTCTCTGGCCTGCTCCTCATCTCTGAACCTCTTCCTGAAGTACTCCTCCTTCTGTGGGTCAGTGAACCCTCTGACCTCTGTCACCATGTCAACACACTCAGGAGGGATCTGATTGGCTGCTGCAGGTCGTGTGGTTATCCAGAGGCGAGCAGAGGGAAGCAGGTTCCCCCTGATGAGGTTGGTCAGCAGCACGTTGACTGAGGTGGACTCTGTCACATCAGTCAGGATCTCAGTGTTGTGGAAGTCCAGAGGAAGTCGACACTCGTCCAGACCGTCAAAGATGAAGACGACCTGGAACTGATCAAAGCTGCAGATTCCTGCTGCTTTGGTTTCAGAGAAGAAGTGATGAACAAGTTCCACCAAGCTGAACTTTTTCTCTTTCAGCACATTCAGCTGTCTGAAGGTGAAGGGAAATGTGAAGTGTATGTTCTTATGGGCTTTGTCTTCAGCCCAGTCCAGAGTGAACTTCTGTGTTAAGACTGTTTTCCCAATGCCAGCCACTCCCTTTGTCATCACGGTTCTAATTGGTTCATCTCTTCCAGGTGGAGCTTTAAAGATGTCTTCTTGTCTGATGGTTGTTTCTGGTCTGTCTGGTCTTCTAGTTAATATTTCAATCTGTCTGACCTCATGTTCATCATTGACCTCTGCAGTCTCTCCCTCTGTGATGTAGAGCTCTGTATAGATCTGGTTTAGGAGGGTTGGGTTTCCTGCTTTAGAGATCCCCTCAAACACACACTGGAACTTCTTCTTCAGGGAAGATTTTAGTTTATTTCGACACACTGTAGCAATATTTCCTGAATAAACAAATAAGACCAGTAAGTAAACATTTCAAAATGTCATATTCTTAAAGAAAGTATATTTGAACTGATTTTCCTTTATGTGTCATAAATGTCCCATATAGTCAGATTTTTAGTAAAATCCTCTTACTGCTCTGCAGACGGTCAGCCAGTTCCTCTTGCTTCATTCTCCTCAGGAAGTTTAATGTGATCTTTTCAAATGCCTCTCTGCTGTTTCTTCTCTGCGCTTCATCATCACCATCCAGCATCTCTTTATCCTCCCAGTGACTCTCTAAATATTCTGGACTCAGAACCATCTTGAGCTTTTTCAGCTCATTCGTCACAAAAGTGATAATATTGTTCTCCAGTTGCTGTAAAAGAAAAAAGAGTAAATATGACAAATGAATATGAAAAACTAAAAACCATACAGATGAAGCTTGCCAGCAGCTGTTATACATGTACCAACCAAAAATATGGAATCCAGATGTGTTTGATGCTGATGAGCCGACTGACCATTAGGAACCTTTGAGCTCTTTGGGTCCACTCTGTGGAGGAATTATGAAAATCATATTATGTCTGTCTGCACAAAGATAGACACAAGGTAAGGGTACCTACCTTACTTTGCCCTAAAAACCAAACCATAATGTCCATGTTCACAATTCATGATCATCATTACCAATATCCATGACAGAGATACAGACTGCTGCTGTTGTAGTGCTGGTTGTGCAGATGTCCCATCTACAAGTAGTTCTACAGTACTTACTGTACAGCCATGGTTCAGGCTGATTGCATTGGACCAGGTTTCATTCTCTTACATGTACCTGATGTAACACCCATACCAAACTTTTTTAGTCTGACATCCCCACCTTTGATTGACAGAGGGCTGTCGATCTTTGAAGGTCAAAAAACGACCCATAGACCTGTCACTGTTCATGGACACACAGCTGGCTGTAGGACTGTACCCTCCCTGAGAGAACCTAGGAGGAAAAATACACTCATCAGGTCTTAGTTGTACCTGATACAAGACACCCTGGCCAAACGTTTTTAGTCTTGAACACATACACTAAAATAAGGATCCACGATAGAAACAGAGATGTCTCTTAATGTGGAATCACTACTTACATGTTATCAAATCGATTCACATAAATATTGTGTGTGTGTGTGTGTGTGTGTGTGTGTGTGTGTGTGCGTGCGCGTGCATTTCCACAAGTATCATTATCAAATTTGCCTCTTCCTTTGATTCATACACCTTTTATACTTGATTATTTCACACAAATGCATCAATTTCACATGTTTTCTTTGGTTTCATCCTTCTGCTCTTTGGGGTCCAGGTCTCCGCACATTCTAACATCAAGTTTGTTTTCTATAAATCCCAAACGTTGCTTTGAAGGTGCATATGCCTTGTTTTGTGCTCACGGACCGTTTATAAATGAGGACCCAGATCTTACGTGTATCTGATGCAACACACCCATACCAAACTTTTTTAGTCTGACATCCCCACCTTTGATTGACAGAGGGCTGTCGATCTTTGAAGGTCAAAAAACGACCCATAGACCTGTCACTGTTCATGGACACACAGCTGGCTGTAGGACTGTACCCTCCCTGAGAGAACCTAGGAGGAAAAATACACTCATCAGGTCTTAGTTGTACCTGATACAAGACACCCTGGCCAAACGTTTTTAGTCTTGAACACATACACTAAAATAAGGATCCACGATAGAAACAGAGATGTCTCTTAATGTGGAATCACTACTTACATGTTATCAAATCGATTCACATAAATATTGTGTGTGTGTGTGTGCATGCGCGTGCATTTCCACAAGTATCATTATCAAATTTGCCTCTTCCTTTGATTCATACACCTTTTATACTTGATTATTTCACACAAATGCATAAATTTCACGTTTTCTTTGGTTTCATCCTTCTGCTCTTTGGGGTCCAGGTCTCTGCACATTCTAACATCAAGTTTGTTTTCTATAAATCCCAAACGTTGCTTTGAAGGTGCATATGCCTTGTTTTGTGCTCACGGACCGTTTATAAATGAGGACCCAGATCTTACGTGTATCTGATGCAACACACCCATACCAAACTTTTTTAGTCTGACATCCCCACCTTTGATTGACAGAGGGCTGTCGATCTTTGAAGGTCAAAAAACGACCCATAGACCTGTCACTGTTCATGGACACACAGCTGGCTGTAGGACTGTACCCTCCCTGAGAGAACCTAGGAGGAAAAATACACTCATCAGGTCTTAGTTGTACCTGATACAAGACACCCTGGCCAAACGTTTTTAGTCTTGAACACATACACTAAAATAAGGATCCACGATAGAAACAGAGATGTCTCTTAATGTGGAATCACTACTTACATGTTATCAAATCGATTCACATAAATATTGTGTGTGTGTGTGTGCATGCGCGTGCATTTCCACAAGTATCATTATCAAATTTGCCTCTTCCTTTGATTCATACACCTTTTATACTTGATTATTTCACACAAATGCATAAATTTCACGTTTTCTTTGGTTTCATCCTTCTGCTCTTTGGGGTCCAGGTCTCTGCACATTCTAACATCAAGTTTGTTTTCTATAAATCCCAAACGTTGCTTTGAAGGTGCATATGCCTTGTTTTGTGCTCACGGACCGTTTATAAATGAGGACCCAGATCTTACGTGTATCTGATGCAACACACCCATACCAAACTTTTTTAGTCTGACATCCCCACCTTTGATTGACAGAGGGCTGTCGATCTTTGAAGGTCAAAAAACGACCCATAGACCTGTCACTGTTCATGGACACACAGCTGGCTGTAGGACTGTACCCTCCCTGAGAGAACCTAGGAGGAGAAATACACTCATAAAAGCTCATAAAATTAGCACTGAACAGAAGACATTTTGAAGTTGGCAAGTGGTACTGGTGACTCTTACTCATGTGGAATCACAACTTACATGTTATTATGAAAGCGCACGTGTGTAAAAAAAAAAAAAAAAATTGGAGCGATTTTTTTTCTTTCTTTTTTTTGGCCATGCAATGCCAGCTACTTAATCTTATCGGTTAATGGTAATGATCGGTTAACGAGCGTTGGTTAACGGTCAGGAAAAAAATTCAAAATGTGCATCGCTAAACCAAATTCATTTATTTCATGATGATATAAAAAAATATGGATTAGAGAATATGATAATATGTCTCTGATTAATAGTTAAAAATGTATTTGCTCAATGTGTTGTAAAGGAGGTGAGCATGAACTTTCATTTGTTGTGTTGACAAAATGCTATAAAAATGGCCATCTGATGTAACAGTGGGACTGAAGCTCAGGCCATTAGCTTTCATGAGTTTGTAGAACTGTTGATGCCTGAAGTTAGGATTTTCATGTAAACAGGAAGAATAAATCCTGCTGCCGTGAAGTTAACACCAGCACAACATGTATCTTCTTTATTCTTACCACAGACTACACTCTCCCTGGCTATCCAGCTAGGGAGGCAACACTTCCAGTGTAAACATTTAACAATACTTTTTAAAGAACAATCAGTAATTTTATATTTTTATAACTTCAAAGTGGATAGGAAAATCCTTCCTAAGCAAGAGTTATGGACGGGCAGCGATTCTAATCTCACCTCTGGCTGTGATGATCTCCCCACATGCCATCTCTTCTAGAGTTAGGGAGTCCCTCCTCTCTGTTTCTGTACCAACTCATAGTCAAGTCCCCACCTGTTGGGAGAGAAATCAAGTTACTCCTTATCATACTCCACTGTCACTACTACATGTTGGTTTTAAAGTGTACATTTTGCTACTCTGGAATTTTAAAAACTCTGGGGTGGTCTGGAACAGGGGTTTAGATATGACGTGCTTAGACACTCTTTTGCAGGACTTATGCTGACCATTTTTCTACCGTTTGAATGAGTCTGGAATCATTATTTGGTAAACTCTGCAATGTTGCTTTCTCGTGTGCAGTGTTTTTTCTTTTCTTTTTTTAAGCATATTGTGCGGTGGTTTTTCTTTACATGGTTATACTATTTACACCAGCATAATACCAGCACCTTGACTGCGACTGTGTATGTGCATTTTTCTATTTTTGGAACCTATTAAGTATTGGGGGCAGGTGCTCATATGACAATTTCATGGTGAAGTGTTGTGTGTCATTTGTCCAGTCAAAACTTGTTTTGACAATTTGTCCAAAATCCAAAATGAATCACTTTACCTTGGCAGATACTGCAGAGTTTAAATCCGCATCTGCTCCCAAAGACTTTTGACTTTCATCTGTAAAGGAAATAGTCAGGGCTGAAATCTTCTGTCCAACACATCAAGGAACAGCACGCACCTGCAGACTAGTTTTGCATTTCACAAATGAATTTTGGCGTGGCATTTTGGCATAAATTCTGTTTCAACACCGTGTGTGATTTTACAGTTGAATTTAAGCTCAGAATAAAACCTCAATGTAAAAATAATTCCATCTAAATTTCAATAATCATCAATAATTCAATAGCTTATTTATGAATATAAACTTAATCATTGAAATAAGTCAGAAAGTGAACTTACAGTAGATAAACACAGTCCAAACCGTCAGAGACTCTTAATCCACAACGCGCAGGAGAATAAGTGCTGTGAACTGCTTCCTGGAATGGAATTCCTCCACCCACAACTGGAGAACAGGTTTTGAATGGGAAATATAAAGAAGAAACTCCCCCCAAATCCTTGAAGCTTTAATTCTGTATCTCACACACACTGGTTTTGCCCATATCCTTGATATGGGCACTTGTCCAAACAGGTCCAAGTATCTGTTTGAACTGATCTAATTTCAAAAGATCGATGCTATACTTTTGATTGAATTAGAACCACACTTACGCTTTGCCCTGTGTAAAGATGTTGGAGTAGTTACCCAGTTGTGAAGCTATGCTGCAAAACCAGTTTTACCTTCACCATCCAAGTATGTATTGTATGTGCTGCTCACAGTAGATAATGTTATGAGTATTAAAGTACTGAGAACTGAAAGCATCTGTGTTCTCCGTAGGAAACAGAATCTCCTCCTCTTTGAGGAAAAACACTCTTCTAGTGAACAGATACCTCAGTCTGCTCAGCATCACAAGCAGGTGAGGTTATACAGGATCAACCTGAAGACAAAGCAGGATTTGAGCTTATTGCGGTAACTTTAGGGTTAACTCTGGGTGTTTTTTTGTATTACGATGGTGGTTCACTAACCTGGTCCAGAGCAGGTTATGTTCCAGATTGAGATCACCAGGTAGAAAAGCTTTGCCCCCTGACCAATCAGTTCTCTTGGAAAACACCATCACCATTGGGAGTGGGACAGTGAGTGCACGACACAGTTCGATCATCTGACAGAGGTTTGTCAGTCTCTCTGATAAAAACTTAAAATAAAACACAGAGGGATCAATATACATACAGATATTAAACATATCTCTCAGATACATTCATCTAAAAACTAAAAATACCAGGGCTCTGACAATCAGATTTGCTTTTTCACACACCTAACTCTGCATCAAATACACACCACAAAATTACACGTGAGCAACAGGCCAGTTTAGAGGAATATAATGTGATTACTGTTAGAGCCATCCCATAATGATTATATTTCATTTTAATCTTATCAACTACAAGCATTGTCACAGTCAGTAATCCTCTTCTGTAGAAATGGTCCCTCTGATCACATAGTATTGAAAAACACAATTACAGAAAGAACATAATCAAATCAGATACACTGTAGATTCATATTAGACTCTTAAAACAACTCAAAACCAAAAATACCAATACTTAAACATTTTACACTAACTACTGATTATTAGTTTTACTACAGTATGAACTATAATTACCAGTATTTTGTATATCTTGTACAGAATGACTAGTGTCACTCATCCTGCAGGGGGCGTCCTCACACTACATATCATGTTCAGAGTCCTGAAAAACTGAGGAAAAGATCAACTTTAAGTAATTAAACATTAAAAAAAATTATACTGGTTCAGCTGTGCCTGACTTCCTATTTATTGTAAGATAGAAAGATTCCCTGTTTTATAAAAAGTGATTCAGTAGAAACTGAATCTACTGAGAGATGATGTCATGATGAATAAATGTCTCTGTCCTTCCTGTTCTATTGAAGCTCCATTATTAACAACTGAAGGGGGTGTATGCAGTCTCCATGGCAGCATGAAAACAGGGCTGAGGGATGCTGAGGGGGTCCAAACTGGCAGACTGGTTTACTGGCTGTTTCCTGCTGCTGCTGGAAAAAACACAAGAAGTGACTGAGGTTCAACAGATTTCATGTTGGTTCTGGTTTCTGGACGGTTTGCCACCAAGTTTCAAGAAAGATATTTTATTGGTTAAATAACAATATTTTTCTTCTGGGCTCTTAGCTAAGATTCTGAGTTATAAAGTTTAAGTTTGTTCTGTGGGTGGAAATAAACTATCATACTGTATTAGGAGAACAAAAAGTGTTTCAGTGTTTCACAGAAACAAACCCTGGGTAAATTCCCGAAAGCTCTGATTTGTCCTGACACACAAATTCAAGTAGGAACCCACTGAATGCACAAGAGACCCATAAGTTGTTTTACACATTTGAGAAGGAACTAAGAGAATCTGTAGCCATCAGCAAAATATCAAGTGGTCTCATATTAAATAGTTTGTTCTCAATTTGAAGAAAAAAACACCAGTTTAAAAAATTACAAACTTAAAGCAGATATCAGCGGCACGGCCGTTTAGGCTAATGCTGCGTTCAAGGCAGGCTTTTGAAACCGTCAAGTCAGTTTGTGGCGTTCCAAAAGCACGCGTTTTTACCGTCCTGTTGCCTGTGAAAGTTCACTATAACGGCCTCTCGTAAACCCGTGAACTAATCGACTTCACAGGAAGGAAAAACACAAAGTACGAGTTTCATGAGTTAGCAGCCCCCGCCCTCGTCGGGCAATTGGTCCTCGTGCTATAGTTTGTTTCTCAATTGGATAACACTTGAAGAACAAAACACCAGTTTAAAAAATTACAAACTTAATCCATGTCTCAATTTTAGTACTGGTGAAGCTGACAGAAACAAACAATGGGCTGCAATGCAGTGAGGAGGAGAAGGAGGAAGCACAAGGAGAGGAGTTTTTGTTTCAAATCATGTTATAAGCTGTTACAGAGGCCCCACCTACATTATAACTGTTAATATTACTATTGCAGTGGGCCTGTCAGTGGCAGCTGTGTTGTCAGTCTGTCTGTCTGTCTGTCAGTGAATCTGATGATGTAGTTAACTGATCTTAGGTGAAGGATCGATGCAGTTAGAGACAGTGACACTCTTCATCCTCCTCCTCCTCCTCCTCACTGCATTATAGCAGGAGGTGTGTGGGGCTAATGAGGAGGTAAACGCTCTCCTGGGAGAAGCAGAGTAAGAGTCTGCAGCGTCTCCTCTGCAGAGACTGAAAGTGGAGCTGACAGGAGGGACGACAGGCTCCACCTACCTGTGACCTTCACCTCCTCCAGCGGAGACAACTACTCCTCCTCCTCCTGAAACAATGTGATGGATTTGAAGCAACAATAAAAACAGATGGATTTTTTTTTTTGTTTTAAATTAAATCCTGATGAAAATTATACTTGGGGTTGGCCATGTCGTTGTCTGTTCTGGTTTTGAAAAGAAATGCAGAGAAGTCTTAAAAACTGAAAACTGTTTCTTCTGTGTTCAGTTTGCACCAAATCTGAGAGGCCTGGACTCTGTCAAAGGAAAACAGGTCAGAAATAAATCACTCAGTTTTTTAGCACTTTTGGAGATGTGTGTGATCATGGTATTTGTGTGACCTGTTAAGATCCTTGACTGATGGATTTCTGGGATGTCTTGTTCTATACTTAGTGTAATCTGACACTACAAGGCTCAATGTATGGACTTTGGAGTAAAACAAGCCTTTTTATGACAGCAGCAGCATCAATTCTTGCTTAAATCCTTGGCTTGTTTTGTCTCATCGTTTTTGCTGCCAGTCTTTCCTGTCGGTCTCCTCCATCTTGCTCATCTGGCTGGACATCTTCACCTTTTTCTTTCCTGTCTGAAAACATTTTTTGTGTGATTCTTCCACAATGACACAAAACATGTCAAAGATGCAATGCAGCAAAAATATCCAAAACAAAATCATCTTTTTATTACGTTTCTAAACATTTACCATTAACTGACAGTACTCATCAATGTATAATCTTGTATTTACCTGCCTCAGCCTGGCTATGTATTCTGAAAGAAGCTGATCTACTCTTCTATCAATATTCTGGTCTCAAACTTACAACACATCTCACGCGTATTGGCATTTTTAACAGAAATATCATATGAGTTGAGGCATTTATTTACTGACAAACCGCTTAACTGCACTACTAGTAAGCTCAGAGCTATATTTCTAGCTACCTAATGCTCTGCTCCGGTTGCTAGCATCATCAGCGCTTGCCCACTTTGTTCACAACTTATGCTACTGGTAATTACTGATCTACTCTTCTAACACCATTCTCGACTCTATCTTACAGCAGATCTCACACAGAGATGATAAATCGGAGTTTCAACATTTATAATATAAGTTACTATATATCACAAAATATGGATTTCACTTGGTGTGTGTGTGTGTGTTTATTTACCTGTCTGGACTGTAGTTGAAGCACAGGGCAGACGCGGGAACACTTGAGGAGTTGAAGCATCATTTACTGACAAACCGCTTACTCGCACTACTAAGCTCAGAGCTATATTGCTAACTAGCTAGCTAGCGTTCCACTCCGGTCGCTAGCATCACTATGTTCACAGCTCATGTACCGATATTCAACACTCTGGACTCTAACTTACAGCAGATCTCACCAATAAATCAGAGTTTAAACATTTCTGATAGAAATAGTATATCACAAAAAACGGATTTCACTCAGTGTGTGTTTACCTGTATCATTGTGTGGACTGTAGCTGAAGCACAGGAGAGACGCGGTTCTTGAGCGCACTTACCGGTTTTTACCGACAACCTGCTTTATGGAGTCCTTAGGTTTGTTCGTTGCAGTTTGTAAACACAAGATTCAACCCAGGCCCCCCCTCTCCTCTCGGGCTGAACTATGCAGCCTCCTGCTCCTGACAGAAGCAGTAACATTAGCAGCAGTTGTCAGGACTGCAAAGTAAAAGAAATATAGTCCACAGGAGCCTCAGGTGTTGCTGTAACGACTAGCGGGGCCGCTGTGGTGAGCTCAGCTGAGAAGCGAGGGCTAGCGGCGCATGCTAACCGCCGCCGCTAGCGGAAGTTAGCATTGAGCTAGCAGCTCTCCTACACCTAACGTCACTTCACCTGAGCTCTGTCACTCACTGATAAACGTCCTGTCCTGTCCACGAACACAATCTACCGGTATGTACCATTTATCATGGAAATCACTGACCTACTCCTGTAATAATACTCCAAACACTAGCTTAGGACAGATAAAATACAGTTAACGTTACACCACTGCTTCTCTGTTGTCAAGGCAACATCACTGGTAACTGCCAACTAGCTAGCTAACGGTTGGCTGTTTTTTTTAGTATCCTGCGCTGTCTCTTTCCCTTGTCTGCTATTTAGCCTACTTACCGACTTCATAATATCAGCTTCTCTTTAAAGCCTTTCCACTTGACTGTAAATCTCAGGTAGGAATGATGAATAACGAGGCTAGCTCCTCATCATCGGCTACTGATTCATTTTGCCGCTGAATTTCTTAACCATCTGCGCATGCGTATAAAGCTTCAATACTGTTACTGCTGAGTCATGTTGTCCAACTTGACTTTGCAGTTGTGTCTATTTTATCAGGGTTAGTGTTATTATCACACATTAATAGGTTGAGAGACAAAAGATTTGTTTAATGAAGAACATTCGTGAACATTTCAAATATTTATTTTTTAATTACAAAATGTCTATTTTTGTGGATAAAAAAAACAGTCATCTCACCACCAGACAAAGTTATTTAGTTCAAAACCACCAAGAACTGCTTCAACACATTCACTTGGTCACCAGGAAATAAAGGCACCTCTGATTTAACCACACCATTTAAGACAACATTTAGGTATTTCAAATGAAAAGTTGTTTTGATCTAGAACTACCAAAGCTCATGCTGCTAAAGGAAAAGACTGACATTTCATGTTCAGACATTTGTTTTTGTTACAGAGCGGGTTAGATGTTTCTATTCTTTCCCTCAGATAAAAAATATGTTTGATGATAATATTATAAAGACTTTTGAATAGCCTTTAGCCTGCCTCAGAGCATCAAATCATGAAATCCTGATAAGAGAAATACCCTTTCTATAAAATAGTAATTCAGAATCTTCACACATAAAATAAATAACTAGACATTGAGATGAGGAAATAATTCATGTGGATGTCAGGATAACTGATATAAACATATTACGGCCACTCTGGGCTAACTGTGTTATGTGTGTGTGTTTATTTAAAGGCTGTTTGGTCGTCTTAATATCACTCAAACATAAAAAAAACAACACTGTAGAAAAATAGACATTTCATTTCTGCGTCCGTAATTACATGACATCATAATAAAAAATGAAAATAAAAAAAAACAGCTGTTTTACACTGCTGCTCTCAGGTCCTATTGTTTACTGTCACACAAGAACAACAGAGAAGTAAACATGGCTTCACCTCCTCAGCACTGATATTACTCCTTATATTGATGGGAGTTTATTTTCTTTTTGAATGTTAAGTGATATTAGAGATCTTTCTCATGAATTCTTTCAAATGTCAGATAACAAAAACAAAAACAGAAGAAAAAAAAAGATGCTCCAAATGGTCCTGTAGTGGTTTTGTCTGTTCGTCCTTCAGGCGATGAACCGATGATCGACAGCATGAGGTCGTCATGTTACATCATCATGAAGACACCTGTCCTGGTTGCGTTTGCTCTGTCCTGTAGTGTAGCCTGCATGGTCCCATAGTTTGTCATCTTACTTCTGTCACTCTCCATCCGTCGTGTCCCAACTCACCTGACTGACCACACCCACACACATCACCATTCCCCGTCTCCTCACCTGTTCCCTCAGTGTTTCTGGTTCATTCATCTGACTGTTACCTGTTTCTGTATCTTTCAAGTCCATGCACTGCAGCTATAGGTCTACTCATCTTTCAAGTTCATTCAATATGAAACAATATTTTCCATCATAGCCACAGATACCCAGTCTGAACTGTTGTTGGTGTGGGTGAGTGAGTGTGTAGGTGGGAGGGTGTGTGGGTGTCCGATCTGCCTTATTGCTTTTGCAGTGATTCAGTGGAGTTCTGCAGTGATGCTCAGTCCTGTGTCAAAGTGTGTGTGTGTGTGTGTGTGTGTGTGGTTTATTGCAGAAACCCGAGAAGCAGCAGCAGCAGCAGCAGCGGGTGAGCGACCAGCAGACAGCAGGGTCATCTCTGGGTGAGGACAAGGTCAGAGGTCAAAGGGTTAGTGGGCGGTGGCTGGGTCGATGTTAGGAAACAGAACGGGAAGAAAACAGAAGAAGAAGAAGAAAAAAGAGGAGGTTAGTCTCAGCATGATGATTTTATGACCTTTGATTATTGTATCAACAATGACTGATGATCCAGTCGGTCCACTTCAGAAACCAGAGACCTGGAGGCATCGGCCCAGGATTAGGAGGAGGATCTAGTCTGGATTACAGACTCTAATCTGGAGATACGAGGTCTTCATGCCTGACTGACTGTTATCAAGTTAATTCAATAAAATCAGTCAGAAAGAATCAGATTGGTTTGTTTTGTTGACCTTTGACCTTCCTCCTTCTGCTGCGTTTACTGGACATTCTGGCAGAAATTTAGCGTAACATCTTTATTATTTGATTTTTGGGTTGCTGTAACTATATTAAATGAATTATTCCTGATAGGTTTGAGGTCAGGATAATGGATGGCGGTCTAAAAAAGAAAAGCCAAATGTAGAACCAAACAGGCTCTGCAGAAGTGGATGGACTGAATCACAGAAGAATGAAAACCATGGCAGCAAAACGGAAACTAATTTAGCGACATTGTGCAGTGTTTTCCGAGTTAAATTGGTCCTCATCATATTCTCATTTTAACACTGCAGGTTAGTTTGTTATTAGAGGATTTAGAGGAAAAAATAGCTGCAGCAGCAGCAGCTACACATGGAGGAGATGGAGGTGAACATGGATCCAAAAAAAGGGAAGATGAAGGAAAACTTAGAGCAGCAGCAGCTGAAAATAAAAACTTTCATAACGAGGACAGTTTACTCTTTTTACTCAATAATAGTTTTTATTGCCTTTTCAACAAGATTCAATTCTATTTACAACAAACATGGAAATCTTTGCTGCGATGACACAAAGCAACACTACAACACAAGGTTCGATGCTAACAGTGCTAACAGCTCTCAGTTTAAAGACTCTACCATTCATAGAAACTTGCATATAAACAGGAAGCTCCTGTCTTTTATATAAAGCCCTAAAATAGATTCAAAAATAGAAAAACATTTCTATAAAGCTGCTACACATCTTCGTCCTACAAACAGCCCTCTAATGGCGTCCTCTGCAAAACACAAGTCAAATATTATATTTCATATAGGTTCCTGCTTTATACTTTTCATATATCTTTATATACGTTTATATATTCTTTAACAAGCTGTAACAATAATACTACTCTCTTTGCAAAAACAAAACAAATAACAGACAGAAAAACATAAAAAAGTGGAATACTGTTTCCTAAAATTCATTCACTCTTCATCTTCATGTCCATGAAGTGACCTGAAGCTGCTCGGGTCAAAACATTTGTTCTCTTTAAATCATCGTCTTTGAGGTTTGTCGGAGGTTTTCAGTTGTCTGGCTGCGCTGACGGCGACGCCGCCAGCGCAGCCAGACGCCAGCAAACACACAGGTTTACTGGTCGTACCTGAATGCAACCCGCCGCAGACCGACACCGCCCCGAGTCCGACCCCCCGCGTGTCACAGATGAGACGTAAATACTGTAACGTCCACCGGCGCTCGGTTCGACCTGCAGGCGGGTTTGAGTTTGTGTTGAGTTTATAAATCTGTTAATGTGACGGACGGACGGGTCGGACGGGTCCACGGCGGGTACACACCAGGTCTCTGTGCAATTTCATCAGATTTGTTTCATTAATTCTGTCAGTGTTTACTATCCGTTACTGTTTGGATCAATAGAGATTACAGTTTGATTATTTTAGTAACAAAACCCCAGAAAAACGTTTTTTGTGTTTGTGTTTTTCTGATTCTTTACAGGATTTTCAGAGAGACTTTTACATCGTTCCGGTTCGAACAGGAGGAAACATTTCTGCTGATGCACAGCGAACAACTCCAGTCAGGATTTCAAACTTTATCATTTCTTTGAACTACTCGGCCCTTTTCCACGAGCACTTCTCGGCTCAACTCGACTCGTTTTTTGCTTTTCCGTCAGGGATAGTACCTGGTCGCCTCAGTCGAGATTCCAAGGGAGCTGAGCCGATACTAAAATGTGGCGTCAACCGATTGGCGGAGCGACGTTGAGGAGAAACTATGAAGTACTCGATGGAAAATGACCAAAACCGAGTCGAGCCGAGTAGAGCTACAACTGTGTAGTGGAAAAAACTGTAATTTCATAATTATTTTTGCCTTAAATTCATCTTTTTTTTCTGAAATACTATACATTTGTTTCCTAAAATATGCCGACATTTTATAAATATCTATATCCTTGTTTGGATAGGTACTTGAAGACGTTTCACCTTTAACCCAACAGGTCCCTGAAGCCTAAAACAATATCCTCAAGTATCTAAAACCAGCCTTAGTTGAACCTTGATTGATTCTCAGATTCAATTTTTTACAAACTTGTTGTTGAATTCAGTCTGTTCTATATTTATAGTTCATGTGAAACACTGGTCATCAGCAGAAATATCAGATTCCTCATCAAACATCATCTGTTTTTATCAGATCTGATCTCAGCAGATGTTTTTTTTTTAGACGACTTCAGAGTCTGAAACTAAAGACGGGTAAAAAGGTTTTTTTTACAGGTCGGCTGGTGCTGAGAAACCTTCAGGTCCAGTCAACGCTCTGCAGTTTTAAAAACCAAAATTCAAAGTTGGAAAAAAAAAAAAAAACTGAGTTCATTCATGACCACAAAAAAAAAGAAGTCAAACTGATATTTTTCTAGACTTGGTTTGTGCACACACTTAAATTAACGAACACTGTTAGCTAATGTCACATTAACGGCTGAGATCTTTTATTTTTATAACATTCAGTCCTGGTCCTCCAGTTCTCCGGCTCCTCCAGAGTCCAATGTTTAGTGTTAACAGTCCAGGTCAGGATTAGCTCGCTGAGCTTAAAGACTGAAACCAGGAGGAAACTGTTAGCATAGCTTCAACAAGAGACAAGTCAGAGAATCTATAGATGGACGATCAGAGAGAGAGCTTCTACCATTGTTTCAGTTCAGGCTAGCAGTTTCCCTCCGCTTCCAGTCTTTGTGCTAAGCTAAGCTACGCTAACCCCAGGTTTGAGACAGAGATGAAACTGAAACATCTTCGGAAGGAGCCAGAGAACAAAGTGGATTTATTAAAAAAAAATGTTTACGTTATTAATACTTATCATAATCAAACACTGTTCTGTTTAAAGAGTCCATTATTTATCATCAACGTCACGGCGGGTCCATAAAGTCGTCAAAACAACGGAAAAGGTCATTTTAAACAGGTTTCTAAACAAATTGCTGCGGCATCAAAAAAGAGAACATTTAGCTTTAGCTGTTGGCGGATCCCAACCATCACGTATTAGGACTGCATTTCCCAGAAGCCACTGCTGTGCATGGACACAGCTGCAGCTTAAAGGCAAAGGATGGTGGGAAAGGCAGGTGAGGAGTAGGAGGGGGGGGCGGGGCCTGAGGGGTTGGGGGTTGGGGGTGGGGGGGCGGACTAACCTCAGTCTGCTGTCGCCGCCCTTCGGTAAGGACGGACGCGCAGCTCGTGTCTCCGAACTTTAGCGGCCACCGCACCTGCACCACATCGCAAACACCACAAACCGTCATGGAGGGACACAGCGCCGCCGCCGCCACCGCTCCACAACGTCACATAGCCTTTACAGTTCATACAAGGTACGCACAGTCGGTACGTTAACGTCAACACATCATCATCATCATCATCATCATCATCATCATCATCATCATCATCATCGCCACCATCATCACAGCTACACAGAGAGAAAACCATTAGAAATACGATTAAGGCACAAACTGAGACAGGTTCAGGTTACAGGTGAGATCTGGGAGGTTCTCAGGTGATTTAAACAACAGACGACGCTGCCTGTGATGTCATCACCTCGTTCAGATGCTGCGGTTTGATTGGCTGTCACAATCTTTTCCTACAATAGAGGATAAAGGCCATAACGAACGCCATTTACTACTTAACTTTTTGGTAGCGATATCGCAACTTTTCTATGGCGATATGTTATTATTGCCAAAATATATCCATATTTGTATATTATTATGTTTTTTTTCTGTAATGTTTCAACAGCTGTGGCCCTGATGCTCCATTGTATCAAATTTCAATCAAATTTCTGTTGGTAATCTGATTTAAAATTGAACTTCATATCCTGTGTTGCCCTCTTTATTATTATTAATTAATTCATCTCAGGTCTTGAGCTATTCAGACATGATCATACTCATGTTGTTTGCAGCGCTGAACGTCGTCAGAGTCGTCCGTCGTTTAACAGTTTGCATCGATCTGAAAACCTCGAGTTGCATCAGGATTTGGAGGCGTGTTGAAGAAGTGTTGGAGGCGTGTTGGTGGCGTGTTGGAGGCGTGTTGGCTTCAGTTCACTGACTCAGTTACAGATTCACAGGCGTACGTTGTTTCAGTGCAGTCACACGATGCATCGATCATTTCCAGTTGTATCATCATCAGTTTGTTAAATAAAACTGAGGTTCAGTCTACGCGACACGTCAACAGTAGTACAAACATCTTAAAGAACGCAGTCGTACCTGAACGCCTCGTTCACAGTAAACCTTACATTAAAAATATGCTGGAGAGACAGAGCAGCGCCACCCTGTGGACAAACAATGAGACATTATCATGTTCCAGTATCAGGACACCAAGGCCTCGTTCAGACTGCAGCACTAATCCGATTTGAAACCATGCGGTTTGAATCCGTTTCAGAAAAATTGGATCTCATGTGGTTTAGACAGAATCTGGATATGACAAAAAAAAAACAAATCGGATTTGTAGCGGCAGTGTGAACGAGGCCTCAGAGTTTCAATGAGTTTCTATATTGAACGTCCACCACCCCCCGAATCAGGTCAGTGTGTCATCAGTCCACCAGGGGGCGCTGCAGGTTTCAGCTGTGAACGAGGCATGTGCATGTATCTGTGTGTGTGTGTGTGTGTGTGTGTGTGTTACTGTGTGTGTGTGTTTTATGGCATCTGTAAAGGGATAGTTCAACATTTTTGCCAATTTGTCCCATTGCCATAATCTCTATAGTCATAGCAGTAGGTTCGTTACCTTTAATTGTCGGTGCAAGCTATTTTTAGAACGGCGGAGCGGCGAGCTGTTATTATCTCATAGCGTGGTGAGTGTGCAGGTCACAACTTGTCCACCAGAGCGTGAAGAAAGAAATCCCATGAGCCTCCGTAGCGTAGCTCTGAGCAGCTCACGGCTCTGCTCCGCCGTTCTAAAAATAGCTTGCACTGACAATTAAAGGTAACGAACCTACTGCTATGACTATAGGGATTATGGCAATGGGACAAATTGGCAAAAATGTTGAACTATCCCTTTAATTCAAAAGAAGGCCACTGTAAATCGGTTTGTGTGTGTGTTTTTGTGTTGGGAGCGCTTGTTTTCTCTCTAAGACGTGTGCCTGAGGAGCAGCGTGGGGGCGGGGCTCCACTGGCCGTGGGGGTGGTGGTGAGGCGTGGGGGAGCAGTCGCAGGAGCAAGGGGGGGCCGGCTTACCTAACACCCCGCCAGAGTCCAGGGGGTACTCCAAGATGGAGGCCGGCGCCGCCAGAGCGTACGGGTAGTCGTACGGCGCCGCGTAGATCAGGCCGGACTCGGGCCCCGCCCCCTGCATCAGAGCCGGCGTCCCGTTGGGCAGCACCGTCTGAATCTGGCGAATCAGCGGCATGAGGGCGGGGCCTGTGGGGGCAGGCGTGCGGAGGGTGGTGGGCGGAGCCAGGACGGGGGCGGGGCCAGAGAGGACGCGAGGAGTCTGAGTGGAGGCTGCAAGAGAGAAGGCAAGGGAGGCTGGGGGAGGAGAAGGGGAGGAGTTAGACAGCTGTCCTCTGATTGGTCGGTCTCTCTCTCTGATTGGTCGGTCTCTCTCTCTGATTGGTCGGTCTCTCTCTCTGATTGGTCAGTCTCTCTCTCTCTGATTGGTCGGTCTCTCTCTCTGATTGGTCGGTCTCTCTCTCTGATTGGTCAGTCTCTCTCTCTGATTGGTCAGTCTCTCTCTCTCTGATTGGTCGGTCTCTCTCTCTGATTGGTCAGTCTCTCTCTCTGATTGGTCAGTCTCTCTCTCTGATTGGTCCGTCTCTCTCTCTCTGATTGGTCAGTCTCTCTCTGATTGGTCGGTCTCTCTCTCTGATTGGTCAGTCTCTCTCTGATTGGTCGGTCTCTCTCTCTGATTGGTCCGTCTCTCTCTCTCTAATTGGTCAGTCTCTCTCTGATTGGTCAGTCTCTCTCTGATTGGTCGATCTCTCTCTCTCTGATTGGTCGGTCTCTCTCTCTGATTGGTCGGTCTCTCTCTCTCTGATTGGTCGGTCTCTCTCTCTGATTGGTCAGTCTCTCTCTCTGATTGGTCGGTCTCTCTCTCTGGTCGGTCTCTCTCTCTGATTGGTCGGTCTCTCTCTCTGATTGGTCAGTCTCTCTCTCTGATTGGTCGGTCTCTCTCTCTCTGATTGGTCGGTCTCTCTCTGATTGGTCAGTCTATCTCTCTGATTGGTCGGTCTCTCTCTCTCTGATTGGTCGGTCTCTCTCTCTGATTGGTCGGTCTCTCTCTCTGATTGGTCAGTCTCTCTCTGATTGGTCGGTCTCTCTCTCTGATTGGTCGGTCTCTCTCTCTGATTGGTCGGTCTCTCTCTGATTGGTCGGTCTCTCTCTCTCTGATTGGTCGGTCTCTCTCTCTGATTGGTCGGTCTCTCTCTCTGATTGGTCGGTCTCTCTCTCTGATTGGTCGGTCTCTCTCTCTGATTGGTCGGTCTCTCTCTCTGATTGGTCGGTCTCTCTCTCTGATTGGTCAGTCTCTCTCTCTCTCTGATTGGTCAGTCTCTCTCTCTCTCTGATTGGTCGGTCTCTCTCTCTGATTGGTCGGTCTCTCTCTCTGATTGGTCAGTCTCTCTCTCTGATTGGTCGGTCTCTCTCTCTGATTGGTCAGTCAGTCTCAATTCAATTCAATTCAATTCAAATTTGCTTTATTGGCATGAACGTTACGAGAATTATGTTGCCAAAGCATCAAGAATCAATGAAACAATTTATCATATACATTTATACTGTGCACCCTATGTACAGTCTCTTTCTCTCTGATTGGTCGGTCGGGCTCTTACAGGGTTTGATGTTGGCGTCTCTGTAGGTCCCGTTCAGGATCGCCAGCTCCATCAGCTGCATCTTCTTCAGACTGTCCTCGCCCTCGGCCTGAACACAAACACAACATGAGGACACGTTGATTCTCTTATTGTCCTCCTTCTGAACACAAACCTTCAGATTCACCTCGTGTTGCTGTGTGTGTCTCTGTCTCTAGTCTAGTGAACTGTCACCCACAGTAAACAAAGGGAGTAATAATAGTAACAGGCGGAGCCACAGGGGGCGCTGCGCCGCAGACAGACGGACGGACACCGTCCCACGATCAATGGCACAGGAACAATTGGTTGGACAGGAAACAGGAAGTCCTGTTATATAACTGTATGTTTATATTCTCCTGCAGCTTTTCAGCTTCCTGACACCTCGGGACAACAGGAAGTGTGTCTGACACTGAGCTCTCACACCTTCTCCGAGGAGGCTCCGGCCACAGGGGGGCGCTGTGGGGCAAAGACTGTATGTCCTCACAGCACACGCTCACTGAAACATCCTGTAATACACCTGTAAACACAGGTAATACACCTGTAATACACCTCTAAACACAGGTAATACACCTGTTATACACCTGTTACACACCAAGAAACCCCTAACACACTTAACCCACCTATAAACACAGGTAATACACCTGTTATACACCTGTTACACACCAAGAAACCCCTAACACACTTAACCCACCTATAAACACAGGTAATACACCTGTTATACACCTCTAAACATAGGCTAATACACCTGTAATACACCTGTAAATACAGGTAATACACCTGTAATACACCTGTTATACACCAATAAACCCCTTATACACTTAACCCACCTATAAACACAGGTAATACACCTGTAGCACACCTGTTACACACAATTAAACACATAACTCTCTTGTAACAGGTAATACACCTGTTATACACCTCAAAACATAGGCTAATACACCTGTAATGCACCTTTTACACACCAATAAACCCCTAACCCACTTAACCCACCTCTAAACGCAGGTAATACACCCCTTATCATATATAATACACCTCAAATACACTGGTGACACACTTGTAATCACAGGTAATACACCTGTAATACACCTCTAAACATATAAAATACATCTGTAATGCACCTCTAAGATTATATAATCTTCCCATAATAAACGTTAAACACCAATGAACACCTATAATATGAGTATTACACATCTATACACACATCTATGTATACCTGTAACACACCTGTAAACACAGGTAATGCACCTCTAAGATTCTATAATCTTCCCATAATAAATGTTAAACACCAATGAACACCTATAATATGAGTATTACACATTTAAACAGTTGAAACACACCTGTAATTTCACCTACAGTATGTTACATCTACACATGTATGTAATTCACCAATCAACACAAAAATACACCTGTATTCCACCTGTGAACATAGGTAATAGTATGAAATAGTACGTAATACACCTGTAATGTATTACACGAATGAGGTACTACACCAGGAAACATCAACGATACTTGTCAACACCTGTAATACACCTGTAAATACACATAATACATGTAACACACCTGTAAACACAGGTAATGCACCAGTATTACACCGATCTAATGGATGAAAACATAACGCCACGTTTACACCTGACAAAGTGTTGGACGATTATCACCTGCCCAGTTCTAACACCTGTTGTAAAGTTACTAACGAACTCATTAACTAGTTGGACATTTAATCAATATCCTGGTTTTGTCAAGTCAAATTACAAAACCTCTGACGGAGACGTCCTGTCCAACTTCCTGTCAGGTTTGAACTCACAGACACACAAACACACGCAGCACATGATCGTACTCTCTTCCTCTTTTTCTCGCCTGGCGACGGCTTTTCCCGCCTCCCCATTGGTCGAGTGAAATCAAGGAAGTGAAAGTAGTGGAAGTGAGGATCAGCAGAATCACTGCACTTCCTGTCTCTCACACACACACACACAGTGACACACACACAGTGACACACACACAGTGACACACACTCTCCGGCTTTATTTAGACAGAATTAATATCACAAAAGTGGGTAATGAAATATTTCCCATCCTCTTTCAAATTAAAAGCTGTCACTCTCGACAACTTTATAGCTGCTGCTGACAAACAACGGGCCTCGCGCAGAATGGTTTTTATATTCTCCGCTCCGACTGACTCAGAGTCAGATTTATCGACCTCTTCACCGGTGACTCTGGTTTCCAGTCTGACAAAACAACACCTGACGAGGTGAACCTTTAGTTTCTTGAGTAACTGAACAAATGGCGGTGACGTGCAGCTTGCGGCCGGCGGCCTGTTTTATTCAGAAGGAGTGAAAAGAGGAAGCGAGCATCAGCAGCAGCAGCGGCGGTGCAGGTCAGCAGACAGAAACAGAGCGAGATGGAGCCGAGTCAAGACCAAGAGGGAAATATTAGTAACACAGCTGCTAACGACCTGCGCCCCGACAGAAATAACAAACATGAGGTTAGCAAATCTGATGTAAACCCAGAAGACGAGGCCCGAGGTGTAAAAACAGTCCTGATGGATTTATCATCTCCATTAACACTCAGACTCCGGATCCTGCAGCCGCCACATGATGGATGATGATGTGCTTCCTCATAACCGCAGCTCTGTTTATATGACACACACACACACGCACGCATGCACGACACACACACACACACATATATATATATAACTTGATGAGGTCAGAGGTCGGGTGACTCACGGCGGGCACCAGCAGCTTGTTGACCTCCTCCACGGCTCGTTTCAGTTTGATCTCGGCTCGGTTCTGAGCGTCTTCCACCGTGATGAGGACGTGCAGATCCTCGTTCAGGTGTTCCCAGTTCGGCTTCCCCCGGTTCTGCTCCTCCTGGCACAGACAGGTACACACAGACAGACAGGTGAGGTTAGTCTGTGAAATGCATTTTGGAGAACACAATTTGGAGCTTGGAATTCCCAACTCGGAAATTTTCGACTTCCAACATCTTTGCATCCACGCTGCAGGAACTCGGAAGAGAACAAACATGGATACATCGCTGAATACGAAATATATGCAGCAGTAAAATTATGTTTATTTTGGAGGCAAATGAAGAGGAGAGGAGACGCCACAGCCTTGATAACCGTTAAAGGGATAGTTCACCCAAAATTCCATGTTTTTATCTCCTCACCCTCAAGTCGACTAAGGGCTGGGAGAAGTCTCAGAGTCCTCCGTGCCTTCTCGGAGTTACAGCGGGGCTCCGTGCAGCGCTGCATGTCCATATGACGGTTGCCAACGGATCCCACTTTTCTTCATCCAAAAAGACACACCAAAAAACATCCAAATACCTCCACACTGCTCGTCTGTAATGTCCGTCTTGTTTTGAAGCCCCGACATGAGAAACTGTCCCAAAAAAAATTAAATAAGTCCATATTTTAAGCTTGTTTGCAGCGTCAGCTCCTCTTTCTGGTCCATCCAAATCTTGCGTGTGGAGGTATTTGGATGGTTTTTGGTGTATCTTTTTGGACGAAGAACCGTCATATGGACAAATACTGCTGCGTGGAGCCCCGCTGTAACTCAGAGACGACACGGAGGAAAATTCTCACAGCTCTTAGTCGACATGAGGGTGAGTAGATAATGAGTGAAATTTGAATTTTGGGTGAACTATCCCTTTAAACGTACTTACTTTGTTACATATGAGGAACCACAATTTCACACAATACAGCAATCAGAGCTTATTTCATATACTGCAATAATAATACACAAAAAATATGCATCAAAATCTCAACAAATAACTTAAAGTTTTTTAATTCTAACCATTAAAAACGAGGGCCGAGTTTCCGACCTGTGATTTCCAAGTTCTACGCCGTTAAATTTCACTTTTTACAACTCGGAGCTCGTTTTTTTCCGACTTCCGAGTTGTTGTGAATGCAGCATTAGTCAACGTCGCTCCTTGTGTGTGTTGTGTTTATAAGCCACATGCGTACAGTACAGTGTTCATGTTGTGAGCACACATGATGTCATTCCATTGTTTGCAGATAAACCACCAGACAGTGAACACAGCGCACGGGGAGCAGGGAGGGTTTGCAGACACAGATATCGTGGTCGATTGGGTTTTTCCTTCCTGAACCAGAAATAACTGCTCCCATGTCGACCGCTGAACGTCTGAATGAATTCATTTCATCTCACAGATTCAGACTGAGATTCAGTTAAACCCAAACACATTTTCATTCTCACCTTTGTGAAGTTCAAAATATCAACTTTCAACACTGATCAATAATAAAAGCCACAAGACACAGTGACTGACAAACCCACAACATCCTGTTCTTAACAAGTATATAAAACAAGAGATGGCCCGCTAGTGAGAGAACTATTAAAGGGATAGTTCAACATTTTGGCAAAGTGTCCCATTGTCATAACCCCTATAGTCATAGCAGTAGTTTTTGTTACCTTTAATTGTTGGTGCAAGCTATTTTCAGAATGGCGGAGCAGAGCCGTGAGCTGCTCAGAGATACGCTATGAGATAATAATACAATGTTACCACACAGAGTTGTTTTAGAGGGAAATACTGTTGAGACTGTTGATGAAAAACTGTCCCTGAAGGCAACGTGCATCAGAGGTTTTGCATGAATTTCCCTCTAAAACAACTCTGTGTGGTAACGTTGTGTTATTATCTCATAGTGTGGTGAATGTGCAGGTCACAACTTGTCCACCAGAGCGTTGTGGAGTTGTTGGATTGTGTATTTGATGAGTTTGATGAGGGAAACCAAGAAATCCCATGAGCCTCCGTAGTGTAGCTCTGAGCAGCTCACGGCTCTGCTCCGCCGTTCTAAAAATAGCTTGCACCGACAATTAAAGGTAACAAACCTACTGCTATGACCAATTTGCCAAAATGTTGAACTATCCCTTTAAAGCCTAAAATTAGCTTTTTACTTCTAGCGATTGCATTTAACCTTCACGGTAAAAAAGGTGCGTCTCTAATACTGACATAAACATTCAACACATCAATGGCGAGCCGTCGTTTGGAGGATCCGTTCACCGAACTGTCAGAGTTACTACGCCTTCAAAAGTCCAAAACAACTGCAGACCTGTGCACTGACCCACTGAGGGCTAATCTGCCTGGCAACCGGAGCAGCTGCACCTGATTGGACGCTCATTTACAACACTCACGCACACAAACTCTCGCAGATGAGCTGTGATAATAAATAAGCGGTGTGTGTGTTTCAGCAGGACGTCAGTCAGAAACAACAACTCTCACATTTCTGTTTTTATCTCCTCCTCTTCCCTCTGTCCCGTTTCCTCTCCTCCACCTCCTCTCCTTTCCCTCCTCCTCCTCCTCCTCCTCCTCCTCCTCCTCCTCCTCCTCCATCTGTTTTCTGTTGCCCTCCTGCTGTTCCCTCTGTCTCATGTATCTCTGTTAGCGTAGCAGGTGGCTAACCTCGTTAACAGTTGTGTGTTTTTGCAGCAGTTTGACCTGAAATGTTTGAAATAGTTTCCAATTTTTTTTTCCTCCTCTCTCCCTCCTCTTCACTCACGTTTGTAAAAACTTCATTCACTTTACGACTTCAGTCACTTCTGCTAATTGCTCAGCAGCTCAGTCGTCAGTGGTTTTGTTTTATATTTCATAATTTCTGGCGATAAACAAATCTAGCCAGTGAAAGCAGATTATTTGTGCTTATAAGAAAGAAAAACTTGCTTCCATATCAGATTTTTCTACTTATTTCAAGTGAAAATATGCTTGAAAAAAGTAAAAACGTGTCTAAAAAAAAAGCTACTTTTTATGTGATGAGTCTTATTTTTAGTATAATTAGATTTGTTTTGACTAGAAATGACATTTTAACTAGAAATAAGACAAATATTCTTGGTAGGATTTTGAGTTTTGCAGTGTATTCATGAGGAGACTGAGAGAAGGAGGCACAACCGCCACAAAGAGACAATACATGGCTTCATCTGCACCTTACATCACGCTTACATCATCATCCTCATCATCAGGCGACAGCTCGTCAGCTGATTGGTGCGTCGGTGTCGACTCGGTTCATAACAAAACAACACTGATCAATGGCTGCGTAACCCTGAGCGACAGCCGGCAAATCAGAGGGCTCGTCTAAATGTCAATTACTATGATGTAACGGAGGGAAATCTGACAGTGAGCGTTGTCGACAGGTGTGAGGGCAGACAGGAAGTGAAGAGCAACGAAATAGTCGGTGTGTGTGTGTGTGTGTGTGTGTGTGTGCGTTACCTTCTTCTTGTCTCTCATGGAGCCCTTCCCTCTCACCATGATCTTACATCCTGTTTCAGCCTCCAGCTGCTTCGCCGTCAGACCACGAGGCCCCAGGATCCGCCCCACGAAGTTAAACTGAGAGAGACAGCGGGGAAAGAAGGGGGTTACCATGGCAACCAACCAAACAGTCAATCAATCATTAATGTGTTTATTAATCAATGAACTGGTTTACATCAGGGTACTCCTTCACGGGGACGTAGAGCTTCTCCTGCAGCTGGACGGTGGGGCCGACGGCGTCCGGCAGCTCGCTGCTCCGCTCCGACCCGTTCAGCGTGTCGTTGTACATGTCCTTCCTCACACGGCTGATCTCTGAAAAAAAAACACATCACGCAACACGTTAACGCACACACAGACACACACACGCATGTAGCTATACAGTGTTGGGAACGTTCACTTCCTTACATGAACAGTTCATTAGCCGTATTCACAGCATCGCCATCTTTGATTAGCTAACGTCATCTCTCGGGTGTGAAGACTCCGTCACACACAACCGTTGAACTATTTAACGTTTCAAAGTTCACTACAACATCTGATATCGGCTAAATAATGTGAAATGTATCTCGGGTGTGCGTTGACTATCCACAGTTTTACGACTTTGCTATCTTTCATTACATTAGCAAGGACGTTAGCTTTACCGTTAGCAGTTGCAGCTAATGCCTGCTAGCTTAAAGAGTAGCCTAACTAAACCCCCAAACCACTTTTTTCTGCTGAAAACAAATATATTTGGGTATGAAGAAGTGTTTTTGATTGATTCTGGTCCAACTCTTGACATTTTAGTAAAAATATTTCAATTTGGTGTATTTTTTTTGTTGTAAAAGGCAGCTTTCGTCATGAACCATGCGGCTAACGGTCCAGCTAACAATATGTTGCAGTGAAAATTATTGTCACAGCCCATATTGAACCACAGCAATTATTTTATCAGTTTTAACACTGAACTATGTGTCAGATCCCATCTTCATATCCAATTTTGAATCCCGATCCAACCAGTGTTGGCTGGTGTTGCCAGATTAGGTGGTTTTCCGCTACATATTAAGGCCTGTTTACCGTGTGCTCTATGGGAATCTGGCGCACTCTTGAAGGAAGTTGTACTATGAGAGAGCGCCGTTCACCAACGCCAGAATGAACATGTTCACAATAACGTTCATCAAGCAGAAATACAGGAAGTCTGAGTATTTCTACTTGCAGTACCAAGACTGGCCACAGGCCGAGTGGTGGCGCTGCAGCACTGGTTCAGAAGCAGCAGCTTCAGAAATCTGCTGCCATCTGCAACAGGAAGTGACAGTATCCATAGTGGCTGTTGCCATGACTCCTACATAAAAAAAAGATTTATTTATTTCTCTCCGTGCATGCTGGGAAATTTAATTAAGCTGTCTTGTGCGCTGATGATTCATTTCAAAGCAACCAAAGTCCTCACAGCCAATCAGGAGCCAGGAAAAATCAGTCAAAACCATGAGCCAATCGGAAAACGAGGATGGTTCTGCAAGAGCCAATCAGGAGCCAGGAGAGTTGGGTCGTTACTATCCCCATGACAACAAAGGTCTGGTAGCTTCCACTTGTTGAATATTTGAGTCTGTTACATAAAGATTCACACTTTAAAAAATATTACTTCCATTGTGTGTGTGTGCGGTTGTGTGCGTGTGTGGTTGTGTGTGTGTGTGCGTGCGTGGTTGTGTGTTGATTAAAGTGTCAGGCTGATTTATGGTCTCCTTTATTAAAAAACCTTTCTTTCTTTTCTTGATGTTTTTAGTGATTTGTCAGCTTTTCAAAAAGTTCAATCAGTTTCCTGCTCCGACCCCAAGGCCACACACACACACACACGCACGCACGCACACACACGCACACACATTAGGTCTATGGTTTAGATGCTCCATAATTTCAGGCGTTAGAGAAAAAATTAAATAAACATAATAACAAGTGTTAAATCTGCCGTCACTTCCAAAGCTTTGATAAACAAACGCGCTGCATCATTAACATTAATCCAGACAATAAATAACTTCCTGTTTATAAAACACAATAAAACTTGAACCAGTGCAACGTCTCACAGCCTCGACGCTCGGAGGAATCGTTAAAATAGCCTACATCGAACACAACAACAACAACAACCTGAGGACGTCTGATCAGCTGAGTATTGATCGTCTGATCGTTAAACCTCGACTCTCTTCACGTCGTCATTATTTACAAAAAGGTTTCCTGTTGATTCAGAAACTCATGAGTTTCACTTCCTGTTTGATGATGTCATCCGCAACCTGAACCGTAGCGAAATGTTTCAGCTCGTTAAAGACGGAAAACTCGTTAAATATTTAAAGAATAATAATTAAAAAACATTTAATATAATAATAATAGCCTAATAATAGAATTGATAATAAAAGTGTTTGTTTCGTTGTCGGCAGCAAACAGGAAGTGAATGACGGCGTCTTTCCCTAAACACTAGAGGGCGCTGCCATGGCAACAGGAAGACATGATGTTTCGGAACGTCGTTGCTACACACACGCACACACACACACACACACACACACACACACACACACACACACACACACACACACACACACACACACACACACACACACACACACACACACGGTGCTGCTTTGATAATAATAAGATGCTGCACATAAAACTGCCAGACAGCTTCTTTTGGTGGAGCCAGCCTGATCTATGTGTGTGTGTGTGTGTGTGTGTGTGTGTGTGTGTGTGTGTGTGTGTGTGTGTGTGTGTGTGTGTGTGTGTGTGTGTGTGAGAGATGAAAAGCAAAGAAGAAGAAGAAGAAGAAGAGGAGGAGGAGGAGGATGAACACGTGATCAAAGGAAACAAACCTCATTCACATTTGTACCAACTTTAACAACAACAACAACATGCGATGCGTCATGGGAACAACCTGTCGCTGTGATGTCACGTGTTTACATCACAACATCACGACCTCACCTCTGTTTTGTCAATATTTACGTTTTTTTTTAATGAAACACCAATTTCCCATGAGAAGAAAGAAACTTCACGCAGGAAAAGCAGGAACTACATGAGTTACACTGTAAAACTATTTGTCTTATTTCTTGTCAAAATGTCTTAATTTTAATCACAACTAAACTCTTTCCACTTAAAATAAGACTCATCACTGAAAAATTAACTTGTTTTTAGATCATTTTCACTTGTTTCAAACTGATTTTCAATTGAAATAAGTAGAAAAATCTGCCAGTGAAAGAAAGAAAAACTTATTTCAAGTGAAAATCTGCTTGAAAGAAGTAAAAAGTGTATAAAAAACAAGCTGCTTTTTATGTGATGAGTCTTATTTTTAGTACAATTACATTTGTTTTGACTAGAAATGACATTTTAACTAGAGATAAAACAAATATTCTTGGTAAGATTTTGCAGTGTATTCATGTGTTATAATAAAATGATTCAGTGTTTATTGATGCTGAACTAAAGGTTAATAGTGTAATTATTATGAAGTGTCACCGAGTTCTGGAGATGTTGCGTTCACACGGCAGAAACCTGGACTTGACCTTTGACCTTTGACCTTTTGACCTTGAGCCAAGGTGAGCGTTTCTGTCGTGACGTTCAGAGGCTTCGAGTTAAAATCTGTTCACCTCACACGGACCAATCAGAATCAAGAAGGACATACGTTACCGACGACAACACAACGGAGACGCGGTTTATTTCCTGCAGCTGTAAATTAGGCTTCGTTGTCGCGTTTACATTAAAGAAGATCAAAGGACTCGTTGTGTAACGTATAGCAGAGAGAGAGAGAGAGAGGAGACGGGCCAATAGGAAGTTCTACCAAAGGGTTGCTGGGATACGGACGGACGACCTGGAAACTATCTGTCAGGCCTCCTCTTCACACACACACACACACACACACACACACACACACACACACACACACACACACACACACACACACACACACACTCCTCCTCCTCCTCCTCCTCTTCCTCCAAGATCAAAGATCAAAGAAGAAGAGGAGGGGGAAAAGGAGAGAGAAGAAGAAGAAGATGGAAAGGAAGAAGTAGAAGAAGAGGAGGTTCCCCACAAAAGAGAGGAGAAGAAGAAGAAGAAAAAGGAAAAGAAGAGGAGGAGAAAAGGAAGGAGGAGAAAGAAGAAGATAGAAAGGAAGAAGAGAGAAGAGGAGGAGAATAGGATGAAGAAAAGAAGAGAGAAGAAGAGGAGGAGAAAAGGGAGGAGGAGAAAGAAGAAGATAGAAAGGAAGAAGAGAGAAGAGGAGGAGGATTAGAAGAAGAAGAAGAAGGAAAAGAAGAGGAGAAAAAGGAGAAGAAGAAGAGGAGGATGAGAAAAAAGAAGAGGGAGAAGAAGAAAGAATACGAAGAAAATGAAGGGGGGAAGAAGAAAAAGAAGAGGAGGAGGACAAAAGGAAGAAGACGAAGGAGAAAAAGAAGGAAGAGGAGAAGGAAAATTGAAAAAAGTGAGGATGAGAAGAAAAAGAAGAGGGAGAAGAAGAAGAAGACCTCTACATCAGTTCTCCAACAGGTTCTCCTGTCCAACTGGAGATTCTGACCTTGAACTCAACAGACCTGTCAGTCACTAAGCCCCGCCCCCACGGCCGCTTCTGATTGGCCGAACCTCATGACTGACAGCAGCTGCAGCAGGTAGCTGATAGCAGCTGAGCTAATAAACACCACCATCCTCCACAGAGACGTCTGCAACAAGTTCATCTGCTTCAAGATACACACACACACACACACATGCACGCACGCACGCATGCACGCACACACACACACACACAGACACACACATTGCTGAACAGCTGCAGAGACATGAAACATGAAGGTGAAACACGGCTCCGACAGGATTTGTTCTTTATTCTATAAGTGTCTGAGTTATGGTGTCTGGACACACACACACACACACAGACACACACACACACACACACACTAACCTGAGCTGTCACACAGTGAGATGTCCTCAGTGTGACGGTTAGTAACACAAAACACACACATACACACACTCTGTCTCCAGTTTTACTGTCTGTCTGCAGAACTGAGCCCATTACAGCAGGGACGCCAGCCAAAGGGAATTCTGGGTAAATTGATTTTCCTTCCACACACACACACAGAAACACACAGAAACACACACACACACTTCATTTTAGCTTCTGAATTAATTAATTAGACCAATTAAATGATGAATAGCTGCACTTAGTGTAATTGAGAGAGGGAGAGGTCAGAGAGGAGGAGGAGGAGGAGGAGGAGGAGGAGGGAACAGATGAAGACGTTCAGCAGCAGCAGCAGAAGGAGGAGAAGAAGAAGGTGGATACAGCGTGGTGCGTTCAGGTGCCGCTGGGAAATGTTGAATGCAGACATGATGATGAAACATAAATCTGGTAACAAAACTACAGCTGTGACTAGAGGGATTATGGCAATGGGCCAATTTGACTAAATGTTGAACTATCCCTTTAAGCACCCAGGGCAAGTGTGTGTGTGTGTGCAGACGTGTCCTCACTCATGTTGTTAATCAGTTCAATAGAAACTAATAAAAGCTGTGATTAGAGGAGGAGACGTGATGAAACACTGAAGCAGCTAAATGACCACAACATAAACACCACACACACACACACACACACGCCCTGGGTGTTTAAAGGGATAGTTCAACATTTTGTCAAATTGTCCCATCACCATAATCCCTATAGTCACAGCAGTAGGTTCGTTACCTTTAATTGTCGGTGCAAGCTATTTTTAGAACGGTGGAGCAGAGCCGTGAGCTGCTCAGAGCTACGCTACGGAGGCTCATGGGATTTCTTGGTTTCCCTCATCAAACTCATCAAATACACAATCCAACAACTCCACAACGCTCTGGTGGACAAGTTGTGACCTGCACATTCACCACGCTATGAGATAATAACACAACGTTACCACACAGAGTTGTTTTAGAGGGAAATACAGAGACTGATGATGAAAAACTGTCCCTGAAGGCAACGTGCATCAGAGGTTTTACATGAATTTCCCTCTAAAACAACTCTGTGTGGTTTGATGAGGGAATCCAAGAAATCCCATGAGCCTCCGTAGTGTAGCTCTGAGCAGCTCACGGCTCTGCTCCGCCGTTCTAAAAATAGCTTGCACCAACAATTAAAGGTAACGAACCTACTGCTATGACTATAGGGGTTATGGTGATGGACCAGTTTGACTAAATGTTGAACTATCCCTTTAAACACAAACCTGAATTATCGATCTATCCATTCGATCTAATTTTTCTAATTCTCCTGTGTATTTTCTGTATTTTATTGTGTTTTATTTCAGCTGCTGTAACGTTTTTATTCTCATCTCAGGGTTAATAAAGTTTGTTTATTTGATTCCACCGCCCACACACACACACACACACACACACACACACACACACACACACACACACACACACACACACAGCTGCATGAGACGACCAGACAACATGAGAGACTTTCAATGTGATGAAACAGCAGAGTTTGTATCAGTGACATGAAGTTTAGATCAGATCACGTTTGTATGAAAAACGTATTTAAATAAATGTGACGCAGGAACAAAAACTACAGTTTTCTAGAAATACAAATATGATACGAATGACTTTATTAATTAATTAATGCCCAAAGGGAAATTCATTTGCCCGTCTACTCAGGCGAAGTGCAGTAGGCCTTGTCTATAAGATTTGTACTGAGTTGCAGATGTTAAAGTAAATGTTCATGTTTCTGTTTTAATATTTTTCATGTTTTCTTTCTTTTTCTAAAACCTGTGAATCGTCTCAGCAGAACAAACAAACTGTTCCAGATGTGCTCAGTGTGTGTGTGTGTGTGTGTGTGTGTGTGTGTGTGTGTGTGGGCTGTGACTCTGTGATCAGCTCCAGATGTTTCTGCTCTGTGGCTTCACCTGCTCCCAGAGCAGCAGGTGAACTTTTATTAGCTGAACAGTTTATTACTTTTTTTTTCTCCGTACACTAAAATCTGGATTCAAGAAATACACTGTATATTTTAAATCATAATACTTTACTTTATCTGAACTTGTTTCCTTTTTTAAATTTTAATCAGAAATGATTCATCAACGAGGCCTATTTTTAAAAAATTCAGTTTTATTTTTATTTATTTTATTTTTTTGTCTCACTTTTACAGTTTTTGTCTGGAAACGGGACGGAAACAATGAATGAACCTGACTTTTATAATTTAGCAGCGAAATGTGAATAAAGAAGCTTCAAACTGTGAAACATGGATCATTTAAATGTTACACAATTGTCCTAAGAGCAATGACAAAGCCCAAATACAACTGTATACTGTATGTGATTTTTACATTATGTTACATTTATTTAGAAAAAGGAAACAAACTGGTTTTAATGAACTAAGTTAAGTGTTTGTTCTTCTAACAGTAAACTTGTATTTGAGTTAAAGTAACTTTTAACAGGCTGTAAAGTGGGCCTACTATTCACTCTGGGTGAATGTGACTTAATGTAATCTATTACTTCAAACAGCTGGGTCATGCAAATGTCTATATGTGACATTATGCAAGAATAATAATATACACAGTATAGAGAGAACATGACCCAAATATTCAGTGTAAACTAAATTGTTATGGTTTGTTTGCATTGCAATATAGATATATAAGACATGTGTGTAAATTGGTATTTAATTTTTATGCATTTTACGGATTCATTTCATGTGTAATCGCTGATAAACACCCTGAAGTGAAATATATGGTGACATGTACTTTATATTATAAGACACCTGCTTATTAAACACTTCAGTTTTAGTTTCTCTACTTTTAGTTTAATGTATTTACTCTGTTATTTTGCAGCGCAGGGCCGGATGAGGACATGCAGACAGCAGGTGCAGAGACAGACAGGCGGACACCCGGACTACAGGCTCCGGACTCACCCTCGTCCAGCAGCCGCTCCAGGTGCTGGAAGATGCCGCAGAAGTTGGGCAGACTGCTCATCAGCTTCTTGTCGTTCATGAGCTGCATCAGATAATCCGGACTGGGCCTGGGCTTCTCCTTCCCCTCCATCTCCCCCACCATGGTCCGACTGACTAACAGCACTCCTCCACCACCACCAGCAACACAACACCAACACCACAACCCACAATAACAACACAAATGGGACCGAACAAGATGCAAAAGTGGATCCGGATCAGAGCGGACCTGAAGGTGGTAAAATCCGGAGCTGTTTTCTCTCTGTGTCTCCTCTTCTGCTTTTTTTCTTTTCTTTTCTTGTCTTTTTTTTTTTTTAATCCCACAAGTTATGAGGATGAAACTCTTGCTCTTGATCCGGATCACAGGAGAACCGGCTCCGGCAGCTCCGCCCTCCTCCTCCGGGCTCTGTCTCCGGAGCTCCCCGGTGCAAAGCGCCTGTCTGTCGGCGAGCAGCGGCTTCGTTCCTCCCTCCGCTCCGTCCGGTGCTCCACACTCACTCACACAGACACACACACACACCCACACACTCACTCACACACTCACACACACAAGGAGAGAGACGACGGGGACCTACAGGGGGGACAAAGTTCAAGAGCAGGATACGCCTCCTCCAAAATAAAAGCATGGGCTTTCAGAGTAAAAGCACGAGCCTTCAGAATAAAAGCACAGGTTTATGCACCTTTCATTTTCTTCATCCACATCATCTTCACTGTTATTGTCTTTCCCTTCTTCATATATATATATATTTTTTTAAATGCCATATGACCAACGTTTAAAGGGATAGTTCACCCAAAATTGATAGGAAAGAGTTCACTTCACTTGAATCGTCCAACACACACTATGAAACATCCATACTGCTCGTCTGAACTGACCCAAGTGTCCTGAAGCCGCCTCGTGGAAAAGTTGCTATAGGAAAAAATGTATGTACGATACAATACGATGAACTTTATTGTCCCGTCTTGGACACTGTAGCTGCTCCATAAATGCCTTGATGGCCACAATGACAAAAACAAAACAGAAAAACTATTCACCTCAGCCACATCAATCCAGCACCAAGACATAACAGCACATAACAGCATTATCAGGTGGTGTCATGACTTTTTTTGCATTAGAAAACACTTTGGAAATAAACTGCCATAATTTTTATTATGACAGTTTTATTTTCTGGCAAAGCCATTTGACTATCTTGTTCATAAGCGATGGTGTCAGGACTTCTCATTTTGACGATGCTGACAGTTTCACTGACATGAATACGTGTTTTTGAGGGATGAACTATCCATTTAGAGCAAATGACACACGCTTTTGCAGGTTAAACACTTGGTTTTGCAGTTTGCACCAATTGTTTTGAGAAATACACAAACTGTTGTGCAAATGTTAAGAGTGATGTGAGAAAAGATAGATAGATAGATAGATAGATAGATAGATAGATAGATAGATAGATAGATAGATAGATAGATAGATAGATAGATAGATAGATAGATAGATAGATAGATAGATAAAAGATCAATAGCTGCTGATCAGATGTTCTGTGACCTATCAGGCGTGCGGAGGACGGGTTCGCTCCGTCTCCGCGCCGACCGACGTTTGTTCAACACTAAACTACAGATCAGGAAACAAAAGGCCGTAAACACACAATGACGCTCAGTGTGAGCTGCTCTCACATCAACACTGGACACATTCATCTGTTCATTCAGCGCCGCGGACAAAGAGGCAGTTTCACTCAGGTCCGGACACTGATCCTCTGTTCTTCTCCCATAAATAACATTTATCACCAACAACTTCACAATAATTTAACGACAGCTTCTTAATCTAGGAGCCTGTTTGTTGTGTCTTTCTATTTAAAGTTTATTCATTCAGTCTCATTTTAACAGGTTGATGTTAACTATTCTGTCAGAGAGCTTTTATTTCTACAGCTGAAAGTCCAATTTTAAATTTAAAAAACCAACAACAACAAAAGACCAGAACATAAACTTGTGGAAAAACAGAGAGAAAAAAAAGATGTACTAAAATAATGATGAACAGATGAGGCAATAAACGTTGTATGAACAAAATAAAATCATTTGAAGATGAACCAGTCACACCGTTGCAGCTGAAAAAGCAGAAAGAAAGAAACAAGGATAATTTCACAATGGGAGGTTAATCAATAATCAAAAAATGCTTTGATTTCTTTTGTGTACTTTGTATTTTATCTGTGTGTTGTGTTTTAACTTAATTGTATTTACAACCAGACTTCACAAATAACACACATGAATCATAATAATAAAATCTAATCTCATCAAACAGGAAAAATGTTTGTTTTTTTCTTTTCACTACAACATTTACTATTTATCCAGCTTTTATTTTGAAGGTCAGGTCGCCGGGCTTCCTGTCCTGCTCGGTGCCACTTGACCAACTTCAGACAAGAATCACTGGCTCTCACAGGAAAGTCGTGGATACATTGATTGAAATTTATTGATAGAAAATAAACCGTCTGTTTTAATATGAAATATATTATTATTTTCCTGCGTCTCAGTTTTGCTTTGAATTATTTTAATACTTTTAATTCATAAAAAAAAACTGCTAGTAAAAGTTTAACTTTACAAATTAAAAGTCTAACAGGCCGTTATACTCAGGTGAATTAATGGGCTGCTCTGATTGGCTGCTGGTCCTCAGCTGCATCAGCCAATCACACGACGGGGGGGAGAGCTGCAGGTTAAAACACACCTGATCTCTGACCTTCATCATGGTTCAAACTAAACTTTATTTAACTTTAATGACACGTTTGACACCTGTTACGCAGAAAAAAACGTTTATAATTTTATAATGAACAGAAATATTAAAATAAAGTTAAGAAGAAAGAGAGAGAGAGAGAGAGAGGGAGGGGGGAGAGAGAGGGAGGGAGGGAGTCAGTGTCTCTCTCGTCCGTTCCCAGGCGTCGGTGTGAATAAAGCTTCTTAGTTTGAATCTGTTGCTTTAAATACTTTAATTTGCCTAATAGTTTTTCTTCTCTTTCATATGGTAACGAGTCCCCCCCTCCTCTTCCTCCTCCTCCTCCTCCTCCTCCTCCTCCTCCTCGCTGACGCCTGGGAGCCAGAGAGGAGAAGAAAAGGCATGAAAGGAGAGGAAAGGGGGAGGAAGAGGGGGGAGGGAGGGGGTTAAAACAACAACTTCTTCTTCTTCTTCTTCTTCTTCTTCTTCTTCTTCTTCTTCTCCTTCGTGATGTCAGTTTGGACTCTGAGAAACTTTCAGACGTTTCGCCCTGAGCCTCGTCTGTCAGGCTGACTGGAGGAGGTTTGTACCTGCAGTCAAAACTCAGGGCGCAGTGCACCAGGGGCTCGTTACCATGACTACTACTAAAACTACAATAGAGTACTAGGCCACAGGTTATTGCAGGATACGATAAAGTACTACAGAGTATTGCAGAGTACAACAGAGTACTTTAGAGTTATGTATAGTACTGCAGATCACTACAGAGTACTTCAGAGAGGTACACAGTAGAGATTACTACAGAGTTGGCTATTTCAGAGTAGTTCAGGATACTACAGAGTACTTCGTAGTACAGAGTAGTTTAGAGTTACTGTATGTAGAGTACTGCAGATCACTGCAAAGTACTTAAGAGTACTGCACATAACTGCATGTTACTGCAGAGTACTGCATAGTATTGTAGGTTATTGCAGGATACTATGGAGTATTGCAGTATTGAGTGCTGCAGGGTACTTCAGAGAGTACTGTAGAGTACCGCAGGTCACTACAAAGCACTGCAAAGTACTTCAGAGTAGAGTATTGAGGACTAGAGTACTCTGGAGTACTTCAGAGTAGAATACTGTAGAGTACTTCAGAGTAGAGTACTAAGGAGTACTTCAGAGTAGAATACTGTAGAGTACATCAGAGCAGAGTACAAAGGAGTACTTCAGAGTAGAATACTGTAGAGTTCTTAAAAGTAGAGTATTTCAGAGTAGAGTACTGTGGAGTACTTCAGAGTAGAATACTGTAGAGTACTTCAGAGTAGAGTACTAAGGAGTACTTCAGAGTAGAATACTGTAGAGTACATCAGAGCAGTGTACAAAGGAGTACTTCAGAGTAGAGTACTGTGAAGTACTTAAAAGTAGAGTATTTCAGAGTAGAGTACTGTGAAGTAGGCTACTTAAAAGTAGAGTACTTTATGTCTTGTACAGTTTTGTAAAATGAAAAACTGTAAATAAAGTATTAAAAAAAAAGGAGAGTACTTTGCATTAGAGTACCGTGGAGTACTTCATAGTAATAGATTACTTGTCAGTCCTGTGTGGGTCCGTCAGTGAAATTTCAGAAATTCGTGGAACGACTGTAATGTGTCTCCGCCCACGCTGAGCTCTGATTGGTCGGAAGAACAAACGACATCACTGTTCAGTCATGTGACCTTCAGACTGGGAAAGGTCACATTAACATGTAGACAGCCGGGGTCGGAGGTCAGAGGTCGGCGTAACCACGGTGCTGCTCGTCTGCTCTCCGGGTCACCACGGCAACAACATCTGTAGCATCTGTAACAACGGAGCAGCTTCATAACTGATACAAACCTAAACAAAAGAAGAAGAAACAGTCGACTGGTGAATGAACAATGTGTGTGTGTGTGTGTGTGTGTGTGTGTGTGTGTGTGTGTGTGTGTGTGTGTGTGTGTGTGTGTGTGTGTGTGTGTGTGTGTGTGTGTGTGTGTGTGTGTGTGTTGGATCTTTGTTTTCAGACAAAAGAACAAACAGAGACGTTTCTTCAGAAGAACAAACGTCGTGTGTGTCAGATGAGGCGTGACACACACACACACACACAGATTTATTCAAACAATGATGGAAACTGACTCGACTTTTTTTTTCTCAACAACTTTATTTAAAAGGAGTTTACGTAAATACAAACAGTATACAGGGAACAGTACACAGGGAAATACAACAAGGTTACACATCTTACAAAAGTCTATGGTTGTAATAGCGATTAGCATTAAAGGTATATTACGTAGGAACTCCTCCATCTAGCGTTGAGGTTGTAGATCACAAGCAACTCAATCGTATTTTTCATGCTGCATTCACCTGAAATCGGTCAGACGGCAGACGGACGACAGCCACTGCAGGTAAACAAGCCTCTATGTAAACAATACACGAGACAATATGTTGTCAAATAATCGATTTTCCTGAATAGATAACAGGAGAAGTTACAGAATGAAAGTTCCATTTCTTTTTGAAAAACATAAAAGCAAGGGGTTTTCTTGGAAGATTTACTTCAATGAATGTGAACATTTGCAAGAAATAAAAACAGATGTATTAAAAAGTAACATTTTCTTTCTGCCTCAGGGTGATTATGGAAACCAAAGTAAAATAAAATCTATAGTGAGAATCAGAACAAATGAACAACTGTTTCTGGATGGAACCCTAAACCATATACCAAACCTCCACAGAACTACTTCAGAGTACTGTAGTAGTGGTACTTGTACTCAGAGTACTGCCTCCTCTGGTCCTCTGTGGTGTGATAAATGGGGAAGGTCCTGGGAAAAGGTCCCGGCTGCCGGTCTGGGTTCAGGGTTTTAGATCTGGTCTGATCCAGACTCCACAAATCAACCTGAGGCAGCGACGACGACGACAGAAGAAGAAGAAGAAGAAGAAGAAGAAGAAGAAGAAGAAGAAGAAGGAGGAGGAGGTTAGGTTTTCTAACCTATGTATACAGTGTTTTGATGATGATGTCATACCTATCATGTCTAAATAAAGCAGTGAAAAAAATAAATAAATAACACGATCCGTGACCGCAATGCATGATGGGATATCTTGTAGTATATAACATATGTCTATGTTAAGTGACCATCGGATGCCCACCATATTTTGCGGTGGATTGTGTGATCCTATATAATCACTAAACATTTGGGGGAGAAGAAGAAGAAGAAGAAGAGGAAGAAGAGGTCTTTAATTAAAGGAGCAGTTCCCTCTAAATCACAGTGCAGTCAGATCAGTCTGATGAGATGAGAGAGACAACAACTGACTCTGGATCAGTTCATCTTCTCTTCCTCTCTGACCTTTAGACCTCCATTAACCTGCTCAGTCTCTTGACCTTTGACCTCTGCAGTCTCAGCTCAGTCTCCTTCCTCCTTTCTTCCATCTCTCCGTCTCTGACCTGATGTTCACATCTGTCTGTGACGTCATTAACACGATTCCAACTCCTTCTTTCCCACATTTTCCCTTTTCCTATCTCCTCTTTTCCCTCCTCACCTCCTTTTATTTCTCCCTTTTCTTTTACTTTCCTCCCCCTCCTCCCCCTTCTTCTTCTTCTTCTCCTCCTTTTTTTTCTAACTTTCTCCCACAGTTGAGTCGAGTCTTTGAGGAGTTTTTCTGGATCTTGCTCTGGGATGTTTGGGTTCAGTCCAGACCTCCATGTTGTATGAAAGAAAGGTCAGACCCCTCCCTCCTCTCCCTCCCCCCTCCTCCCCCTCCATCACCCACCGCCTGGTGTCTTTGTCTCTGTCCTTGGCAGTCTCAGCGAGTCCTCAGAGCTTCTTTCAACAGGAAAGAATAGCAGATTGTCTTCATTAAGGAGGACGCCTTGTTTCAGGAAGTCCAGGCCCGGGAGGAGGAGGGGGAGGAAAGGGGGGAGGGAGGGGGGGAGGAGGGTGAGACAGAGAGGGAGCAAGGAGAGGGAGAGGGAGAGAGAGAGGAGGTGAAGCAGAGTGTCAAAGTGAGGAAGGTCTTTTGTGCCGGGTGTTTTCCGCCCGGCGACAGCTGATTCATATTCAAATGGGGGTTCTGAATGGACGGTTACACACTTTACATTCCAACACACACACACACACACACACAAACGCACACACTGAGAGAAACGAACAGCTCATTTATTAAGAGGAATGAGGCTCAGAGTGATGTCATCGTTGGAGGAGGAGGATGTGAAGCGGAGAGAAGAAGAAGAAGAAGAAGAAGAAGAAGGAGACGTGGACGTTCGTGTCTTCATCAGACTTTTTATTCTGTCATTTACAGACAGAAACACGCACAACACAAACCGACAAATATAAACACGACAACATCAACACAACACGTCGTCCATGTCTCCACGGTGGAGACGGTGAAGTCCAGCAGGAACCTGAACCCGAACAAAGTTTGTTTTTTTTGTTTTTTAAATAAAAACGTCAGTCCGTCTGCCGGCTGCTCATTGGTCGAGCTGTTTACAGACTGCTGCGCTCTCATTGGTCCACACTGCTGTGTTCTCATTGGACAATCCATAATGTTAAAACTGTGAGGTAGGCGGTGGCTGGCGAGCTGTCCGTCAAAGGAAGCGGGGATCCCGATTGGCTTTGCGGGAGCGGAAACGGATCTCGGAGAGTTTGGAGTTGATGCCGGAGCCGATGACTCCCTTCTTGGCGAGAGGAAACCGAGCCAAGATGGCGTCTGAGGAAGAGATGGTGGAGAGCGTTAAAGGGATAGTTCAACATTTTGGCAAATTGGCCCATTGCCATAATCCCTATAGTCATAGCAGTAGGTTCGTTACCTTTAATTGTAGGTGTAAGCTATTTTCAGTACGGCGGAGCAGAGCCGTGAGCTGCTCAGAGCTATGCTATGGAGGCTAAGGGAATTTCTTGGTTTCCCTCATTAAACTCATCAAATACAAGATCCCAAAACTCCAGAACGCTTTCGTGGACAAGTTGTGACCTGCACAACCACGACGCTATGAGATAATAACGGAATAATACGAAACAGAGCTGTTTTAGAGGTAAATACAGGGTAAATACGGAGACTGCTTGCTGAAAAACTGTCCCTGAACGCAACGCGCATCAGCGGTTTTGCATGAATTTACCTCTAAAACAACTCCGTCTCATAACGTTCCGTTATTATCTCATAGCGTGGTGGTTCTGCAGCTCACAACGTGTCCACCACAGCGCTTTTGAGTTGCTGGGTTGTGTATTTGATGAGTTTGATGCGGGAAACCAAGAAATTCCCTTAGCCTCCATAGCGTAGCTCTGAGCAGCTCACGGCTCTGCTCCGCCGTTCTAAAAATAGCTTGCACCGACAATTAAAGGTAACGAACCTACTGCTATGACTATAGGGATTATGGCAATGGGCCAATTTTCAAAAATGTTGAACTATCCCTTTAAGAGAGAGAAAGAGGGAGGGACGGCAGGTTAAAGGAAGAGCGCGTCTGGAACCTACTGAAGATGGCGTTGATCCGGTGCGGGTCGAGCGCGCTCCGCTGCGGGTGGAAGGCGGGCCGGCGGCTCCGCCCGCCTCGCAGGTTGCTGTTCATCAGGGTGTTCATGTCAAACACGCCCAGCAGCAGCATCCGAGCCATCGCCGTGGGAGACTGCGCCTGATTGGCCGCCTGCCACGACCGCACGTCACAAAGCACGCCAGAGCCGGGGTAAACCTCCACCTCGCTCACCTGGACCGGACAGATTAGACCAGTTAAAACCAGATCAAAACCAGATCAAACTGGATCAGGGCTGGTTTAAACCGGATTGAATAAACTGATCCAGTGTAAACAGATTCAGTTTAATCGATTCCAGATCCAACAGAAACTGAACCCAACTCGGTGCAAACTGGATCAGATCCGATTCAAAGTAATCTGGATCAAATCTGGTGTAATCCAGATCACATTGACTGTAAGTCAGTTTCAGTGTAATCCAGATTAGATTCAAAGTAATCCAGATCAATCCCAGTGTAATCTGGATCAGATCAATTGAAATATAGACTATTCTGGATCAGGTGAAGTGTAAACTGTGTAACAAAAAGTGAAATCTGGATCATCTGTTGTGTGTTTGTTTTATTTCTTTATTATCATTATTTATACTAACTATTCTTCATTTATTGTTGCACCGTCTGGTTTGGCATCAGGTTTTGTGTAATCTGGATCAGATCCAGAGTGACCCAGGTCATATACTGTATAATAAAAACTCTACCGGATTAATTGTAATCCAGATCAGATCAAGTAAAATCCGGTGTCCAGTGAAATCTGGATCAGATTCTGTATAAACAGGACCAGGTTCAGTCTAAGGTTCAGATTCAGTGTGATTCAGATCAGACTTTGTGTGTTCTGGATCCGGTTCGGTGTCAACCCTGAACGGATCCAGAGTAAACCAGATCAGGCTCAGTGTAAACCAGATCCGGTCCCGTCTGATCTGGATCTGGATCTGAATCTGGATCTGGATCTGGATCTGGATGGGATCCCCTCACCTGTCCGGTGGCCTCCCCGGCGGTGCACTGGCTCTCGGAGCAGCTCCTCCTCAGCTCCTCCATGTCGGTCTGGCTGCAGAGCGGCGCCACCTCGCCCATGTGGCTCCCGAACACCAGGTCGGCGCCGCCCGTCCCGTCCTCGTCCTCGCCCTCGCCCTCGCCCTCGCCGCCGACCGGCCCCCACGAGTCCGACAGCTCCCTGCTCAGCTCGTCCTGCAGCTGCTGCACCTGCACCTGAGGGCTGAAGTCTCCCTCCTGATTGGCCGCCGTCGTGTGGTGGTGGTGGTGGTGGTGGTGATAAGGGGCGTAGCTATCGCTCCCGCTTGTTGCCGTGGAGACAGAGCTGTGACCGTTGGCCTGGCCCAGAGTTTGCCACATGGTCGACAGGAGCCCAGGGATTTCTGGGAAATATATTGGGAATAAAGGCGGCAATTTACAGTAAAACCAGTGGAGGACAAACAGGAAACATTCAGAGTCTTTTTAAATTCAGGCCTAAATAAATAAATGTTTATACAGTTTACACCAGTGGTTCTCAACCTTTTTTTACATCAAGGACCCCTAAATTGACACAAATTAGACCATGGACCCCCATTGGACAAACACCAAAAATACTTGTTCTGAGACTGGATAATGTTACTTTTTTTGTACATTCAAATTAGGGCCAATGGCATGAATTTTTGGAAATATTTGGAAATATTATATTATAGAGACATTTCTGGAAAAAAAAGTGGTACAATTTTTAAACATTTGTAAGAAGAAGTGGTTTAAAAAATCTCCAAAAAGGTTTTTTTTTTAAAGTTGATTTTCTACACAAAAAGTGGTAAATTCTCAACAAAAATTTTTTAATTCTCAACAAAAAAAATTTAATTCTCAAAAAAAAAAAAAATTTAATTCTCAAAAAAAAAAAAAATTCTCAAAAAAAAAAATATAAATTCTAAAAAAAAATTAAATTTTCAAAAAAAATTATTAAATTTTCAAAAAAAAAAAAAAAATTAAATTTTCAAAAAGAAAAAAATTAAATTTTCAAAAAAAAAAAAAATTCTCAAAAAGACAATTTTAATTCTCAAAAATAAAAATTTAGAAATTCTCAAAAAAAAAAATTTTTTTTTAATTCTCAAAAAAAAAAAAGTGGTAGAATTTCAAGAAAAAGTTGGGGACCCCCTTGAACTCCCCCAAGGACCCCTGGGGGTCCCCGGACCCCACGTTGAGAACCACTGGTTTACACTACATGATAAATATTGTTTATTTGACCAGTTTAAAGTGAATTTCAATCACATTTTGTTCCACTAAACTCTGAATAATCCAGATTTTTATGGATCAAAGTTTTCCCCATCCTACAAAAAGGTTTTGAACAACACAACCTGAGGATTTGATCCAGATTAAAACTGGATTACAGTTTAATCCAATCTCAGAATCCGTTTTTTAGTTTGGAAACAATTCATTTTCCAATATTTGGTCCAATCTGTCATCCAAAACCCGGATCAGATTATTAAACCTCTGACTGACCGTGGACCAGCATGTTCCTCAGCCTCTGGTTCTCGGCCGACAGCTCTGCTTTCTCTCGCTCCAGCTCTCGGACCCTCGATCGCAGGAAGTGCAGCTCTGCGATGTGCGACGGCGTCAGAGGCGACTCACCTGTCACACAGGACTCCACCTTCACCACCTGTGGCACAGAGGAGGAGGAGGAGGAGGAGGAGGAAAACATGTCATAAAGTACAGAAATAAACCTGAAAAACCATCTGTACTCACCTGTTATTTCACCTGTACACACCTATTTAGTCATTTTACCTGTGTGCACTCATCTTCATACACCTGTAAACTCACCTGTAGACACCTAAACACATCTTTATGCCTCTGCACTCACTATAAACTCACCTGACGCCATCATCTCACTGAGGAAAGGTGCATCTATCAACACCGCCCACTCCACCTGTCAACACACCTGCAGCTCCTCTGATTGGCTGTAACTGCTTTTAAATTAAAATAATAACAATAAAAAACAACCTAATAACACCTGACTCTCTCTTTCCTTCTACCTGTTTTATTTATTTAACTTCACCACCTGGAGAATTCAAACCTTCAATCTTCAGACTGAACTCAGTGTTTTTAATTGAAGCTGCAGCGCCCTCCTCAGGTCAATCAGTCAAACTGCACCAACATGAACTGAAAGTGTCCACAGATTGAAAAACACAGATTTTCTTTATAATCTCATGATAGAAAACACTTTGTGTACTAGATTACTACTTGTAAATCTAATACTTGAAGTACATTTTCCTGATTGTCCTCACGTTTTTAAAGCAGTATCTTTTAGCAGCAGTATTTTTTTCTACTCTGGTATTTGTGCTTTTACTGCAGTAGCCTACAATAACCAGAGTAGCCTAGTTCCTCCACCTCTGATGATGCATGTAGCCGACTACAGACCATAATACACACAGTAGACTCATCAGCATCAGCATCATTATCGTCATCATCATCATCATCATCATCATCATCATCATCATTCATGTTGTTATGGTGCAGGTAAACACTCCTCACATGCTGCTGCTGATGAGGAGCAGTGATAATGAGCCTTCAGGCTGCAGATGAACATACATTATTATTATTTATTATTATTGTTAATAGGTGCACGCGCAGCAGCATTATAAGCCCGGTTCTGCTCACC